>VFFE01005789.1:272323-330027 GCA_008921705.1 Burhinus oedicnemus
CCCCCGAAACGTATCCATATAGGAGCTTTTCCCTATGCAGACAGTCTGGTCTGAATCTTATAGACAATCAGTTTCCTTTAATCTGTTATACAACTGTATCTTATGAAAATGGGACATATGTGCGTTTGAAAACCTGATCCACTGACATTGGTAGCTGTAGGTATCATGAAGAACATTGCACTGCCCTGTAACACCTTCTTAACATTGATTGTTGGTCTGTCTTTGAGGAGGGGGGTTTTTTTGTGTGCTTCTTGGTTTCATTCAGTTGGAGTCTGCCAGGTAGGTTGTAGAGACATGGGTAAACATAGCAATTATCAACAACTGTTTCAAACCTCTGTGAGTTAGGAGGGGAGAGTGCCAGAGCTGTGAACTGGAATACTCTCAGACCCATGTCATTGCTTGGTGTATGTATGACCGATCAATAGCTCCTGAGAGGAAGTCTCAAACATCAGACCTTTGGAGAACTATATATTTATCGATAAGAGTATCCCTCTTACAGATCTTAGAGGAAAGTTAAATCAGTTACAGACACAAAGCCTGGTGTGAAGGAATTATTCTCAAAGATCAGAGAAGCATGCCCCCTTTCCCTCCCCGTGGGGGAAGGGGGGAGTTGTTTAACTGAAACACCCATTTCCAGGTCTGTCATTTGTTGTGTTTTGGTATGCATTGCTGAGACTTTCCTCTGCAGTCAGCGATTGGTGCTGGCGCTTCAAAGGTGTCATAAGCTGTTGTTAACTGTTTCTTACAGTGTACTATACTATAAAAAAATGAAAACACTGTGCCAGCCAAGGCAGTAATTGTTCTGAGCTAGAAGAATAGGTTATTTAAAAGGCTGCAATGCTGTATGAATGCCAGGCCAACCCCCTGGAGGAGACAAGAGAAAGGTCCCTGCTATGTACCAGAGTAGGCATTGTCTCACGCAAATGTGCGTTTCTCACTGATGTACCTAATGAAGGCAGCTATTTTGTTGTTGCTGAATTGAATAAAAGGAAGAGAGGAACAGGATTTTGAGAACTGCTCTGAATATTAATTTTCATGGCACCTGAATAGACCAGGGCCATGACTGAGAAAGGAGGTTGATTCTGACATTTAATAGTGTGTAGTGTGACTGGAAATTGTACCCTCAGTACTCCCAGGTAAGATGTCCTGGGAAAGCCACATACAGTGACAGAGAGTTGATTTCAAGTTAGATCTTCTTAAGGCATTTTGGGTTTCTATTTTTGTTCCCCTGTTTCAAAGTCTATAACCTTGTATTTGATCTGCTCAGCTAGACTATTTTTATCCTTCATCTCAGTGGTGTTATCAGGGCAGTCTGAAAGGCACCGAACACTGCATCTTAAGGGATGGTGTGCAGGCTTATTTTTGAAATGCCAGCCACTTGTGTTTTGGATTGAAGATTTCTAGAAGGGGGGGGGGGGCATGTCTCATTTTTTTGTGGTGTTTTTTAGGACACCCTATCTTTGGGACATTTCTTTCAATTTTCTAGGAGAGATGTACCTTGGTGGCCAGGAGCATTTCTATCTGGAAACTCACTGTACTGTGGCTGTGCCAAAGGGGGAAGATGGTGAGATGGAACTCTTTGTATCGACCCAAAACCCAATGAAGACACAGGTACTGTCTCATTGACCTGCTACCTAAAAGGCATTTGTTTCTCAGTTTCAGACTAGATAAATGGTTGTTTTACAGTTAGTCCTATCTTGTCTTGAATTAAAAAAACCACACAGGCATAGAGTTGGGTAAGGGATCTAAAGTTCATATCCTGAATCTGCTTCCAGGTGACAGAGATATTTTTGTTGGCAGCACATCTTTGTCACCAAAGATTACATGCTTAACCCTTTCTGGAGAGGGTGCCAGCTGGTCAGGAGGCATGGCTGTTGAACGGCACATCAGAAAAAGAGGTGGTGTAAACACTGACTATATATACCAGTTCTGCCATCTTGTGAGATAGGCTACTGGCACTATGGGGTGTCTTTGGCCTGTTTACTGACTCACCAAGACTGTCCAAAGATCTCATAATAGAGTAAGGAGAATGGACAGAGTAGTACGGACATCAAACCCTGTGCTAAATGAGACCTATGTCTTGGTAACCTCATCTCATGTGAGTCTCTTCCTGAATCTGGTCCTGTCTGCTGAAGCAGTGTGTGCTTTTCCACCTCAGAGATTAAATACTGGGCTTATTGGTTCCAATTGCAGGACCAATAGGACTTGCAATGTAATAAAGTATTTGCGCTGTTGCAATGGCTGCAGAAAGGCAGTGTGTTGGTATCTAGTTGGTATCATGCACCAGCTCAGCTCTGTATGTGTTCTGCTGTTCTGTTTTGCTTTAGGAGTTTGCTGCTAATGCATTGGGAGTCCCTTCAAATCGAGTTGTGGTTCGAGTGAAAAGAATGGGAGGAGGATTTGGAGGAAAAGAGACTAGGAATACTATTTTGACAACTGCAGTGGCTGTCGCAGCCTTCAGGTAAGTTAGGGTGTGGGGAACAGGGCTTTTTCCTTTCAGGCTGTTTCAGCCTGCCTCTTTCTGGAGCCCCATTTGCACTGGAGCACTTTCAAGACCCTTCATGTCTTATTACTGTACAGCTTATAGCAAGCCCTGGATTTCCCAAAGGAGGTGTCTAATGGGCTCCTATCTGGTAGGAGGAATTGAACCTGCTCAGAGGGGCTAAGCTTATGTGGGAATGTCAGCTTTTAATAGGAAAGGGGGAAAAACTTTCCTGTTCCTTTGCTCTCTGAAAACTCTTCTATCTCAAATAGTACCTCTTCACTTCACCCCAAACACTTTCAAAATCCAGCACTAGCCATGCTTGTTTTGTATAATACAGGTATGAGATTCTCTTCCTTGCTCAAAACTCTACTACACCAGCCTTGCACCACTGTTTCTCTGCTCTTCTGCAAACTCTCTCTTCGGATTTTTCCCTAGGAAGGGTGGCAGGCCACTGAACAGAAACCCACACTGTTCAAACCTCTAAAAGCTCAGGGAATTAACCTAGACTGTAACCATTTGTGAAGCGTAGATTGGAAATGTGCTTCTGGTTTCTGGAGATTTATTATGGGCTCATCTTTAACTGTGCAAATTTCTGTGGTGGTGAGTGAACATGGCCACTGAGATGACACTTTTGCACTGCGTGTAACACTGCCCTTCCCAACACTGCCCTTGTAGGTGAGGATGCACCCTGCTGGCGATGCTCGATAGATGTTGCAACACAGCAGCAATTTGATAAAATATCTTTGGAAAAGAACAGCCAAAATGAAGCTCCTGTACTTAATACAGCTTTATTTTTCCTGTTCTGAGCAAACCACCCGCTTGCTCTGATTAATTAGTAATATATGTGCAATTTTTTTTCCTTTTCTTCATCTCTGCCAGCCAAACCGCTGTTTTTGTTTACCGGAGCTTATGAAATAACATCTATGGCATTCCCTAGATATTTTTACAACCTGAAGAGAGGCACTAGGAAAGCAGAACTGTTAGAAAATGAAGAAGTGCTCCTTCTCGCCTCCTTGTTTTCCTCCTTAGATAATAAATAAGCAAATAAACAGGGTCAAATTGAAGGCTAGTCAGTACTTAGCATTATTATATGTCACATGGCATTCTCTTTTGCAAAGCCAAGAGAGGGCCTTGAGAAATAGTCTAGAAAACAATGATTGCTCAGTTATTAGCATTTGTCTCTGTAAGAGACTATCCTTTTTAATATAAAAGTCTCTGCAAGAGTTTTCATGAAGTTCTAAGATCTTAATTGTTTTTTACTCAATCTTGCTATTTTCTTAAGAGGAAGATATGTAAACCAAGCAGTTTACCCCTGACTCCCCATTACCACTCTGGAAAGACAGTGCTCGCCAAAAAGGAGAGTCTTGGTCTGCAGGAACTGTATTGTGTGTTTCAGGCTTTGCCTGATAAATGTATCCTTTAACAGAACTGGCCGCCCAGTAAGGTGCATGCTGGATCGAGATGAGGACATGCTGATAAGTGGTGGGAGACATCCCTTCCTGGGGAGGTACAAGGTATGCACACATATGAAACAAACGTATGTTTTTCTCAGAGAGTAGTAAGATCCTGTGGAAAAAATTGCTGCTCTGGTTGTTGCACTGGTGATCTCCCCTGCTGCAAATGGATCAGGTCAGCTGGGTTATAGCATTTTTCCTGTTAAAGTCCTGCAGAAGTTCTTTTGTCTCAGTTCCATTCTTGTGACCTCAGCATAAATACTTGCCTCTTCCTTGCAACCAAGACTTTGTTCTTGTTGACAATCACATTGCTCTTAGATGCCCCCCATTTGTTTACAGTATTGTACTGCTGTTTGCTTTGTTTTGTTAACTTCTGTTCCTCTTCAATCCTCATCCAACTGCTTCTGCTTTGAAAAGCAAAAACCTGTTAAGGAAGGTGTGGCTGTGACAAGCGGCCAGCACTTAAGAGTTCCCTGGAGCAAGATTTAAGATGCATACATGGACCCTTTACTAGGAAGCGTCCTTAGTTGCAGCCTGTGCTTGTCCTATGCTGCAGCAGAGGACAAGTCAGCCTTTTTGCCTGTATGAGGTCCATTCAGTTTTTGGAGGGAAGCACGAAACAGAATACTTTGTAGGAAACAGATTACTGAGGAGACTCTCTTGACAGGTTGGTTTCATGAAGAATGGGAAAGTCAAGAGTCTGGAAGTGTCGTACTACAGCAATGGGGGCAACTCTGTAGACCTCTCTTATGGTGTAAGTAAAATTTTCTGATGGCTAACGAGGCACAAGATGTTTCCCTGTACAACCTTTTGCTCTGATTTCAGAGAGTTGTTGTCTACAGCATTGCTTGCACGCCCTGCTCTCTGATGTGACTGAAAACAGAGCTTGATGGGTTTTTGGACATTCTACAACTGCTCTCTGAGCCAACTGACCTGCCTTGGCATGTGCCACATAATTCTTATTGATGCTGTAGTAACTTGGATTAAGCAAAAGGGTCAAGAAAGTTTGCTTTGCGTTACAGAGGGCTGTGATGGGAAACTTGTTGCACAATGCAAGATGACTGATAGTTCCCCAGCTTTGGGGAAAGCTAGTTCCTTGGAATAAGAAACATTCAAGTCAATAGGCTGATCAGGGCAGAGTGCCTAAATCAGCAAGCTAGCTAAGGACTGGCTAAAGCTAACATTGTGTTCACAAGCACTAAGGGGAAGAATGGGCCTGAGTTCTGAGTTTGTCTCCAATAATTTTTGCACTGATGAGTAAAAAAACCTCTTCTTTTATGTCATGTGAGTGACCCAATAGCCTTGTATCAGTCATGTTTATTCTGGTTCCCTTTCTCTAGTCCACTGAGTCAATTTTCTCTAAAAATGAATCCATTTCAGTAGGAGAGAACTGCAAGAGCACTCTACCAGAGCCATGTTTGATGCTAGCAATGAGGTTGGTGCTGTGCAGAGCAGAATGGTAGCCAAGTGTCTTTGCATAAACTGCGGGCCTGGTTGAGAGTGCGTCTATGTGAATTGTCTTTTTGACTGTGTCTGAATCAGGGAACTGGAAAGCACTCCACGCTGAAATAAGGTTGGGATGTGCATAGTCTATTCCCTGTGCTGCTACTGGAAGGGAAATCTGGGAACACAAGCCAGAAAGAAGCTCTGACCCTTTCCCAATCTGGACAATTAGTGGACAAATATCTAAAATCTTGCAGTTTAGATATAGCTATTGAAAATCTTTATTTCATATAGTTGCCCTTACTGCCATAGCAGAGCTGCTGAATCACTTGACAGCAGGAAGACTTCTTTTCCAGTAACAGATTACTCAGTATAATTAAAAGAAGATTCTGGTTCTTCCAGGTGGGTAATGACATTTAGTAGTAGTTTGGCTCAGCATGAACACAGGGTTAACAAAGGACCTTGAAGCTCAGTCTGTCCCAGGGAAGTGTGTTTATTGTCCTGCCCTTCAGGAGGATACCACTTGACACTCCACTGCAAATGGGAGGGAGTACTTGGCTGCACCTCAATGCTCATACAGTTGTGTTGACTGCAAACCTGCAGAGTGCAAGAGAAAGTGCTTGTTGTTGTAAATTGGCTTCAGAGCTTTCCAGCCTGGCTTTGGCAGCTAGTCTGACATGTGATTCATGTAAAATGTGTCCCCCTCTATTCCTTCTCTTCACCAGGTTATAGACAGAGCCCTGTTACATTTGGATAACTCCTACAACATCCCCAATGTCAGCAGTGTGGGCATTGTTTGCAAGACCAACTTGCCCTCCAACACAGCCTTCCGTGGCTTTGGAGGGCCCCAAGGAATGATGATTGCCGAGTGCTGGATGAGTGACCTAGCTCGGAAGTGTGGCCTGCCACCTGAGGAGGTACAGATTCACTGACTCATTTCAGGGTGGTGCTGCCTTTGAACAATCTCCGAGAATTGGACGCAACCACATACAATTATTAAGCATATGAACTTTTAGTTCTTATTTGCTAAGCCCTTAGCAGAATCTCAAACTTTCTGTATGACAGCCACGTTATAGCATGGATTATTTTCTGCTTCATTAAATTCCCTCAGTAGCCTCAATTATGTAACACCTGCTTTAAGGATAGATATTCAAAAAAAGTCCAAAGGCACTAGTTACCTTAATCTTACTAACAATGGTCTTAAGTCCCAGTCTCTCTTGAAAATTCCCAGCCTTAATGCCTTAGTCCCCGTTTTCCCATAAATAGATTTATGTCTGTTAATTCTATTGTTCTGTAGATTAAGAGGAGGAGTAAAACTAGGAAACAATCTGCTTTTGATGCCATCCATTAAAAAGACCTAGTCTGAAGCATTAAACTTGGCATGTCCTTTATATATCTCTTTGGGAAGGTGCGGAAGCTCAATCTTTATAATGAAGGAGACCTGACTCATTTTGACCAAAAGCTGGAGGGATTTACTCTACGAAGATGCTGGGATGAATGTTTGTCAAGCTCTAGCTATCATGCCAGGAAGAAACTAATTGAAGAATTCAACAAGTAGGTGTTCTGGAGCTGTCTTTTTACTGGGTGTACCTGTTACTTACTAAGTTCTGAAGGTCTCTTAGCAACTTGTGCAATGTGAAGTAAGCCCATATATTTGCAGAGTGACTTCTAAAAATTTCTCTTTTTGAAGTTCTTTCAGGCTCACTGTGGAAAGAAACCTCTGTCAGTGACCTAGTAGCTTAGATAAGGCAGGAATCAGACCTAGCATGACATGATTTTGTAAGGGGAGGTGGGTCTGTTGAGTCTAGCTAGAATTTTCAGATGGATGTCAAGGCTTTCCACTGCCTTATAGTCTTTTTTACTTGGCTTGTATATACAACTGAATAGTTAGTAGTCCAGACAATTGCTTCTATAATGCCTGGGGAAGCATCTTCAGTTTGGATTTCTTCTTGTTGGGACCCATAAACAAAGCCAGTCTTTCATAAAGATTACTGATTAACTCAGTCTATATTGCATTCGGGTATTTCATTTCTGTTTTGATACCCAAGCTGTTGGAGGGAAGCATAGTATTGAATTGCAATGAAAACCTCATGAGTATACAAATAATGTTCTTCCTTTGCAGGCAGAATCGCTGGAAGAAGAGAGGGATGTGCATTATTCCCACCAAATTTGGCATCAGCTTCACTATCCCATTTCTGAACCAGGTCCGTAAGTGTCATTCATTTTTTCAGTAGAGAAGCTAAAGTTATGCTCCCTTCCCCAGGCCCTCCTCCATCTGTACTAAACTAGAGCTTTTCAGAGAAGCAGTAAATTAGTTAAGAAAGAGCACACATTTTTCAAACCAAAATGAGCAATACAACAGTCAGCAGTTTAATACTGTCAAAAAGATGCCACAGTGCAGCTCTGTTTTCATGATATTGTGTTATGTTAGTTTCCCTGCATGTTCTCTCTTCCTCAATAGTTGAAACCCTGTTCCTGCGTTTAACCTGATTCAATGGATTGTCAATGGTGTTAGCACGTTCAGGTGAAGGTGCATGTCTGTTTTACAGGGTCAGGTTTGTGTTACTTCACCTGCTTTCTGAGCTGAAAATGCTGGCTGAGGTTTGCCATGTTATTGGAACTTCTAGTGAGTTGGTGATAATAAACCAAATTCACCTCAGGTGTAAAATAGTGGCTTTAATTACACTGGTCTAGTTCCAGATTCATTCTCTCGGTAATTTGTAACTGAAGTCTGCCAAGTACTTCACTAGTTCCTTTATGATGACTTTTGGATTAATGTTCCCTTTTATAGGCTGGAGCTCTGGTCCACGTGTATACAGATGGCTCTGTGTTACTTACACATGGTGGGACTGAGATGGGTCAAGGACTTCACACCAAAATGATCCAGGTACCAATGAGTTTGAGCTTAACCAAATCAGACATCTTTTCAGGAAAATTACACTCACTCAATAGTGTTGCCTCAGACAGCTTGACACTTCCTCTATGTGCATGTGTAGGGTAACAAATCATGACTAATTCCTCTTAATTGTTTCAGCAGCAGTCCTAGATTTCCAGAGTGTTACTACAATTGAGTATGAGAATTAGAATCATCATCATCTTAACTCTTATTATGTAGATAATGCAGGTTACGCTTACAACTTAGCTTCTCTGGTAGTTCCTTTTCATCCCATAAAACTACAGCTTACATATATTGTATACAAAAATTAGTCATATTGCAAACATATTTATATCCATATACTAACGCCTTTATAGTTAAAAAGGCCTGAGGGAGCAACATTGCTTTGGAAGGGAAATAAAAGCGAAATCTAATTAGGGCTCTTTATCCTCTGATTCTTATAATTGTTGAGAGAAGAATTTAGTCTCACAATAGTGAGGTGCATGCCTGTCATTGTGTACTTGTGTGTGCTCACACACATTCAGTCTGTGAATGACAAATTCAGCAATGTTCTGGCAAGCTCTCAGTCACCGAATCAACTGAGTCTTCAAGAAAAATGATATTAAGGACGGGAGAGGGTAGACGTTGCAGTGTGGATCCTAGCAGTAAGCAATGAATGATAGTGCTCATGCGTAAGAAGAGCTGCTTACCAATTGCTTACCTTTGCTCTGCAGGTTGCCAGCAGATCACTGGGAATTCCCACCTCCAAAATTCACATCAGTGAGACCAGCACAAACACCGTCCCAAATACCTCCCCGACAGCTGCATCTGTCAGCACAGACATCAATGGAATGGCTGTCCATGTATGGAAGCTGAGTTATTTAAATGACTGGGTTATAAGCTGGGACTCCAGAACATGAAAAGTTCATGTGTATTAATCTGTTGCTTAAGGGGAACATAATCATCAAAAGGCAATTCCAGGCTAAGGATACCTCATAACTTCTTTACCTGCTATAACTACTGGTGGTGTTAAATGATGAATGACCATATTTTTTTCAAGTTGTTTGAAACTCTCCTTCAGTCCTTTTGTAGTTCTGAAATGGAGTGTTTGTGATTACTCAAAATGAACAGAACAAATCATCTATTTAAATAGCTGGCTTTTTACTAATTTATCTATAACAAATATATTGTGCTGCAGCTGTTAATAGCAGATAGTTTGTGGGCTGTGCTACAGAACCAAAGACCTCTAAGTGTTCATACACTTAGAGCAAACATCCTTCTGTAGCAATGGTATGGTCATGACTGTTGCTGACATGGTGGAGTTACTGATGCGTATATTTGCAGGGTATGTGACTTTTCCACTGAAAAGAGAAATTTAGTACTGGTCATTCTCAGGTTTAAAGAAAAGGCAAAGTGTAACCTGTAAGGTAAAAACATCAGGCTGTTTATATTCTCTGCACAGCTTGTCTGAGTAGGTTGAATTTTGGCAAGAATTTTTTTTTTAGTGTTATGGAATCATCTTGCTGGATATGCTAAGGTGTCCTGCTATGACTGGGTACAGATAAAGTAACTGTATAAATGGGTGGACTTCTGATATTTTGTGTCATGATCTGGAAAGTTCTGTGCTGTATTTGTGCTTCTGCTATCAGCACAGCCAATCTGCTTTAAAATCCTTTTCAGTCAATGTTTCTTCCTATATAGCAAGGCATCTGTTAGTGAACTTTGTTCCTTTTTATGATATGCCAAAGTCCTAAAGGCAATATTGATTTAAACAAAAGGTTCTTTGAAACTCTTATAGGGCTGTTAGTACTATAAGCTAACTTTTCAAATCTTAAAATACTGCTTCTTTCTCTTTTTGTTTTTAGAATGCATGTCAGACTATCTTAAAAAGACTTGAGCCAATCAAACAGTCTAATCCCAAAGGATCCTGGGAAGACTGGGTAAGCTGTTTGTATAGGTTGTGAGACAAGAGGGCATTGTCAGAGATTGTTTTAATTGGAGAACCCTGTACGCAGGTATATCCTTCAGGCCTTCTGCATCTCACTAGGAAAGAATTGAGCAAAGATGGTGAAACAGAAGCCTGGCAAGGGAAGTAAACAAAGCTTGCAAGAGGTTATCCCCAAAACCTCAGTTATGACTTGAATACTGAGATTTCTCCAGATCCTGGGTCTTGCCTGTGACAAACTTGACCAATAAAAGTCTTGAGTGGTTACATATATCTTTGTAGTCAGGCTACAGTCCTGGACTGGAAGAAACCTGATTTGTAGTGAAGGAATTCTGTGATGAAGATAACTCTTTGTTGAGCTGCCATCCACCTCCTGTAGTGCTCCTTGGCTGCAATATCTCTATACCTTCAATAGTAAGAGATTGGTGTGCTGTAAAGCTCTAAGGCCATTTTCAGATCCAAGCTCTTCTCTTCATGGGAGGAGCTTTGACTTTGTGCTTTGGAAGTCAGGATAGGATTTCCCCTGGCCTCCCTGAAGTCAAGATGACTGTCAGTTTAACCTTTGTCTCTGAGGTTGAAAGTCTAACCGGTAGCTGAGAGCTGAACAAACAACAGCAAGTCTTATGCCTCTGCCAGTGGGCAAGTTCTGCCCTTAGTAGCTGCTAATGGGGCTATTTGGGGAAGTAGCTGCATCATGATGTTTCCCTTGGCACTGGTGGTGCTGAGTAGTGTGACAGCTCTCTGTCACTTGACACCTTCTATTCATGCTCTCCTGGAAATGTGTTTGTGGTAGCTATTTTGCAGGGAGTGGTTGGACAATTGCTGTTTTCAAACTCTTTTTCACTTTGCCAGATTAAAGCTGCCTATGAGAACTGCGTTAGCCTGTCAGCCACGGGGTTTTATAGGTGAGTGAATATCCACACTGCAGAAGCATGGCTCTCACTTGTTTGCATCCAGGGAAATTCTGGAAGGATTTACAGCCCCTATTCCTCTGTCACTGCTCTAAATTAGGGCTGCGTGCCCTTTCCTACCTAGAAATGTTAAGCTGAGGTTAATACTCCCCTGGCTGGGGAGAATTGGTTCCTGATGGAGCGCAGCTCTTGGGGCCAGGTTCAGATCTCACGTAAATCTGAAGTAGATTTAACTTTCCTCTAGCTGACCTAGGTCTGAGGAGGCATAAATGAAATCACAGCTGTGCCTGGGGCTCTGCTCTGTGTCAGCCGTGTGACTTAGTGTTGCACTAGAACTGTCATGCAGGAAAAAAGAGGGGAGGGGTTGTCCTTGAGGAGAAAGCTACTTACAGCAATTGGCTGGAGTTGGTATCCTGTCTGTTGTGGCATTGGCAGATACCAGTGTTTTCAATTTCATTCTCCCACTTTAAACTCTCGCTGGTTTCTGTGCAGTTCAGAAATGAGGCACTTTTCTTAGTCAGACTTACTGCTGGAAGAAAACAGAGATCCATCATCTTTGAGGCAGAGGGGTTGACATAAAAAACTAAACACAGTGTTGAGAATAGCCTATTTAGGACTAAAATACAATATGAGCTCATTTCTGTTGCATCTCTGAAATGTGTTTTTTATCTTAACCAAGTGACTGTCAGTATTTTAATAAACCATTTTTCAGATAACATGTAAGTAGCCAGATAGAGAGTTTGCTGTCAACTGTGCTTAAAATCAGTGCTTAGCTTAATCCAGTTTCTGGTTCAACTTGATTATGCTCTGAAATGTAATTACCTCCAAGAAATGTTCAACTGCACTCTAAAAGCAAAAGATTTGCCACTGGATTGGTGGGAATGAGTTCATGATAGTCATCACAAGCCCTGAGATTCATGGGAAATAAAGATGGCTAAACTAGTTTGATAGTTTCAGTCAGGTTTTGGAATACAGGACAGCTTTAGCAGATTTCTATTTACAGTTGTTTACAATTTTCATTTCTGAATGGGCTTGTTGGAAGGGATGAAACAAAAGTGAATAAGGATTTTGATAAGTTGCAATGTGTTTGTATTCATTTTGACTGTTCATGGAATGAAATGTGGTTTTGTTTTTCTTTGTATCAAGAATTCCTGATGTCGGCTATGACTTTGAAAAGCATGAAGGGAAACCATTCTGCTATTTCAGTTACGGTGTTGCTTGCTCTGAGGTTGAGATAGACTGCCTGACAGGTGACCACAAGGTGAGGGGGTCAGCAGTGAAATAGCCCCGTGTGTTTAGGTGAAGGAAACATTCACAGGGAATTAGAACAAATACTGGGCGTCAGCCTGTTCCTAGCTCTGTCATTGGTCTGGTGTGACCTTCAGTAAATTTCTTAACTTCTCTGTTCCACAGTGCAACAATCTGTAAAGTATAATAAAACAATAATTATCTACCTTGCGGGGATATTAGGAGGCTTAATGAATGATTGCAAAACTTATTGGATTTGCTTTAGTAAAACATAGCAGCACTGTGTTAGCACAAAAGAACAGAAACATACTGGCATTGAGTTAATCATTAAAAATAGCACTGAAGACTTTTAGAAAGAAAAAAAAAAAAAGTCATCAGAATCTGACCTAGTTGGTTATGCTCAGGTACAGAGCACTGATGCTAGCAGCTTGGAACTGATATAAATTTGGTCCATTGATCTCTGGAGAAAACTGCAGTGAGTTCTTTTGATTTACTGTAGGGATGAACGCAGATTAAAAGTCAATGTGAAGAGTTGAGCTGAGTGAGATACATTGTTGAACACTCACCAAGTGTGGGTAGCGGTTGGATACATTAGTCCTCCTTGTACAAGACTATGGTGTACCAGTTTCAATATTCTGTGCTCATTTATTCTTTATTTCTGCCTTTTAGAACATTCGCACAGACATTGTTATGGATGTTGGTACCAGTCTGAACCCAGCCATAGATATAGGACAGGTAAGTGAAATAGTGTTGCTATTTCCACCATGTTAAAGCAATCACACTACTCTCAGGCTTTTCTAGATGAGCAATTATCCATCTCCAGGTTGTGCCTTTGCAAACAGAACATTTTAAACTTGGGTATCCAGTGAGGCATTTTAGGCTAGCTATGAAAACCACTTTGACCTACACTTAACTATGCAATAGGCACAGAATTATGTAGGGAAATATCCTGTTGGCGCTTTTTTTTTTTTTACCTTGGATATTAAGACTACAGGATGTTCTCCAGTTACCACCACACTGATGCTTTTCAGCATCTGCCTTGCCTACGGAGTGAATCCATATACTACGATGTTATCTAATGCAATATCCTCATCCCAGACTTAGTTTCTACAATGTGGCATGTGAGACTAAACCCTACACCTGATTTTTATATTCCTATCTGTCAATATCAAGTCCTGTTTAATTCAGTGAAAACTCTTCTGTGAATAAAGAGTTACGGTGGTAGATTCCGTCCTCCAGCTACTGCTGTGTAGGGATCTCAATAGGAAGTTGGACCAGTCACTTAGCTTGCAAATTCCTTGGGCAGGGACAAGCTTACTTCCATATTTTGTGCAGTAATAATCACAATTATACCTCTCAGCAAATAAAGGTAATAAACACAGGGTTGTTTGATATACCAAGAGGTGAATCGTTAGACATTTGCGCATGCTTATCTAGCCATATGAGCTCCCTTGCTAACTCTAGATGTTGATATAGTGTAACTCCAGTGAAACTGCTGCAGGATTTGGGGTTTACAGGACAGCACAAGTTGCAGAGCTCTGCTATAGTTAAAATGAAACTTCTTTGAAAGGGACATTTTTTCTGAAACAGACTTTTTTTGGAAGTGGCCAAGGAGAGAAGGAGCCTTTCTGTCTTTGCAGCCTGTGAGTTTGGGTCTGCTAGTAAAGAGATGGGCTATATGGAGCCTGTCAGAGATCTCAGTTTCCTGTATCCTTCCACGAATAGCGGCAGAGGACCTGGGGGCAGAGGACAGAAAGGATGTTGTATGACTACAGGAACAAAAGTACACAGAGCTGGGTTAATGAATATTTGTGCCAAATTTTTAGACTGGTCTGCCTGTCAGATATCTCTGTGGGCACAGAGAGCAGAGCTTCTTCATGTAGGGTTGTTCAAGCCCATCCTCCTCTCATAGCTGCCTGCCGCCTTCTTTTTTTTTTTTCTTCTGAAATTTACAGTAGAAAAATTATGCAAAGCAGTCTTTAGTACTTGAATGGATATGAGCATGTTTTTGCAGGTGTCTGTGCTGGTGACCTGAGAATATGCAGTAGTTAGGAAAGCATTTATACTGAAATAGAAAGTGTAAAATAGTTTGTCTTCCATCCTTTTAATCTTCTTGTCCTTTGAATTATCAGCGAGTACAATTCTTTCAGTGTTAATCTACCTGTGAAGGAATCAATATTTTGGCATTGATTTTTTTTTTTTTTTTCCTCCTTGCTTCATCAGAAAATTCCTGTCCTGTGTTTAAAGCATATCTGTTTACATGTATTTGTAAATTGCTTCACCTGCCAGGGAAATGCAGCCGCATCTATATAGGAACACAGGAATTGTGCGAAGGTGCCAAGCTATACTCGGCAGAAAGGACAAGGGTTTAGAGATGAAAAGTGGGAAATTAGTCAGGAGGGGAGGGCTGAAAACTCCCGTGGAAATCATCGCTGTTTGTTCTTGTGCAGGGAAGAACAACAACAAAAAAATAAATGTAATCTTCTTTGGATTTGTTTATAGATAGAAGGAGCATTTGTCCAAGGCCTTGGGCTCTTTACCATGGAGGAGCTGCGCTATTCTCCTGAAGGGAACTTGTACACTCGAGGGCCTGGGATGTACAAAATCCCAGCATTTGGAGACATCCCAACAGAATTCTATGTGTCTCTTCTCCGTGACTGTCCAAACAGCAAGGCGGTTTATTCATCCAAGGTATATCTGCGAGATCTGCAGGCCTCTTACCGCTCTGTAATTCTGTGAAGCTGAGTGTGATAAAGTAATGATGTATGTGTCTAAATAGTTAATCCTGTTATGCTGGCTTTATTCTGGGATGAGGATGTTCTCCCATTCCTTACCAGAAATACGTATGCTATCCTTTATAGTTAGGAAGAACTGAAATAACCTGCACATTGCTGCCCTGATTGTCCATTAGAGAGAACTGAAGTGGCTTTGCTGTGCCAGTTCTGCTCTAACAGAGGCTGCCAGCCTCCCCCTGCATGTCAGCTCCCTGGTTGCCCTTCCCTGGCATCAGAGCCACCACTGCAGATAACATTTCCAGCAGTGTTATTTCCCCCGATCTGATATACCAAGATCTTGTGTTTGAGTTTTCATGTTTTGTTTTCTTTACTGTTTCACAGTGCTCAGGTCACCCTTAAAGGCCCATTATTAATCCACGTGTCCTTCAGCTGTTTCCACTACAGTCTGTTCTCTGCAGTTAGTGAGGGCTGCACAAAGCAGGGCTGGATGTACAGCATCAATGAATTTGCTTTACTTATGGTTCAATGGAGCATTTAGAGAGGCCGCCCAGCATCCTTATCTGTATAGGCCTGGCCTGGCTCCTTACTGTTTCCCCCTTGTGCCCTCCATCCATCCCCAGGAACATCTTTATCAATGAGAACTATTTGGGTGATTAGTGCTGATGACAGAATGAAGGAAAAAGGGGCTGGCAGGCACCTCAGTACTAAATAATACTTGTGTAATCCCTGAGGGAGGCATTCCTGCTGCTTTGCAAGGACCTCCAGTGATGGAGCATCACACTCTCTGTCTAGTCAACTCATCACTGCCTTATCTGAATTCCCTTTGCTGCAGTTTTAACACCATCCAAAAGGTTGTGGGAATGGGTTACTTCCTTTTTCCTTCATAACAGCTTTGCTGTGTTAGAAAACTTATGTTTTCCCACTGTTGCTTCTTTAAATGGACTGGGGGTTGTTTTAGTGCAGTCTTTCCTCACTGATCACACCTGGCAGACTGGAGGCTGTTTTAGCTTGGTGTTTCCTCACTGATCACATCTGGTAGCCTGAGGTTCACATCTGGAGGGTGAGCGGCTGTTTTGGCTTGGCCTTCCCTTCCTGATCACATCTGGGAGACTGAGAAGTTACAAAGAAGGAATGAGGAAAGAGGACAATTCCTGATTGTCATCTTTCTGTTAGCCTCATTAGTCTTTCCAGGGCCAGGACTGTTTCGGGCTGCAGACTCACTCTTGCTTTGGTTCTGTCTAGGCTGTGGGAGAGCCACCTCTGTTCCTGTCTGCCTCAGTGTTTTATGCCATTAAAGATGCCATCTACTCGGCAAGGAAGGACTCTGGCCTGACGGAACCGTTCAGGCTGGACAGCCCTGCCACCCCAGAGAGGATCCGCAATGCTTGTGTGGACATCTTCACCAAAATGGTAACAGCTTCTGGTTTCATAGTTTGCTCCCTAGCCAGCCTACCCCACATGGAGTGTGTGTGCTGGTCACAGTGGCCCAGGTCTGGGATTAGGGCAGGATGTGGCCCTACTTTAGCAGCTGGTGTTTATTTTATGGGTGTTATCCTTCACTTTACATGCCACCAAATGAGAGACAAATCCACGGATCAGCATCGCTAGGGCTCCCATTGCAGGAAGGGCTGCCATACAGTATCACTGAAGCTGCAGTTCATCCCTCTATCTTCCCGGTGCTGTTTGTAGAACAAAGGCACTGACTTCTTGTCCTGATGCTCCTGACCATCATCTCTGAGGGGATCACCACTAACATATCTTGCAGGTCCACTCTGTGATTTAGCAGTGTCTCTCAAGGAGTGAGGGAGAGGAAAATGTTACTGAGAATGCTCACTTCTGTTGAATGTTATGACCACCGGAGTCTCCTTAGAGGCTACAGGCATGATCTGGAGTGCATGATTTAACCCTGTTGCTGTCTCTTCATAGACTCCTCCTCTGTCACTGTGTTGTGACAGGGCTGCATAGGAGTGGGTCTCTGCACAGAGTCCTGCTTATTCGTGTGACTCAGAAAACACAGCTGTCTATCCACATTGGCATCCTTCAGGCTTTTGTCAGCTAGAACCCCACGGTGGTTAACAGCAAAACCTGGATATCTTAGTCCTCCTCACCTAATGCTTGCATCACTCTGGGGAGGACTCGGAAATGGCTTTGAGAACTTGACAAACTGTTGACCATCAGGCCTTCACCCAGCGCCAGGCACAGCCTCTACTAGAAATGCCATGAGACAGACATCTCTGTGTTTTGAGAGACTGGGATTGGAGCTCAGATCTTCAACAGTACAAAGTCAACTACCTCAAAGGGAGCACTGTGGGGCATGCCAAACCCAGGGTAGGACCCTCATTTGTTGCTGGTGTCGCTAACTTTTTTTTTTTCCTCCTCTTTACAGTGCCCTTCTGCTGAACCAGGGACCTTTAAGCCATGGTCTGTGCGTGTGTAAAAGGAAAGTTTGAAGAGCAAACTCTCCTCATGAAACTGAACTTACAACAGGGGGACCACAAGGCACTAGGACTATAATGGAAAAAAAAAATTGTGTTCATGCAGCACTGATTCATGGAGCTTTCACATTTCATTGTCCAATCATTGTTTTCTCTAGGAGAGGGAATTGCTGCCAAATTATAGCTGTGATGTAAATTCAAATGAAGAGTGAGTGGAGGGTGATGTTATACAGGTTTCATTTAAAATTGCTGCAAGGATGGGAGACATGCTTATTACCAGCCAATATGAAATGGCAGGGTAGTTGTTTCTTTTTTTTTTTTCCTACTATGGGGAAAAGATGGATCACCTCGTGACGCTATGTCAAGAAGGACTTAAATGCATCAAACCCAGAGAAACAGTCCTCTAGCTGAGATGGGGGAAGGCATGAGAGGCACTGAGGGCTGGATCCTGTTGTGTCCCCTCTGCACACACACAAAGCCAGATATACACTAGAGGAAGATGAGGAGGAATTTTGATGTTAGCTAATGATGATGATGGTCTTGCCTATGTAACAGAAGTGATTCAGGGGAAAACCCTAAAATGTGACCAATAGCTGATTTATCCTAGGTTTAAATGAGGATTGCTTTGTCTACACCAGGGCTTTAATGAATTTTTAGTTCCTATGCTACCTTGTCTTCTCTGATTAAACACAAAAACTAGAGATACCAAGAGGACTTCCAGCAAGATGCTGATTCATTTGACACACTCAGCCTTTTCCGCCCGTACCTCCACATCTTTCCTCCATCTTTTAAATAGGAGAGGACGTCTGAGAAAGGACCTTGGAGTAATGGAGAAAGTTACTCATCATTGTTGCTAACGCAATTTATACCGGCCCAGGCAAGGGACAGGACTGGGATGGACACAGCTGGGGATTACTTGGCTCTGGGTGTCCTCCAGGGTCAATCCCTTGCTGTCATGCTATGGCCTAGCCTTCTTTTCAAGACAACTCTTAGTTTTGCTGAATGTAAGAGAACAGGTATGTTTTGCTACAGGGACTGCTTGCCTGAAAAATGTGCTATGTGATGACCTCATGCCTTTTGGGTTGAATGCATTTTTCATGTTGGATTTAATGTTGGGCATCCCTCTTCACAGGTTTTGTCACTGTCGGTTTTAACACTGTAGCATCATGTTATCTCTAGATGATGGCAGCCATGTACTGTACCTGCTCATCATGTGCAAACTTTTATCCATTTCTCTGGCCCACAGCTTTATGAAAATGTCCTTTTTCTATTTTTGCACTCCTAGGGCCACCAAAAAAATATGGTGCAAGAGGATGTAACTCCATTGCCTTATATAAAATTTTGCTCACGTGCATCCTGCTTAAAATTGGCCTTCATCTTAGGACTTAACGATGTGTGCACAGTTTGAAATATTTTTTTGAAGCACTCCAGGGCATATAGTTTGGAAATGTGTAGATTTATTTCTCAGCTTAAAATATTATAGTTCCACCATCTGGAAAAAGGGCATTTGTATATGTGAGTTGCAGAAAGTATTTTGTGCCTGCTGGGCTTGCTATGTAATTGTTTTATTAATTGAAATATGATATTGGTATTTCTTAAGCTCTGAGGTACTGGCAAGAACACATTTTTGTTTTCCACTGAAAGTTGGCAATATGTAAAAAAAAAAACCTTAGAGAAGAAAATGTGATTATTTGTGTGCAAGAACAGCTATTGGAGCCTGTGTATACATATTCTTGAATGTCCAGGAAGGGATACAAAATACAGTTTGTAGGGTAGATTGGTATCGGCACTGTTTCTGCGGCATTTGACCTCATGGGATCACCAGACACGCTCATTCAAACCAGGCCAAGAAGTACAAAGGGAACATAATGTGTGTTAATACGGAACATGGAGAGCTGCAGGGAGGAAGTGTGATATCGAGGAGCTTCCAGCGTGGTCTCAGAGGAAAGCCACCAGCGTTCACAAGAGGCCTGCTCCCTTTGAGAATCCCGGAATATGACAGGATGTGGCTAACAGGATGAGTAAGTGCTCTTTATCCCCCATGGTTCTGGGAGCACCTTTTTCATCATTTCAGAATGGGTTTGCGGTGTCTCACATAGCCATGGTGACTGCCTGGTCAGGTGAAATGGTTTTTAAACTAAATTTATCAAGTCTCTCTTCGGTTATTCACTTTGTACATTAGTTTAATGTGTATTTGCCAAGTTATGTGTATGTGCAATTGTCAGAGCGGGGTAGCTCAGTGCAGACCTTAGCCTGTGGAGCCATTTTTGCTGCAGCATCAGGGATCTGCTGTTTCCCAGGCACCAGTCATTGCCCTCAAGCCCACCCCAGCTCAGGGCCCTGTTATTACCCTTCCACAGCCACTGGCTGATGGAAGGAGGAAACATATTCCTTTAGGGGTACGCTGGAATTGAATGTAGATGATATCAAACACCTGAGGGGAGGAGGGGGGGTAATGATATAAAATTATGGTTACAAAGTAATTACAGAAACTGGTTTTGAGGGTGTAGGGGGCAAAAAGGGAAGCTTGGAGACTAACAGGAATTTACAGAGACATCAACAAAATACCTGGCTGGGCTGTGCGTGGGACGTGAAGCTGGGATTTTCATTTCACCTCTCAGTGCCTTAACATTTCATACATTGCTTTCCCATGGAACTAAGTGCCAGATACTTTGGGGAAGGACTGGGACCCACTGCAGAGGGCTGGGAGGAAGAGATGATACTGTTGTTGTATAGCCTGACTTAAAATGTGGTCTGCGCTACAAAGCTGTCCGAGAACAGCTCTCCCATTGTGAGTGCACAGCACTGTCCTGTGCGAGATGCTGTGTCCGATCTCTTCATGCACATCTTCTTGCTTGGGATTTCAGCTTGCAATGGCTGAAGAAAGGAAAGCTACTTCTGAAGAGAAAAATGTTCCTTTCCTAGTACTTTTCAGCAAAATACAGCATGGATGCATGACTCTAATGTTATATATAATTGGAGATTTGCCACTACTCTCCTTCCAGAACTGTATCCTCAGAAGAGGAACTACGCCATCTTGCTAGACTGTGAAGTATTACGCACAATAACGGCACTAAAGTGATAATTGCTCTAGCTGGATATTTTGTAGGAGGGTGAAAGGAGACCATCTGATCTGGTGTCTTAATGCTATTAATCGCATGTCCCTTGATGAGAGAGGGAGGCCAAGTTTTCAGTAATAGTTTTAGGTCAGTTGTAATCAGCATCTTTCACTATCGTTCTTTAATGAGCATTGTCAAATCAGCGTCACATGAAAGTATGCAGAATTCTCTGTGAATGTCACAACATTGCATAATAAAGCTAAAAAATATTCTGGAAACTAGTATGTTTTGGTAAAAGATGATTTGAAAGCTGGACAACTTGAGCTCATCCTTGGTGTTTGGCAAGAATGGGACCCTTCCCCAGAGGCTGCGAGGCAGATGAGCTCAGTGACCAAGGCTGGGAGAGGGCGAGTGGTTGCTCCAGGCTACGCAGCCGGACACAGCAGGTGAGCCAGCTGGAGAGCCTGGGCCTCCACCCGGCCACGCTGGCAGTCAAGTCCGAAAGAAAGCAGAGTCCTCGGCAGCTGTCTGCCAGGGAGCTTACAGTAGCCACATCACATTCTCCACAGCAGCACAGTGATGCATCCTGATGCTTCTAGCCACCTTCACGGGGCCCACCAGCTGCTGAGACAAGGTGGAAGGCTGGCTGGCTGCATGCTGTGGCTGGTACCTGCTTGAGACTGCCATGTCCTCATCTCATGGCAAGTGAGTACAGATGAAATCTAGGCTTCACCCCTAAAGGGCGGAACCTCACTCAAAACTTGCAAATGGAGCAAGCATCATGTCCTGTCCCTGGGGCTCTCTTTAGCCTAAACATGCAGGAGATGTGGGGCCATAAAACAGGAACAGTTCACACAGAACAGGTATGACCAAAAGATGGGCCAGGCCCTCCTGGAACATGAAGGATTCAGAACATCACCAGTGGTTCCCCATGAGGGTGTGCCACCCTGTGTCATATCTCACCTACTTGTGCAGCATAGACAGACATCAGGTGACATGCTGCTTTGCAAGAGCTGCTTGTATCTGCATGAGGAGGTTTGTCACAAAGAAACCACTAACAAACTTGGCTCAAAAGGCAGCCTAGAGTATGAAATGGCAGTGTAGGCAGCACATGTGAGGATGCCGGTGTGGTTTACAGCGGGTCCAACCCAAACTACCCCAAAACACTAGGTTTACTGAGAGCGTTTACCCCATCACAGTTCAATTCTTACAGTTTTCCAAGGCCCAATGCCATGTGTTTCTCTAGTGCCTGTTCCTGCAGTATTTAAATGCGCTTCAGCCATGCCAAGAGCCTCCATACCCTGTCCCTGGCAGTGGTCTGTCTCCGCTCCTGGATGTGCCTTGTGGAGCTGTGACATGGGCAAGTGGAACAAGGGTCTGTCCGTGACCCAGCTGGTATCTTGAAGCACTTGCATTTGGAAGTAACGCTCTCCAAAACAGTCCCTCTAGCTGGGTTATTTCTACCAGGTCTCTGGGGTGCTGAGGAGGTCTGTCAGCAAACTGCTAGAAAATGGGAAAGCAGAAAGGTCCCAGCGGTAGAAATGAGACAGTTGCTGCTTCTGTTGGAGGGACAGCTCGCTGAACATCTGCTCTGATAACCAGCTATAGGTCCACCGCGCTTGGGTGTCGGTGAACTCGGGGAGAAGGCTGTCCGCTGGTAACCCGGCCCGCTGCAGCAGATGACCCAGCTCCTGCCTGAGGAAGCCAAACATCACCACGTAGTCATACTGGACGAGACAGGGCTGGCAGAGGCTGACAAGCGGTTTCCAAGTCAGGCTGGCATTGTGCTGTCCACTGTCTAAAACGTCCTGAACAAAGCTGCTGAAGGAAGGGCTGCTTCCCATGCCCTGCAAGAACGCCGAGATCAGCCTCTGGAAAGGGTCCCTGACAAACAGCACTTTGGTGTAAGACCCTAACATGGCCTCTATCTCCGTCAGGTTGAACTCACTCAAATGCGTCTCTGGAGCGTGCTGCTGAGGGTAGGGAAGCAGCACTGGGAGCGTCACATTTTTCTTCTCTAGCTTCTCTAAAAGCTGCTGCCATTCCTTCATCCCTGTCGATGGCACTTGGCAGTAGAGGAGGTCTAGCTTGGTGCTTACCCTCAAACTGGAGAGCAGGCGGGCTCTCTCCTCCCGGCTCCTCAGCACTGTGGGGACTCTGCCTGACTGGCTGCAGAAAGCTCTCAGTCTCTTCTTCCTGAGCTGCTGAACATGAAGGAAGGTGTCCAGTGTCAAAGTGAAGCCCTCCTCTGCCTTGGGGACCAGGTCATCTGGGAAACACCATTTGAAGACGAGGGTGAGGAAAACCCATAGTGGACCTCTGCCCTGAGCCGGCACCCCAGTGCAGGATGCTGTGGCAGGCTCTTTTCCAGTTATTCCAGTGTGGAAAGGATATAGCACGGTCGAAGAAGAGGGGTAGGAGAAGGGAGACCAGCCCTGCCTGGCAAAGAGCTCAGTTTTGCTAGGAAATGGGATTCCGTCCCTGTGAATGTGTGAGCTCGCAGACACCCAGACCCCGCTTTCCCCAAACGGCCGTGTCTGAGCACTGATGTTGAAGATGCTTTGTGCCACAGACCCTGTTCTCCACAAAATCACAATTCTTGCTTTTAACTCCTCACTTCTGACTGAGCTTAACTGAGGTGAGTTTACCAAAGAGAGTCAGAAATATTCTGGGAGCCAGAGGAGTAGTAAATTGGCTTGTAGCTACAAATACGCAAGCCCCTGCAAACTCTTTGGCATCTGTTAATTGGTTAACATCAGCTACCAAACATATGTGAAAGCAAGAGATTACTCTTAATGACTCAGGGTGATTTAGAAATCCAAATGACGTAACTTCTTGCATCAGTTCCGTAAGTAAATTTTTTCTCCTGTAGATAAAAAGGAAAAAGCAAATAAAAAGCAAAAAGCAAACAGAAGCGAGAAGACAACAAAGCAGATATAAAAGGCAAAAGCAAAGAAAAAGACTATGACAGTCGGTTTAATTTCTCAAGTCTCAGCTTTGCTTCTTACTCTTTATCTTCTTATTTTTGATGGGAAGAGGCCATAGTGGGTTTGAAGGCAGAGGATGAATGCCTGCCTTGCTATTTTTGTTTGTTAGCAGCAGCAGCAGCACATGTCTGCCTCATCTGCTCAGCGTAGGCATTTGGCAGCCCTGGGGAGACAGTTAGTTTGATAGTTTCTCCCGGGTCCTTGGGAAGTTAAATATTTCTCACTGATTCGGGGAGGCTGTTGCACAGGGAAGAGAAGCACAGTTAAAATTAGGAAAAGGACACCGGGAATGCAGGAAGAAACGCAGCGGTGCCTGAAGCTATCCTGGGCTGCTCTTTGACTCGCTCAGCCCCAGACCGACAATGTCTGTAACATCTAGTGATGACTTTGTCCTGGATTGACCTGGACTGGAGGGGAGGGATGCATTTTTTAGGCAGGAGATGCGTTAATCACTGGTTTCCCTGCCCCTGCTCCCCCCTGCCTCCCCAACAGCATTTCACCCTTCCCAGCAAAGGTTTTGGGAGTTAACTCCAGCAGTCTGACACCTGGTTTCCCCACCACGCCTGAGATCAATGACCCCACTAAGGACATAAAGCTGTGGGGCTCCACAGCAAGGTCTTTCTCCGCAGGTTATCCTGCCCCCATGGCTGTGCAAACAGTATTTTCCATGCCATAGGTGCGTGCCCACCAAGCACCTCCAAAAAAAGCTGCAGTTCATTTCCCCCGCGGTACAGAAATGCTCCCAGCCATGCAGAACTGCCGCAGTGCCCAGGCGTTACCTCCTTGGCCGAGAGCCGGCCTCTGGAGAAGCAGCCTCCAGCTGAGGAAGGTGGCGATGCCCAAGGCAGCCGAGATGACGAGGCGGGAATGAAACGCATTTCTCGGCTGCTGCAGCAGCGCTGGGAGCCGAACGCTGTGCCGGTGAGCAGGTGGGGACCTGGAGGAGAGGTGTTGGGGAACCTCCTGTGTTTATTTAAGAGGAAACACACCCAGAGCTGGGTTAAAGTACTGGTTGGGCAGCAGCTCGGCTAGGGGCAGGGAAATGGCCTGAGGCACAAAAGGTGCCTCCTGCCCTGTGTTTACAATGGGAGCTTTTGAGGCAGAATCTGCCTTTTAATCAAGGTCCCTGCCATCCTCAGCACTCCACCACGGTCCCTGTGAGAAAGGAGCCCTGCACCCGCAGCCCCATGCTGGGTCCTGCAGGGCCAGGTGGGGCGAGATGTCCCCTGTCCCCTGATACACCTCGTTCTCCGCTGGCTTTGCCGCTCAGTGAAGCACTGCTTGGGGGAACGCTGCTGCGGGGAGCGGCGTGCTCCGGCACTG
The DNA here is from genome assembly GCA_008921705.1 of Burhinus oedicnemus. NCBI lineage: Eukaryota > Metazoa > Chordata > Aves > Charadriiformes > Burhinidae > Burhinus > Burhinus oedicnemus. The sequence continues at coordinate 297,224 of VFFE01005789.1, forward strand.
GGGCTGGGCAAGCGAGTGCTGGGCTGTGGGTCCTGCCTCCGTGGTGCTGGTGGGTCTTTTAAGGTAGAAGCTGGGGCAGGGGAGGTGACGTGATGGGGCACATTCAGTGTTAGGTGGCAGCTCCATGACTAACCAGGGACTGGAAGTGCTGAACTGCTGCCTGTGCCCTTTTTGCCGAGGGCTGATTAAAATTTATGGCTGCTGCTTGTTTTGTGAGAGCAGCTGGGGACCCCAGGCAGAGCAGAGGCCCCATTATACCAAAAAGGGGGTGCACATGCTGCTCCTCCCCTTCCCCAAGGAGCCGCAGCCTGATCGGGGAGTGTGACAGCCACGAAGACCAAGGCAAAGGGGACCGCAGCAGCCTGGGCAGCGTGACCCGTTCCTGTCCAGCCCCGTGGTTATAACGTCTACAAAGACTTCAAAAACCAGGGAGTGATTATTTACAAATTGCTTTTTCATGCTGAGAGTTGCTGCCTGGTGCCAGCAGCGTCCCTCCGGCAGCCAGGCCACAGGCCGGCACGTGGCAGGGACGCGGTCCGACTGAAAGACCCTGCAGCCACGAGGGGTTATAGCAGCCAAAGGAGAAGGGATCGCTGCCTCGAAGCTTTGGGAGAGCGATCGGGCGTGCTGGGCACACAGACCGGGGCAGGGTACCGAGCCGGGCAGTGCCCAGCGGGCACGGGCACAAGGGCTGTGTTACACGGGGGCCTGCTAGTGAGGCAACCCTGTGTGGTGGACATCCACCTGCCAGGAGGTCTTCACCCAGCCCAGTCCTGTGCCAGGGGTGGGTTTGCTCTGGTTTGGACAGCCGGGATTCTCCCACCAGAGGGTGCTCCGCGCCCGAGATAAAAATGATAGGGTTCCTGTGTGGCCCCACCCGCTGGAACAGGAGATGCTGTAGAAGTTGTTTTATAACTATGTGTTTTATATCTTTTTCCTTCCATCAGCTGCAGAAGAGCTCCATTGACTGGAAGAAGGGTGGCCGGAAGGTCGATGTACTGTCCCCGGAGCAGAGCTGTGAGGATAGAGGGTTCAGGCAGCCAGAGAAAGGACTCAGCCTCTTGGTGCAATATGTGCTGGGGAAACCTCTGGATAAAACGGAGCAGCTGTCTAACTGACCACCTCGGGGCCAGGCCATGGAGTCGGGCTATATGCAGCCCTGCCCCACTGTGGGTCGAAGAACCGACTTCACGGCCCTCATGGCCACGTTTGCGACTTTCGAAGTCTGCTGCGTCTTCCCTGGAGCCTTGGGAAAGCTGCTGGGACTCTGGGAAAGGCTGTGAAACACTTCCCATCTCTCAGCGGGAGGGATGCGTTTCCTCTAGGTGACGGGATCCCCACGTTGGGAGGTCAGGTCTTGCGGCTGGACCCCGCTGCCTGTGTCCCTGCAACCCGTCCCCCCAAATCCAGGAGGAGCAGGGTACAGCCCGAGGTCGGGGTGCACAGGGGCAGGAGTGAATGGCCACCCTTTGCTTCCCTTCCCAGCAGAACACACGCATTTTACTTTGAGCTGCAGTGCCGCGCTTACTCCTCCCAGCCCGATGGGTCTCAGGGCAGGAGGCTGCCTGAGCGAAGGATAAATATTAACAAAAAATAAGCGTTTCTTGTGTTACTGTAGTGCTGACTGCCCCACAAGGGCTGCGTGAGCACCGGGCAATGACTGCAGTGCAGGGCTCTGCACAAGGCAGCATACCCTGCTTTTCCCCCAGCTGGTGCGGAGAGCAGAGCCATGCGCCATCCCTGCTCCGGGTCACCAAACCGGACCTCAGCAGTGCTTCTCTGCTGCAGCTCCCCAAGCTGCTCTTAGGCAGATGGGCAGCAGCGTCCGTGGCCTGGCCGCACGCCTGAGCAGCAGGGGCTGTCACAGGAGCCCGTCCGGCCGCCAGCAGACCCAGCTTGGGCGCAAGGAGGTTCTTTTTATTAACGGTCTGCAGTAAGGTTAAAAAATAAAAGGGCAGAAGGAACTCTGCAAGTTCTCTTAGTTAAGCAGGTGGCAGCAGCACGTGCCGTCCTGCATTAAAATACAACCTTTCAGCAGGGACTGTCCCAACCGCAGCCCTGGCGAGCAAAAGTGCAGCTGAAACTGGTAGGGAGAAACACAGTTTATTTTTATTTTGCAGTCATAAGGCGAAAGCAGAGAGATGTTTTTGTCTGAGGGACAGAAAAAAATAGTGAAAAACCCCCTTTGCCTTGCATTGCAAGGCATCACAGAATGACAGAATGGTAGGGGTTGGAAGGGACCTTTGGAGATCAACTCTTCCAACCCCCCTGCCAAAGCAGGTTCCCCTCGAGCAGGTTGGACAGGAACACGTCCAGGCGGGTTTTGAATATCGCCAGAGAAGGAGACTCCACCACCTCTCTGGGCAGCCTGCTCCAGTTCTCCACGACCCTCAAAGTAAAGAAGTTTTTCCCCATGTTGAGATGGAATTTCCTGTGTTCCAGTTTGTGCCCGTTGCCCCTTGTCCTGCCACTGGGCACCACTGAAAAGAGTCTGGCCCCATCCTCTTGACACCCACCCTTTAGATACTTATAAGCATTGATGAGATCCCCTCTCAGTCTTCTCTTCTCCAGGCTAAACAGCCCCAGGTCTCTCAGCCTTTCCTCATCAGAGAGGTGCTCCATTCCCTTGATGATCTTCGTAGCCCTCCATTGGAGTCTCTCCAGCAGTTCCCTGTCCTTCTTGAACCTGGGAGCCCAGAACTGGACACAGTACTCCAGATGCAGCCTCACCAGGGCAGAGTAGAGGGAGAGGATGACCTCCCTCGAAAGAGCACTTACAAAGTTTTATCAGTATGGGTCTTTTCAGAGGAGCATGAGATACAGTGTCTGCTGTGCCTTCGTGGCCTGCAAACGGGAAGAAACTGCTCCTGAGCTGCTTGGGGCTGGTTTTGGGGAGCAGCTGCTTTGCCGTGGCTGCTTCAGCTGAGGGGCTGCCTGGGTGCTTGTGCCCCAAATGCAGATTTCCCTTCGTTAACAGAGCATAACTAGTGAAGCTCATTAACTGGAGGGCAAACTCCCTCTCGGTGGCAGGTAAAGCCCGGGCTGTGCTAAGCCCTGCCAGTCAGTGATGCCCCGTGGGGCCTCGTGGGCCTCGGCATCCAAACACTGCTCAGATGCCCGTGTGAAACCCGTGTGGTCATCTCCATCTTCCTCCTAATCAACAGCAGTGCTAATGCGTGTAAGGACCTCGCACAGCTGACGTTACCTCGTGGCAGAGCTGCCTCCCAAATATGCCCAAGACTGCTGTGGAGGCGGGAGTGCGGAAGAGAGAAGTAGGGAACCTCTACTCTCTCCAACTAACTTATATCCACCATTTAAATGGTTAATGCAGTGATGTTTTTCCCCAAGTTTTCTTTTCTTTTTTTTTTTTTTTGGTGCTGAAAAGTTTTCTTAAGTGTCTGTAGACACCCTTTAAATTTAAACTTACTGCTAGGCTTTCCCTGCTCCTCTTCCATGGACTTAGAAGTGGTCAACAAGGCCGAGACTGCAATTCTTGAACAGAAAGGCTTCCTGCTCTGTGCTGTAGAGCAGCACCCTTTTCAGGAGCAGAGGCTGAGCCAGCTGTGGAAACACACTCGCAACCTATTATTTAATGCAATTGTACAAGGGAATTAATTAAGGAATTCATTTGAAGCTTCATCTTATTTAGGAAAACTCTTATGGCCATGTGAGGAAAAGCTATTCCCTTTTTCCTTAAACCAGCAATAGGATCGCCCGAATAAAGATTTCCAGATTTAGTCCCACCAATGGCTCGAGCTGGCTTGCCTTGGACTCCCTTTTTTTTCTCATAGGACACAAACCCTTTGGAGATATTCTTAATGTTAATAAACATCCTCGTCTTCAGCCTTCCCGCATTCCTCCCACACTTCCAAATTTTGCAAAGTATTGTCTTGTGTGACCGTGACCTGCGGGCGCTGGTGTGCCGGCCCCCCCCCCCTTGTTCCTTGTTCCTCCTCGCTCTCGCCTGCGCTTGTGGGAATGTGAACTTTGCGAAGCGATGGCAAACGCCACCTCATTCGGCGAGGGCTGTTTTTACATCGCGAGTAAAGTAAGAATGGATAGGAAACCTTCTTCTTCTCCCGCTTCTTGTTTGGAAACTTCAGTACAACGTCTATGTTTTGCATGCGAAGTTGGGCCCGTCGCTTGGCAGAAACGTGGGAGCAGCCAGAGGAGGAATGAGGTGCCCTGCTCCCGGAGCATCGTTTAACGTGGAAAGAGTCTCCTGCCTTCAGGAAGGACAGTCCTGAGAGCAGGGCTCCCAGGCTGCTGGCTGGGGGCGCGTTGCGCACCGAGTGGAGGGGGATTCCTCGAAATCAAACCAAAAAGTTGAGGGGAGGAGTGCGTATTTGTGGGTAAACCGAGGGGTGTTGCAAGCTGAGTGGGTGGCCTCTTCTCCACCACATCTCCTGATTCCCTGAGCTCCTCTCTGTGTGCTCCTGGGGAAGTTTGGCTGCCCAGCTTGCTTCAACACTGGGGCACAGACTTACCCCATCGCCCGCCCGCAGGACTGCCTGAGTCACAGGGGCTGCTCGGGATGAGGTTTAGCACTTCAGCACATGAACTGGAGCACATCTGTAAACATCAGCTCCTTTAGTCTCGTGGTCATTCTAAGAGATTTGGCCAAAAGCGATTATTCTTGGCTGCTTCCTGGTGGGGAGGATTTGGGATTTTCTTCTATCTAGCTCATGCCAGATGTGGGCAGCTGTAGGGTGAGCCAATCTGCCCAGCGCCCCGGGCCCATCTCCATCTCCTCCAGTGCTTGCATTCAGCGCTGCTGCCGGGCTGCCAGTGTTAGCAGCGGGTTAGAAAGGTGGACGTTTGTCCTTCTGCGTTGGACAGAGAGCACCAGGCTGGCTTTAGGCAGGTGGGGAGAAGCTGGAGACTGCAGGGACTGTCCCATGCAGCAGCATCCCAGGACTGGCCAGCGCTGGACCAGAAATAGTTACGCAAGGCAGAAAGGAAAGGAAAGCAAGTTCATGTTGCGCCCAAGGAGCGGAGCAGGTAGGACAATGTTTGGAGTGGTTGTACAACTCTGGCGCTTCCTGTTTTCCTGCGGGCAGGAGCTGTGATTGTCACTTCTTATTCAGCTCCTCATCCTGGGAGGAAGACGGTATCGGGCTGTCCGGGGGCAGCAGGATGTTTATGTGGTAGGCTGAGTCAAGGTGCTGCTTTTAATACTCCCCGGAGCAGAGTCATTGGGGGAAATGTACGTTTTAGATTTTTATTTTTATTTTTTTTAAAAAAAGGCTCATCAACATCCAAAGTGCTTTGCAATTGCCATGCGGGCCGTGTGGCTTACTGCCAGCACTGAGTGTCATTTTTTTCTAAGGCTATTAAGGATTTTACAAGGTGCCATGAACTACTGGTAATTTAGGGAGGATTCATGTAATTAGTGGTGCTATATTGAGAGGCTTTGCTTAATTACTATGTAAGCTGTTTCACATTCAGTCAGCCGGGCCCACATCAACATGAACACCTAACCATGGTGGAGGGAGGCGGAGGCAGCCGTGCAACCTCCGCTGCATGCCCACCCGGAGGACCCCTCTCTTCCCACTTGATTAGGGACAAGGGCGTTTTCCTGGGAGAGGGGGATCAGGGGACTCAATGTGCCTGAATGTCCTAAAAACTAAGGGGATTACAGCCATCATCTCTCTGCGGTAGCAGATGGGAATCCCATGGCAAAAACCTGAAGTGTGTGTTTGGATACACACGTGGAGGGGAAGGATGCTCATGGGACTAGTGGCCATCGCCTCCATCCCATCACCTGCCATGGGACTGGCAGCCATCACCTCCATCCCAGCAGCTCCTCACGGAGCTTCACCGTGCTGCCCAAACAGCGCGGGACCTTTTACCACCGAGCATTTCTCTAACAAGATCCCAGTCTTGCTTTGCATCCCAAGCACCTCCCAGCTCCTGCTGGCCTTCCTTGCTCTTTCTCTGACTTTTAAGATGCAGTAGCGCCACAGGGGCCTGGGAGAAACCTGACGCACTCACAGCCCAACCAGGCAGACCTATGCGTGCGTGGTAATTTGAAAAATCTAGTCCTTCACTTTTTCTTTCTCATTTATTTTTAATACGAAGGAAATATTTTCCTGGCTGTTATGTACCTTAACAACATGTGTTTTATGGTGTTACTCTCAGCTGCCCTTTACATTTTAGGGCCCCGACTGCAGGCGAATAGCATGGGCAGATGCTTATTTATTCCGTCCAGATACTTCTCCTCTTTGGACCACTGTTCTTTTTGGGTCCAGAGTAAGAAGGGGATCCACAAAGCACCCTTAGGAGCCACTTCTCCACCCTACCAACATGGGGGCAAAGCCTGTGCTTGACCTCAGCTTCATGGAGACTGCCCCCTTTTCTTTTTTTTTTTTTTTTCCTCCTGGAAAAGAGGTGGTGGTGGTGAAAAATGTTGCGATGGCAGGAAGGAAACATTGAATGTAAAACATCTCTTGCTGGAGCCAGACTTTGATCTGTCTCCTGTGGTCGCTGAAGAGAAGGAGAAGGCGGGGGGGTGGGCTGAGGGGAGATGTGCAAAGCAAGACTAGATGTCACGGGATTTGGGCTTGTATCTCCCATGGGTCCTCTTTTCCTGAGCCTCGGCTCCCTCACTACAAAACAGGGACCCCTTCCCCAGGCTTCGCACCCTGCACCTGCCCCATTTCTTAGGGGGGAAGTACTTTTGCCTCACTTTTTCCCCTTTTTTGCCTCACTTTTTCCCCTTTTTTGCCTCACATTTTCCCCTTTTTTCCTCATGTTTTTGTGCCGCTGCCTGGCCAGGCGAGGAAGGCTCTCGCATGGGTGTTGCTGGACATGGGGGGATGGTGTCTCCGGCAGCTTTTGTCACAGGGACTGGCTTTTGCTGATGCTCCCCGAAAGCTGAGCTTGTTTGAGGGCGCACCCAGACATCTGCCCATCGCTCCTGGCCTTTCCCAAGGGAGCGCTGCCACGTTACGCCGCTGGCTATCACATTTCCTTGGTCGCTGGTCGTTTCTATTATTCATGTAGCAACTCTTTAACTATTCAGAGATCCCTTGACTTTTTCGGGGCGTCTTTCAGAGGAGGCGGCAGCACAGCTCGCTTGGGCTACCTCCACACCTGGCTTTGCGGGATGTTTTTTCTGATGAGTGAGGTTTTCGGGAACTCTGGAGTCTCTGGTCCCGACTGTTTTACTGTACCAGAAGTGGCAGGGGGAAAAGGGTTTAAGGTCTGTTTGTTTTACTTTTTTGTCCAGACAATAAGCCAGCAAATACTCCCAGGTTGTTTATATTTGGATAAGGCTGCTCCACGTCCTGTGAAAGGAAAATGACACATCTACTCCTCCTGGGGAGAGACGGTGTGGGACAAATGGACCCGGCTGCAGGCAGACGCGTTGGCCAGAAGCCTCTTGATGCAACTCGTGTGATGCATGGGGTGGCCTGGGCGCTTCAGTCCAGCCAAGGAGGGCATGGCAGGGGCATGAATGCCTGGTTTGTTCCCCACTGGTGGCATTAAGGCCGGGGGCAGATGCACAGGAAAGGCAGACCTTGGCCCTCAGTGCCAGCTCCATGCTGCTGCCTCCTCCTCTCCCACCATTTCCTGCAGGACGTGGGGCTGTGGACACCGGGAGGTGGCCGCCTCAGTCTTCCCATCCAACAAGTTGTTTTTGTAGTCTCTGGGATGTAAACCACAAACTGAAATTCTGCTTTCCTGCATTTTTCCCCAAAAGCACGGCACCTCCCAGCATGATGCCATGCAGGGAAAGGGCAGGAGGTATCATGGAGGGTTCGGCTGCAGGTCTTTGGGCTGGCTCTGCTTGGTTCCCACCATCCCCTCCCTGGGCATCGGGCACCTGACCCCACCCAGGGACACTCAGCTTATCGTGCCCACGTGCCCCCATCCCTTGCCAGCCCTGAGCCTCGCCTTCCTGCAGCTAACGGGATTTAGCTGCTGCAAACGGGACTTGTGGCAAAGCCAGGGCTAAGCCAGTGAGGGGCAATGCCCGGCCCCGTCCAGCCAGCTGGCAGAGCCCCTTGCCTCCACACAAGCATGAGCGACTGCAGGATTCATTTGGGGGTACACCACATACAGCGTCCCCCTTGGTGATACCTTCACGGGTCCAGGTCTCATGGGTGTGGGAGCCTCCCACCCTCCTCCAGCTGCAGAGAGATGCTCTGCCCTCCTCTCCCCTATGCTGACACGCTCCCGCAAACCAGCCGCGTACCTGAGATGTTTTCACAGGAGCTGGGCAGCCCTTCATGGCTAGGCACGAACAGGAAGGTTATAAAAGCAATCGTTTTTTAATTTATTTTTTAAGTTACTCATTTGCGGATAGCGCTAGCTGTTTGCCTGACAGGGAGGAGAGAAAAACATGTGGCCCTGAGGCCCCACAGCACCCTGGTGCTGAGACGCACCAGGGGAGAGGCATTTTCTTCACCGGGGGATCGAGCACCTGTTTTACCACTGTGGAGCCTCAGCAGCTTCTGGGGCAGCTTCGCTGGCTTCACCTTGGAGCAGGCATTTTGAGAAAGCGCCAGGAGCTCGCAGCTCCACTGCAGTCTAGCTCCAGCTGGGTCCAACATCCTCCTTCCTGATCTCAAAATTGGTCAGAATTATTTTTTTTTAAATTTCCTCAGGGTTATTTTTATCTAAAAGTGAAGAAAAGAGAAACTTCTCTTCCTATTGTTTTTTTCCCAGAGTTTTTGGAAGGAGGAAGAGGGGAAATGACATTCCTCCCTCATTCAAAGCTGGCAAATGCAGCCAAAAATTGACTCCTCCTCCTCCTCCCATTATTTTACTATTATTATTTAACCTTGCCTAACGGTCTGTAAACTGGACATTTCTGTGGATATTTTCATTCTGTGAAAAAAACCCTCCCCTGCCTCTCCTCTCTGAAGAGCCTACACTGCAGATACAAGTCGAGGGAATCTGTGCATGGGATTGCCTCGACCCACATGCAGGACCTTGCACTTGGCCTTATTGAACTTCATGAGGTTGGCACGGGCCACACAGCTTGGTGTCATCTCTAAATTGGAGAGATGTGGATTTGACGGATGGACCACGCGGTAGATAAGGAATTGGCCGGATGGCCGCACTCAAAGAGTTGCGGTCAACGGGTCGATATCCAAGTGGCGTGCAGTGAGAAGTGGTCTTCCTCAGGGGTCGGTACTGGGACCAGTACTATTTAACATCTTTGTTGGTGATATGGATGTAGGGACTGAGTGCACCCTCAGCAAGTTTGCCGATGACACCAAGCTGTGTGGAGCAGTTGAAACACTGGAGGGAAGGGATGTCATCCAGAGGGACCCGGACAGGCTTGAGAGATGGGCCCGTGCCAGACTCATGAAGTTTAACAAGGCCAAGTGCAAGGTCCTGCATGTGGGTTGACACAATCCCATGCACAAATACAGTCTGGGCAGATCGAGAGCAGCCCGGAGGAGAGGGACTTGGTGGTGCTGGTAGATGAGAAGCTCAACATGAGCCAGCAATGTGCGCTTGCAGCCCAGAAGGCCAACCACATCCTGGGCCGCATCACAAGAAGCGTGGCCAGCAGATCCAGAGGGGTGATTCTGCCCCTCTACTCTGCTCTGGTGACACCCCACCTGGAATACTGTGTCCAGCTCTGGGGCCCCCAGCAGAAGAAGGACATGGACCTGTTGGAGTGGGTCCAGAGGAGGGCCATGAAGATGGTCAGAGGATTGGAGCACCTCTGCTATGAGGACAGGCTGAGAGAGTTGGGGTTGTTCAGCCTGGAGAAGAGAAGGCTCCTGGGAGACCTCTTATAGCAGCCTTCCGGTATCTGAAAGGGGCCTACAAGAAAGCCGGAGAGGGACTTTTTACAAGGGCATGTAGTGATAGGACAAGGGGTAATGGCTTCAAACTGGAAGAGGGTAGATTTAGATTAGAACTCAGGAAGAAATTCTTTACTGTGAGGGTGGTGAGGCACTGGAACAGGTTGCCCAGGGAAGCTGTGGAGGCCCCATCCCTGGAAGTGTTCAAGGCCAGGCTGGATGAGGCTTTGAGCAGTCTGGTGTAGCAGGAGGTGTCCTTTCCCATGGCAAGGGGGTTGGAACTAGATAATCTTTAAGGTCCCTTCCAACCTAAACCATTCTATGATTCTGTGATTCTATGAACTGCTCTCCATGAGCTCAGAGCTTTGATGAACCCATCTGGGGGTATTTGGGGAGACAGGGAGCTCAGGGCTCTGCTGGACCCATCTGGGGATACTTGCGGAGATTAGAATGTAAGAGCCTTGCACTTCTGTTACTCCTGTTTATCCATGTCTTCATCTGTACATCTCGATTGACGAGAAAAGTTAACTCATCGCAAAATCTTCCATCATCCTGCCACCTACCACCTTCCTAGCCATCTCCACCGCTCCATGAAGGACATCAGTTTTGGTGACCAGCCTTGCTACTGACAGTGGCATATGACCTCCTTTTTGGTCCTGCCCCTTCCATTTTGGGCTGCAGCAATTGCAGCATGGCAACATAATGTGTTAAATTACATTGATTTAAATACGATTTTTGTCCCCCCCTCAAATGGTTGTTCTCAAACAGTTGTGACAATATTATTCAGTGGGATCGCATTTGTTTCCCTGCAGGTGCTGAGGTGCATTTGATTTAAATCTTTCTAAGCAGGCTGGAGACAAGGGAAGCAGCTTCTCGTCACCTGCAGCACCACGTTTCTGCACAAACAAAAATGCGATGCTATGAATGAAAGGGTCTGGAAACACCGAAAAATCACTTGAGAAGAAAAATGATGCAAATGAGCAAATTGCCATCCTTTCACCTGCAGCCACGATTAAAGAAGCAGCAGATCCTGGAGTCGAGGCAATTTCGCTCTGAAAAAGCCCAAAGGATTTCAGCTATGCTTCCTAGTGCAGGGCATAAAATGCAGCAGCTGTTGTAAGTCACGCTCTGATGCTCCACCTGCCCCGTGTGCTGAATTCAAAAGCAGGCAATGGGCAATGAAACTCCTAACTAACAGGGCGAGAAAGGCACAAAATGGAGGATCAGAGACCTCTGTGCCTGAACAAAAGATCCAGGGGGGCGGTGAACAGCTCTTTCACCCCAGCAGCTGCCTGGCTCTATGAGCCTTCGTCTTCCCCTACGCCTATTTCCACTGAATGCGGCGCGTGGGAACAAATCACGTTTGGGAGCTCTTTGGAAGCTGAGATTGGAGATGCACCATTGCTAACTCCTACCTAAGACCTTGCAGGAGGTTTTGCCTCTGGGAGCTCCTGACCCCAACTGGCGCTGCACCCTGGTTGAGCATCCTCAGCTGATTCTCCTGGTGAAGATGAAGAAGGAGGCAAAGAAGATAGGTGATGGAGAGGTAGCTCCCTTGGGAAAGACACCCGCAAGCAGGCATCCATCGCTTGCTTCAGCCCCCAAGGGAGTACAAGCCAGCAGGGAAGGGCTGGGAAGATGCTGTAGCCAAAAGCAATGCTTTCGGCAGCTCCTGAGTGGTGGGAACTGGCATCGCTACTGGGATTGATGTGGGAGTGCTGCCCCAGACCTTGGGGTTTAACTGGAGCGGAGCACTGAAATGCCCCTGAGACCTGGCTCTCGGGTCCTCCTGAGGCTTTTTTAGACCCTTGGCTGATAGTTTGGTGTTGCTCCAGCACATTCCCACTCCCTTATTCCTGTGCCGGCAGCCCCTCTGCGGAAGACCATGCTGGTGTCCCAGGAGATCTGCCAGTGCCAGCTACCTCTATAAATACTCTTGCTATAAATTCCGAGAGCTCAGTCCCTGGCAGGCACAGCCCTGCCTCCGATCACCGCGTTGTAGGGTGTTGGGCTGGAAACTCACAGGCTGTGAGCGCTGTCACAAGAGAAACAACGATTAATGTCTTTTTAGAAGGCTTATATTTCGATTTTCAGTTGACTAATAAAAGCGATGCAACGGTGGCTCTCTGGTAATGCAGCATTTCCCTTCCCTTGGTCTTACTTAAGTCAAATATTTTAATTTTTGTACTGCAATAAATTGTTTCTAGAAAGCAAACTAAGATGTGTGCATGCAAAAGCACTGGGGGCTCTGTGGCAGTGAGCTTGGGAGCTGGGGTTAGATGTCGGTGTGCTGGGGTCAGACCTGCGGGTCTTTGTTTTGCTGTTTCACGGGGGAGTCAGCATAAAGCTTCCCACGGTTGCAGGATACGTCCTTCCGCTTTGACGACTGGAGCTTCCCCAGCAGCAGCGGGCTGAAGGCAGCTCTCTGCCCCCTCGCTCTCCCCAGCCTGGGGAACAGCAGCAGGGGTATTTCTCAGGTTGACCTAAAAGGGACGGTTTTTATGCTGTCCTTGCCCAGACTGACTTTCTGAGCCTTTCCACGTGGTGAGGCTAAGTTCACGGGAATGGCTCGTGGGAGGAGGAGGAAAGCCTCGCCTGCCTGTGCGTCTCTGACAGCCCCCCGCAATCTTAAAGGACGTCTCAGGGATGGGCTGCAGCAGGACCTGCTTTCAGTCCTGGGTGCCACATCATCTACATCCACACCTCCAGTGAGAGAATCGAGATTTAGTCTTAAAAGGAAAAAAATAGGCACTTTTCCTCTTCTCAGGGAAGACTCTCCCTCCCTTTTACTGGCTTGCCAGGAGGAACGGCTTGCTGGGGGTTGAGGAAAGCTTCTGCTCGAGGCCTGGGAAACACGTGAATTCCTCTTCACATTCCTCTTGGCGCATCTCCTTTTAGTACTTGAGGATTTCTTCCCTGGTCGCAGAGAAAAGCAGGCAAGAAGAGAGTAGGAGCTGGTGGGTGGCAGAGCCCTTGCCAGCGTTTTCCTTTCATAAAGGATGCTAGTGACCTTGGTGGCTTTGGAATAAAGGTTTCGGTGTGTAAGTACCAGGGCAGACATAGCTGAGAAGAGCGGTGCTCTTGCGTTACAGGAGACTGAAAACCATTGGCATTCAGGCTCGAAACAGCCTGTCCTGAAATTGTGTGTCCTGCAAAGCATGGGCAGAGGTGGGGAACAACCCCCCGAGGCCGGCTCAAATGTACCACTCCTCCCCGTCGCTCTGGGCGCTGTGTCAGGGAGCGTGGGCGCTGTGTCGTGGGGGAGTGGGAAGGGCGGGAGGAATGACTGTTCTCCCACACTTGTGTTTACCTCCTGGTTGATGACCAGGCTCAAAAGGCAGGATACGCCTCCCTGGAGCCCGACAAATTCACAAACATCTACCTGGGAAGGATGCAAACCTGAACCCCATTACTAAAAATATTCAGGCAAACAGAGATTTTCCAGAACAGAGTTCTGGAAATGCTAAATTTGGTGGCGTTTCATTGAGGGAGGGAGGCACAACTGCTTTTTTTTTCCCCCTTAAGGCGAGCAGGAGCAATGCAAATCCCAAACGCCATTCCATTCATCCTACCCCCTCGGCTGGGCTGCTGTGCTTCGAAGCACCCATCAATAACCCTGTAGGCACCAGCTTCCCAAGAAGGCAGACCTGCCGCGAAAACAGGAATCCCTTATCGGGCAGCAGGAAATTCTATTTTTACCTGAAGTTCAGATTAAAAATAAAAGGGAAAGATACGCACCATGGGTGTGGGCTAAAATTAAACCTTGAGCTTCTCCCCTGATGGCTGGCTCCTGCTGCTCGCCTGATTGAGAAACCGATGGTGAACGCCAAGAGGGATCCCGCTGCCACTGGCTGCTCTCGGTGGGATTTGCTCCGCTGCGGTACTTTTCTCCTCCCAGCGAGTTTTATGAGCGTGGCTTAAATAAACCATCTTGGACCACTGCTGTGGCCAAGGCCTGTGTCCTGGGCAAGCACTAAGCAGCTCTTTTGCCTCTTCTTCATGTGGCTCCGTGACATATTTCTGAGCCAAAGGCTTCAGTTTCTGACTGCCCCGTGAGCTGCCCTGACCTATGTCCAGCCCAACCCTTTCTCTGACCAAAATTTCTGCATCCAGGTGGTCCGACATGATGTCCTGATGCATCATGAGGGTTTGTCTTGACTTCACTGTTGCCAGTTTTGCATCTGTTCCCCTGCAAGGGACGGACCGGCACATCTGGTCTGGATTTTGAGCACTGCCTTACAAAGTTCGTTGGGATCCATGGTAATGACACAAGCCCCGAGCCACGATCCCCAAATCTCTTCCTTTCCTCCAGTCCAACACTGAAAAATGACTGCCAAAAGAGCACTGTGGCTGCATATTTTTATTACCACTGTGATTTGCACAACAAATGCAACCCCTTTGCAGCCACGATTTTGTTCTTCGGCATCTCAGGGCTTTGCCAGCTGAAGCCGCGCTCGGGGCTTTCCTCGGAGCTGCACCAGCTTCACCAGCTCTGCGGGCAGGGCAGCACTGGGGGCAAGTCCTGCAGTGACCCTGGGCCGTGAAGGTGGCCCTGATGGCACCTTGTCAGCAGTTCTGTCAGGCAGCTCGTTTCAGGCGTATCTGCATTGGACTTTGGACCAAGAGGCTTTTTCCTTGGCTTGCAAAAAGCAATTAAAATGTATCCAGAAAAGTCACGGGGTAAAACATATGCATGAGGTGCAGGTCTCCTGACGGACCACACTGACATTTTTTAATGTGTGTGTATATATATATTTATATGTATAGGTACAACCTACGTCCTGCCTGGGAGAAGTCCCTTTCAAACATCCACTGGAAAGCAGGAGGGCTTTTGAGCTCAGGTGGGGGCTCTTTGCACCACGACAGGGTTCCCAGCTGGGCGAGAGATGCCCAAACCCACAGAGGGCTATAACCAGCCCCTTGGGGGCTGCAGAGGCAGGATGCTTGCAGTTTGCTTCCCTGGGGCATGGCCAGGGATGGGTGTTTTACGGCTCAGGGGATGAGCAGCATGGGAGGACAGCCTGTTCACATTGACACAGCCCAGAAATACAGCGAGTCTCCGAAAGACAGCGAGAGGAATGTAAATGGCAGGCAGAGACCATAAACTGCACGTGAAAGTTGAATGTTTTGAAGCTCAACAGGAGCAACGGAGCAAATGTGCTGAGCCTGGGGTGGGTCTCAGCCCTTGTGTGCCCTGGGGGTACCACCGCCAGCTCTGCCTAGGCTGACCCCACACAAACTTTTCCCAGTAACTCCTCTCATTTGCCTATTCTGAGAGGCGATAAAGCAAAAAGTGTGCGGTGACCTTTTTCTGCAGCAAAGCTTCGCTGTGAGACTTTAGCTGCGAAACATACCCTGAAAGGTTGGTTGTTTGGAAGAAACACTTGAGAAGGTTTGCAGCCTTCATCAGGAGAGGTAAGCCTAGAAAAAAACCCAAGTGGGGCAGCCTGAGTTAGCCAGACCCCTGCAGATGCTTAGCAGAGGTTTGGCTTGCCAGGAGAACAGGAGCTTGAGAGCAGAATTTCTTTCAGCTGAGCTGGTCTCTGGCTACTTAAGGCAATTAGAGGCAGGTTTGAAGGGTTGGGGAGAGAATGGCAACCTTGGGTTGTTGCTGAGAGCTGGGTTGTGTGATGGGAACAGCCTTTGGAGAACAGGTAGGGGTTGATGGATGAGAAAGCATTTGGTGCTGGTTTTCAGATGCTCTTGAATGCCTGGGGCTGGAGGGAGCTGCCTGGGTTGTTGGTTCAGCCACAGTGTCATTTTTAGAAGATTGCTTTTGGGAGATGGTAAGATTGCAGCATCTGTTGCTGCTCCTGTTTTTGTGGCTGCCCTGGTCAGCTGCATGTATTGAAATTTAATGTTATAGCATCGTTTGCTCAGCTTATCTTCTTGTGTGCTGAAGTGGGCACGTGGGAATTGCTGCTGTCAGCCTTTCCAGCTAAAAGGGGCAAGAAATTAAGTTGTTTTGGGCAGCCCTGTGTGTGAATGACTGTGTGTGGCTCACATGTGGTGAAAAAATGAATGTCTGCAAGCCCACAAAAATGCAAGTCTGTGATCTCCACAATGTTGTGCAAGTAATTCTCACTTCTGTCATTTACTGTAAGATGAAGTGGTGAAATTTGGCTTAAAGGAAAAGTGATGTGAAATGGTGCCTAGTCTGATTTGGAAAAAACCCTGATCAGAGGGCTGCTCTTTCTCTGGGGGGGTGTAACCTATTTTGAATTTCACCCTATAAAGTTATCTTACTTATGAATAAAAGGTTTTGCTTTGCAAAACATCCCTTTGCTGTTTTGCCCCCTTGAAATCACTGTCATGACTGTCCAGACTGCTCCTGTGCTGCAGAAGCTGGGGGGCTCTGCCCCTGCCTTCGTCCTTCCCAGGGGCAGGGACTATGTACCAGAGGACAAATGGAGCATTTAAAGTTATTTGTACTTCTCTTTTGGGAGTGGACTGAATTTCTAGCTGGCTATTCCTTTTAATGAGAGGTGATTTGGGGGATTAAATGTTAAAATCCTGTTTGGGAATCTGGTGCTCCCGGGGGTATTGCGTATCCATATTTGATGTTGAATGAAGTGCGTGCAATGGCTTTACTCTTATATCTGAAGAAAAGAGGCTTGCGGGGCCAGTGGAAACAGAGGTTCGTGTGACCGCCTTCGCTCTGGGACTCGGCAGTGTGTGTGAATCCTTCACCAAAACCCCCTTGGGCAGGGTAGCACTTACAGGGAAGTGGCGACTGAGAGTTACTCCTTGCTCTGCTATAGCCTGTTTGGCCCAGGTACAGGACCTGTGGTCTGACCCTAGTAACCGGGAGCAGTGGGTCCAGGAGGTGCACTGAGGTGACGGAACGGAGAGGGCTTCCCATGGAGGCCATTGGGATCCCTGGGCTGCTGTGAACAGAGGGCAACCTGCGCAGGAGTGCTCACTGGTGACTTTAGGGTTTCAGGTGAAAATCTCTGTCTGAGAGGCCCCGTGTGGATATAGGGCAGGTTGGCAGTAAGCAGAAATAGCTGCCCATCTGGTGGCTCTCCTCAAGCGTGCACACGCACCCAGACGTGACGGAGGTCACGCCATCGCCAATAAGATAGGTAAATGCAGAGCTCGTGTCTGTGGAGATTGCAGCTTTTTGTGCCTGTGCTAGAAACTCTGAGTGTTGCCAGAGGCAGTGGAAAATGCAGAACTTCAGAGGAGAGAGGGCAGGGTAGAACCAAAGGTGTGTGCTGGAGCCGATCCATCGTCCCTAAGTGGTGATGGACTCAACACGCTCCTCTTGGCTGATGTGCTCGGGTTTCTTGGAACTGGTCCCCATTTCACATTCAGCAAAACAGAACGTATTTTGCAACACGTGTTTGGGGGAGGAAAAATTAAAATATCTGTCGGTCCTTCCTTTCTGAGATGTTTGAGGCAGTCAATTTTTATCAGGGGTGGGGAGAAAAAAAAAAAAACAAACCCAAAACTCAAAACAGGAAACTCTTATCAGCTTGCCAGGAAGCTCTATTGCTTTGTGGAAGTGTTACCCTACGGTCATTGCTACTTTCAGTAGCTGTTTGTGAGTAATTTATGGCTTTCAGATGGGCGTCAATCTTCCATGCAAGCAGGGGAGAGGCCCTAAAGCTGGAAGGGGTAGTGGTAGGAGCGGAGGGTGGAGGGGAAATACCAAGGAACAGGATTTGTATTATCTTACTACATATATTTACAACGATAAGATTTTCATTGTCTTCTATGGTAAATTATGATCCTGTTTTTGTTCTGTATTCGGATCAGGAAACAACAAACCTATGTCTTAAAAAAAAATGCACAAGCTTAGTCTTCAATGACTGTTACTCAGCAGAAGTGATCGGGGGACTGGGGATGATGTGTAACTTCTTGGCAGGGGAATTTCTAAATTGTTGCCTTATGAAATTCTGTATGCTTGTATTCCAAATGTGTGCAGGTGTCTTTGTAAAGCTATATATATAGTTGTATATATAAGTATAATATTAATAGCTTATATATATAAAAGCTATTAAAACTTGTCACAGAGGGTTGGCTGGTTCTTTTTCATGCCCTAGTTCTGGTGTGCGTGTCTCTGACATAGATGGCTTGTTCATGTCCAGAAGTAATTTCTTTAAAAATAGCGTTCCTCCAAAGTGTCTTTGGATTTAAAAAAAAAAAAAGTGATATGCAATGTAGTAAAATGTAAACTCGGTGTGTGTGTGTGTGTGCTTTATGCATAGAGATCAGGAGCTTACAATTCAAATCTGCCAGGTAGTTGTGTTGAATAGTGCTGGCTCCTTGCCCAGTATTTCCTTCTATTTTGCCTTTTTGTCCCCCGGTGTATCTGTTTGAGTGCTTTGTGGTGACGGCTGTCACCCCTGTAGTCGCCTGATGCTATGGCAGTCTTTACAACAGAGCTACTCGGTGTCCTGCGAGCTGTATTGGGCAGGCACGATGCGAAGAAGGAAGCGCAATGCTGCTACTAGGTTATCGTGTTTGTCGTGCTGACTGCTGACTAAAGTGCTTGTTTATCTTTTAATTTGTGCTGGCAAATCTCTTTTGCTTAAAAATAAGAATTGAACTTTAGTCTGGAAAGCTGAGCTTCTGGACCATGAAGGAAAAAGAATTTCTGAGTGCGTAACCCATGACCAGCTCTCTTAAAGGCAGTTTGGCAGCAGGGCCTTGCAGAGGCACTGGGATGATGTCCTGGCTAAGCTCGCTGAGTGCCACCCGTGATGTGGAGCACATCTCCATGGGCTCCTGGGCTCTGGCCTGGCACTTAGAAACAGCATGACCAGGCTCTGGGAGTGCAGGGAGCAATGCTCTTTTTTGGCTTGGGGTCCCTCTTGGCTGGAAGAGTTCTGGTGAAACAAACACCAGAGAGGTTAAAGATCTCCATCCTTCTATCTTACAACAGATAATGAGCGCACTTTGAAACCTGGCTATGCTTATTGGCTCCTAGTCTGATATCCCTCTCTGAAGCAGATCTTTAAATACAAAGATCAACTTCTTTTTCACCCCCCAGTTTTTAAAAGATGGTCTTAAACCCAGAAGACCCTGTGCAAAGGGCTGAGTATGCTGAAGTTCAGCACTTCTAGGAAATGGAGTTGTTTCATGATTCCTTGAAGTCTTTGGCTCATCATAGTTGATACACAGAGGTACAGCATAATACCTGCACTTGGTGTGAACTCATTTTTCTCTTTTAATAGGCATTTGTCTTTCTAATAGGGCATTTGAAGACATTTGTTTGAAACCCAGTGAACAGTGGCCTTTTTTTCTGCTTGGACTACATTCAGCGTTTGCACTTGCACTTCGTGAGGAAGTAAATAGCTTTTGCTGGGGCTGTAAAAAACACTCTTCCTCTCCTTGTACCTTATCTCATCTTCCTGGGCAGAAGTCAAGAGCTTCTTTCTTTCCCTCCGCCCCTTCCCTCCTGGATATACAATTGAATACAAATGATCCAAGGGGTATAATATGCCAGGTATTTTGCACACTCATCTCTGGGGAGCTGATAACAGCAGCCTGCCTCTCTTGGAAACGGCCTCTTGGCCTGCTCTCTCTTGCTGGAGTCAGCAGTTGCTTGAAGGGCTGGGAGGTGCTCATCTCCCTTGCTCCTCCGGTGAAGGACTTTGGGGCAGGCGACGAGGTTGCATCTGATGCTTTGAGGTGCCTCAAGAATAATTAATGCTATAAGCTCATTGGCAGGTCTGGTGGCTTAACTGCAAACCTCCAGCCAGGGTGGTGGGGTGCCTGAAAGGCATTTTCTTGGCTAGATGGGAAAAATGGGCTGTGAGCAGGTCTGAGCAGCCCTGGAGATAGTGGGAAGCCAGGTCCGAGCATCCTCTTTCCCCAGGGGTCTCCAAGTGGTGAAGGTGAGCATGCCAGCCCCGTGTCGTCCTGACATTGGCAACCTTTCCATGTAAATCACAGCTCTGACGTTCGCACTTGCAGTGAGAAGCTGGACAAGTAAACACCCCTCTGGGGAAAGGGGAAGGGCTGCAGCCGGCGCGTGCCTCTTGGGCTGTGATGGTGGCCCGTGGCTCTCAGCAGGATCACGCCAGCTTTTGTTCATAACTGTCCTTCTGAAAGGAAGCGGTGAAAGGCCGCCAGTCTGCCTTTATTTCTGTGAAATGAAGTGAAATGAGTGAGGCGACCCATCAGAAGCAGATCGTTAGAAATATTTGTGACCTTATGTGATCCCTACAGGGCTGGGATAGAGGCAGCTGGCAAGGGCAATGTGTCCTCGTTTGTCGTGCTACCAGTTTATCATCTCCCACTCTGCAGGGCTTTTTTCTCTCCCTTGCGAAGGAGACATCCATGTTTCCTGCTGGGTGGAGAGTAGTTGCTCCGGGACAGCTGGACAGACCCTCCATGGAGACACCACCTGTTTTCAACACGCTCTACTTGCACCAGCCTGCCCTGGCTGCATGGACATGGCCCCTTGGCCAGCTTCTAGCAGCTTCCCTCCTGTCCTCTGGTCCCACCTCTGAGACCCTGGGGCTCCCTTCATACCTTTGGCAGCTTCTCCTGAGGCCTGGGCTGGGAAGCCATCTCTGCTGTGTTGCTTTGGGACCTGACATGGACTGGCTTTCTCCAGGGGGCTTCAGGACAAGCACCATCACTCTTGCCTATCTCGGAAGGTCTTTGGGGTGTCAGGATAAGCACTTTTCTTTCCCCCCGCCACTGCGCAGGTTGGATGGAGATCTGTACTTACCCAAAGCACTAGTGGGAGGGGAGGAAGGACAGAGAGTGGCCTTGGGAAGAGAAATTGCTGTGAAAAAACACAAAGCCTGTAGCCTTCCAGGTTCTCACGAGAGATGTGAAACACGACCTTGGGTCTGTAATGAAATGCTGGTGAGGCTGAGATGATGTGGTGCTTCTGGGGTTTGACCGAGCTGTCTGGAGGATGGAGGCGGAGGGAAAAGCTGTTCAAGCCTAGACTATGCCACTTCATAGGCAGTATGTGGCCTCTTCTCGGCGCTGTTCTGCATAAGTGCTATGCCTGAGGCCTGGCAGGGCCTTCTCCCCAGCATCTCCTCTCCTCGTAGACATGGGGAACGTAGCTCGCCAGGCTGGGAAAGTACTGCAGGCAAAGGGCTGGAGTAATTGAATTGGCAGAGCTTAGAGCAAAGTACTGCTGCCAAACCTCAATGCTTTGTCAGTAACCATTCCTGCGAAGCATCTACTGGAAAAAACCAAAGCCACTTAAAGTGCACCGCTGTAAAGGTCACCTGGTTGCACAGACAGTTTTGAGACCATCAGTGGTCCATGGACTATGCTTTGGTTACTATGGGCCTGGATGTTTACGAGGTATTCGGTCACTTCTGTTGCATAGCGTTGCTATACTTGATGCCTACAGCTGGCAAGGCAAAGTCCATGTGTAGCTCTGTCAAGAACTAATTGCTGGTTATAGTATGTACTGTCTGCCTTGGGCTGAAGCAGGTTTGAATCAGAGCTTAAAAACTAGATCCCAGTGTATCACCAGTACTTGACCCATAGTGGCTGTTTTGATTAAGGCTCCTTGCGAGAGCTGTGGTTGGCGTTCACTACTTGCATAACTCTTGTCCTGTAAATATCTCTGCTCCTGGACATGCGAGACATCTCTGGTGAGTAAAACTTCTTTCTCAATTGCTCTTCCAGTCACTGGATTATCTATTGCCCCTGAGCAGCTACAAAGCTCCAGACAAGCATTAAATGGCAACCACTAGATCATCTCCTTTCCCCTTTCAAGGCTGCTCAATTTCAGAAGGAAGAGTTAGGTCTTGCATGGCTCAGAAGGAAGAAGGGATTTAGGTGTGCTCTGCTAATGTACGTTGGTGACTGCTGGTGGGACCTTAGGAAGTACGCCACCATTTCTCTTTATGGTTTAGTTTGCAAGCTGTGGTCTCTTGACAGAGAGGAATGTCATCGGTCTGCTTTTACCCTTTGGCAGGATGAGTTGTCAAATATGACACTATTAATTAGAGAGCTAATCTTCCTTGTGGCAAATGGTGTGAGTTCCCTAGCTTGCCAAAAGTTTGCTCCATGCTAGAACTGGAATGATGGGTGCTAGTTAGCTATTATGGATGTTTAAGCTGCTTAGGACCTTTCTGTGTATATAACTAAAACTCCTGACTGGCATATGAAGGAACTCTTTACTGACAGACTGAGTCCTTCCATCCTAATCAAGGGGTGACTCTGCTTTTGAGAATTTAATATACCTGCCAGCTGGGACCCCAGTTATGCAGTTATGGTACAAACTGGAGACCCCTGTGCTGTGTGACATGTAAACTTTAAAGATGGACGGCTGCAGATAATTCCCCATTGTCCTCTTTGTGAATGGCTTAAACGTGGTACGCAGGTAGGCAAGGACTTTCATTCCTTTCCACTGCTTTTTCTTTTTTTTTTTTTTTAAAAAAAAAAAACCAAACCTGCTGAAATCCTGCCTGGAAAGCTATTGGTTGAAGGAGGTAGGAGAAGTGGCCAGGGGAATTTTCCCTGGGGCTGCACTTCCTTCTGGCCTCTGTGCTGCCATGGCCTTATAAGGAGCTTCTGAGATTCTCATCTTGCTGATAAATGCGTAGGGTGGTACCCTGAGTGGTGGGTAAAAGCTATTTAGAGAGAGTTTTTAGTTGGCATTTGCTTGCAGTGATCTTGTGAGGTGTAAGGAGAGGAATTCCACACGTACACCCTTCTTTTGTTTGTGCAATGGCACAGGCGAGGAGGACAATATAATCCAAGGCCTATAAATATCTCTCATGTTTGTGTCTTCAGAAGACATTAATGGAACCCTTGCTGACACTCGTTTACACAACACGTAATTAGCTGGAGAAGAGCCCACTTTAAACCCTAGCAACTCGTACACTGTTTGACGTGCTCCTGACCAGTGAAGGGATCAGTGGAGCGGGCATGCCGCAGAGAACGTGTGCCATACTCGCACCCGGGATTTCTTTCCCTTTGGGCACAGAGGAATTGTTTCAAAGCGCGTTCATCCTGCTTTAAATGCTGGCTTTGTCGCTCTGTCTGCACTGCCCGAAGGAGCTGGAAAGCTACACGGTGATTGACTTGCCTGCACTAGCAGTGAACTTCTTAGCATGTCAAGTTTCCAAACTAAGTCTTGTTTTCCCCCGCCCTTACACAGACTGGGCAGAGGAGGGAAAGGCTCATAAGCACGAGGAAGGGAAAGGGGAAGACCAGAAAATAATAGATGCTGTACTGTGAAAATTCCACAAAAATAACTTGGATGTTATAGTCAAGCTCCTCCTCTGGAATAACTCAATGCTGTTCTCCATGACTGTTTCCAAACACCCATCTGTCAATCTTTGAAGGACTCGAGGACTTCTGAGCCTAGGAAGGGGTTAAATAGTCTATCATGTCCCTTGATTTGCCAAAGCCTGAATGGGGAGTCACCTAATCCCTCTTCCCACAGCTTGTCCCTGTAACAAGAGAAACACTGACATAAACAACAGCAGAGGAGGAAGCTATCAGTGATGCAAGAGGTGTAGCATGTTCTGAGGTGAGTTCTGGAGAAGCTTGTCCCTGGTTCCTGCTGGGCTGGTAGGAACACCGTCACTCTATGTAAGGTCAGATCGCCCATAACTCTGTGTTCCTCAACAAAAGGTTGCTGTCATACAGACAAACCATTAAGGCATAATAAGGAGAGCAAGTTTCCAGACCTAAATCTGAATTTCTTTGTTATATGAAGTTTATGTTGGAACTTAAGGTGGTGGAAAAACTGATTCTAACCTTTTCTGTTTAATTAAAAATCCCTCTGAACTCCAGCATGCTGGATAAATTCCAGCTCCCAGAAGTAATTGCCTTTTGCTACACTACACACCTCATGTGAAATCTTATTCAGGGAACTTAGAGTAATTACTATCCTTCCCTTCAAATCAATGGTTACGTAGTGCTGTTGATCCAATCTGCCTGTCACGTTCCACAGCAGAAAGAACTTAATTTTCAAGAAGCCCGTATATAGTAGCATGTAGGTACAGATTTTTCTTCTCTAAATCCTTCCCGGAACGGAACAGAAAGAGAAGACCAAATGCAGTTCCTACTCTGAGAAAGAGAAAGGACCTTTTTGTTCTTCTGGCCTCGTGGAAGCTCTTCTGTCTGAGGCTGGGTAGAGAAGGGCAAGAGAGGATCAGAGGAGTGATACTGGTACATTCATGTGACAAAATCCCTCACCCACAGAATGAGCCAATGAATAGGTTCCTCTGTGTAACTTCCTAGGGAAACCTTGCTCAGTAATTGAGAACTTGCTCTTGGAAAAAGGAAGCACTGTTGGACGCAGATAATCACCTTTGGGAGCATGGCTCTGTGAACCGGCACAGCCCAGAGGGCTGTGTGCACAGCCTGAGGCCCTGGTGGGCTTGGGAAATTACATCCTTCCCACAGATGTGGAACACAATACTGGTGGCTGGGATTGCCCGAACAGTCATAACTCTGAAGGGAGAGGGGAAAAAAAAAGGCAGGGGGGAAGGTGTGTGTGTGCAGCTGCTGTCTGTGGGAAGGGGATGGAGAAATATATGCGTTCATGGCCATACCGGAGAGACAGGACTGTACTTTTGCATAGAGAACCTCAGGGTGCTTGAGGTTTAGTGTGGTTTTTCTTGGTTGGGGTTTGCTTTTTTCTTTTTTTTTTTGTTAAAGTTCCTGAAGAGCTTGGTAAGAGCGAAATGTGCTGGATAAACTTATCTGAATATGGAAGACTATTCGTAAACTTCTCTGGAAACACAGCCTCCCATGTTGCTGTCCTGTTCCCCCTCTGTAACAGGGTTGCCTCGTCTCCTGCCTCGATTGCACGGTGGTTCAGCAACATTTGAAGTAACTGCGTGTTTGTCACTAAAATGCTTGTGTTGGTTTTCCCCCTCCAACACGGCTGGGGAAGTTGCACTCTGACAGCGCAAGTGGTTTCTGAGCGAGTGTTGAAAGAAAACCCCCACGCCGCAGTGCTGTTCGGAGCCCTTGACCTGTGCTGGCAGAGCTCTTTGTGCCGCTGTCCCGCTGGCGCTTCCCAGTGAATCCTGCAGAAACATCCTGGAGAGGCTGGCACGGGGATGCAAAGAGCAGGAGCCTCTGCCCGATGCGCGGAGCGGAGGCAGGAGCTATGGCATGTGCTGTAGTGGTGGCATGCCCCAGCGTGCTGTGGGGGGTGACTGCTGCTACCAGCGACACGGAAAACCTCTTGCAGTTTCCTGTTTAAAAGCAAGCCTTTTTTTGGGGTGGCTAAAGCACAACCGCGGTCAGTGTGATGAAAACTAAGCTACTATACGTGTTTTGACAACAGGCTAGTGGTTTGATTTGTGAACTCGTATGCCCAATCAGGCACAAAAAGCTTTGTGTCCTGAAAGCCATTTGACACCTCTTACAATGAATTTTTGGCCTACCCAAGCACCTTGCTGGTGTATACTGGAAAAAGACTAGTGGAGCTCACCTTCTCCCATACCCTTTGAGAGAACCAGTAATCTTCTGCTTTTTTAGAAAATGTTAAATTTTCAGTATGACATAATTGGCACAAGCAATGTGCTGTATGAGCAGCCATCAAAAGGGTTATCAAACATTGGAACAGGCTGCCCAGGGAACTGGTGGAATCACCATCCCTGGAGGTATTTAAAAGACAGGTAGATGTGGTGCTGAGGGACATGGTTTAGTGGTGGTTTTGGCAGTGTTAGATTTATGGTTGGACTCGATGATCTTGAAGGTCTCTTCCAACCTAGGTGATTCTATGATTCTATCAGAAAATCATGCCTGCAGAGGTAGGGCTGATTCAGGGTGCTCTGTTCAGCCTCAACCTTGTCCTTCAACCTGCAGTCAGACGGATGCAAATTCTACAGGAAGACCTGGAGAGCATTAGCAGATGTGCATGCTGAAATGGCAGTTAAACTGGGGGTTACTGGGTAGTTGAACTGGAGTGACATACGGTCTGCTGACTGCTCTCTAAATTTGCATTTACTGCTTCTTGCTCTCCACCCTACGATTTCCTCTCCCCTCTCTCTCATCCTGTACAAATGCTAAATGGAAACTCTGCCAACCATTACTGCTCACAGCCTCTTTCCAAGTGCTTTCCCCAGCACGATCCTAACTGCTCTCACTGTCCCGTTCTGGGGATAACAATCACCGTAATGAACATGTAGAGAAAGTGCAATGAAGACAGAAGTAAAATTAGAGCCAGCAAGATTTAAGACTGTAGTGTTTTGTGTTCTTTCCAGATCTTGATAAATCTGTACCATTCTCATCCGTGACTGGCAGGAGGAAACTTTCAATATATTCCTTTTCCTAATTAAGTATTTATTTGGTTGTTACCTCTCCCCTATGTTGAACAAGGTGAATCATGGGTATAATTTCACTTCCTTCAGCAAGTATCGAGGCTGTGATTAGACTGCCAGAAGAGAAAGGAGACACTGCAGACGTCCACCAGTCACTCAGCAGTGCACACCCAAGTCTGGCAGGGCTGATCTGTACACGCACGTTTGGGAATGTGCTAAGGATAATCTTCTCATTCTGTTGCACATAGAAATAAGGTTGGTTTTTTTTCTTTTCAGCTGCATTTCATTTTGCTATGTAAAGAAATAGACAGATCTGGCCTTTCTTTTTTAATAATGTTTTAGGACCAGGGTACAAAAAAGGTTAATGCATTAATTTTTAAGACAAGTGATAAATGTACTGCAGTAAGCACATCCTACATACACAGAATATATTTCTCTATATAATATGAACACAGAGATATAAAATAAGTTATACTTGTCTTGGTTTTTCATCACAGTAGGAGCTCAGCTTATATAAAGTGACAACAGGAATTGGAACAACACACTGCTCCAAAGCAACAACAAAACCCAGAAGAGTGTGTGCGCACGCACGTGTGTGTGTGTGTGTTTGGGAAACAAAATAGGAAGTAGAGAGACTTCTGCCAAAATCAGGTCTTGGAAACAAAAATTTCATAGAGCATGAAGGGGGGGGTGGTCTCTTGGCTCAGGGTAGAGGTTCTGGAGAGGACCAAGTGTTACTGTGTGGCGAGGAGGGGGGTGGGTGAAGGCTATCAACATCTTGGCTGTATTTGTGGGGGCACAGGCAGCAGAGCAAGCTCTGCCCACTGCCCCACTGCGTTCTCTGCTCTTATGATGGACCATCTACCTGACGGTGCGGGGTTCTTATCTTTACAGTAAGAAATGTAGCTTTCACTGTGCACGATGAGAGTAAACGTATCACTTCACAGGAATGATAAACACCACCATTGTTCAAAGAGAAAACACTATCCACTGGTTGTGAAATGTTCAGTGAGCCTGGGAGTGGTGTTCCTCCCTTCCAACCCACCTGGTCTGCCTCTAGTGCCCCCTCCTTCGGTTTCCCTTGGTGGGGTGGTTCTCTTGGCCATGCCTGCAGAACAAATCTCCCCTGGGGACTGAATGGGAGGTAGAGGTGATTGGGAATTCTCAGTGCCTGTCCCACAGTGAACAATGAGGAACTCCAGCTGCCCAGTTCAGAGCTGTTTCAGATTTTATTTATATTTTTTTTTCTTTAAGGACAGGGAAATGCTTGGAAAACTTGCATCTAACAGTGAATCAAGGTTCCTAAAATTCTTAACTTCAGGGTTTAGTATCTACTATTTTAGTGTAGGTGTATGTTAATTAGGAAGTGCTCTTTAGTTTGGCCACTAGCTTGGAGACCTTGTGGTTTCTTCACTATCAAGATCTCAGTCTCTCTCTCAGTTTGTGAGACCCATTAAACAGCAGAAGGTACAGCCAAAGCTCAGGAGTGATGCTGGCAGTTAGCAGATTTCTATTAGTGCCTATTCCACTCTCAAAAAATGTAGCCCACTTCAGTTTTTCTTCTACTCCCACTTAACAGATTCTTCTAGTCTCAACATCCTTTCTTTACCTTCATATTTACAGACTACACATTAGAAAGCAGGGACCTTACACTGGAAGAGTTAATTGCATGTTATCATGAAGAAGGACTGGACTTTTTCGTTCTGCTTTAGTTTTTTTTTTTCTTCATACAGCAAAATAGGTATAAATCCAAAGGTGATCTCACATCTAAAGGTATAACTTAAGTAAACATGTTTTTCTAGATCTTCCCCCCCTCCCCTTCCCTTTCCCTCTCCCCTGTAACCTTCCTTTCACTCTGTTATTTTCCTTTTGGATGGAGGGAGGAGATGGGAAGGGAGCTCATTTGGCAGCTCGTGACCCTCCAACTTGACTTTAATGAGATGATTCGCCAAGGCAAACTCCTCATCATCCAGCATGCCATCTTTGTCAATGTCAGCCAGTTTCCATATTTTGCCCAGCACGGTGTTGGGCAGCTTAGACCTTACCATCTCCTTCTTTGCATTGGCACCAGTTATTTTACCATCGACAGGTGACAGTGTGTAGAAGATCTCATCATACATAGGCTTGTCCCTGGCCACCACCCACTCGGCATCATCAATGCCTTCACCAGCGCCTTCGCCATAGCCATGGCCAAATGGACCATGCAGGGTGCCCTCGAAGGCTCCTCCCTTCACCATCTGGGTTGGCCGCTGTGACTCTTCCTGGCGTACGAGCACCATGAGCTGAGCGATGTCATTGGCCAGCATGTCTTCCACGGTCTCCAGCAGCTTGCTCTTCAGAGGCTGGAACTTGCTAAAATCCTGGGCTTGCAACTGATCCTTAAAGTGGGACAATATAGCAAGAGGTGAGTGACATGGCCGTCCACAGTGCAGTAACAGTGTAGAGTGGGATGCCTGTCTGCTGTTTGGCTCAAAAAAACTGCTATTGCAGAGGAGTGGGGAGCTCAGTATTCCCTCCTCTGATAGCCCTGCTCCTCAGCACGTGGTGGGGTCTACCTGGCTGGCCTTGTTCTTACTCAAATCCTCTTTAAGCCCTCCAGAAAATGACCTCTCGGCTTACAAGCGTGGGCCAACATGGTACAGAGAGGCAAAGTGGTTTACTCAAAGGCCCAATTGGTGGCCATGTGCAAGTAAGATTCCTCCTTTCCAAGCCACATAGAAGCAATCTCCTTGAAGACCAAATTGTTCAAGGCAAACTGGTTGTGCAGCTCTTGCTACATCCTTCAGCCAGTGCTCTGCATTCCCTCCCCATCTGCACTCTGGGAAGGAGATGCCGCTCTGGCAAAAGACTATTTTACTCATTATCATGCAGTGCATCTTTCAGATGCCATAAAGACAGTTGCGTGTCTGTGAAGAGGTGACATGTCTTTACAGCATGTCTCAGTTTCAGTAATTTTCACAGCTAAGCAAAAGCGCTTTGAGCTTGGCCTGTGGATAACTCTATTCTAAAAACTGCAAAATGACCTACAGCTTTATCCTTCACCCTCTACTTGTTAAATCCACACTATTCAATCCTACTGGATTGGTATAGTTATTTTTAAACATGTATTTTAACAAGCAGTGACTAGGATCTTGTATTGGATACACTCCATAGATCTCATTCTCAAGAACTTATGGAAAATATACTTAAAAAAAAAAAAAGAGCAGATGCTGTGTTTTCCATAGGGAGCTAGTAATGACTTCAACAGCTAGCAACTCAGAACAGGTTTCTGCTTGGACTGAAGCCACGCAGCAATGTAGCAGTGTCCAGCATTGTTTGAATATACAATAAAAGGCTCTGATCCAAGGTCCTTTGAAGTCTTTGACTTACATGAACACTGGGTCAGGTCTCAGCTCTGCAGAACAGAAAACCTGCTTCTCTGCTTAAAAATAGAAACGGGGCTTTAAGCTTTCACAGACTCCTTTCTCTCTTTCTAGAAACAGAGTGAAGTAGAAGACAAAAAATACAGCTCTAGAGGAGAGGGGCATATGTGGGCTTTTCAGGATATAGCTTTCCTTTTAATATAAATTAGTAGTATTCTTAGGCCTGAAAAATCTGCAAATGGAACCTAGAATTAAAAATAAAGAAAAACAGAAGAAATAATTTGCTATAAAGATTTCTCAGGCAGAGATTTGAGAAATGAGGGCAACTGTAGCTTCACATGAGCTCTATGTGCAAAAAGTGTTCATGTCCAAATATAGCCTGCACATATTTCAAGGCCCATTTCAACATTACAACAGGCCTTTTCCACAAGCAACAACAATCAATGTCTGCGTGGCTTCTATCATATTCCCTGTGGTTGCTCTAATGCTCTTTGCTTGGATGTCTGGTGCTCTGGCCAAGATGCCACTGCTTACCTGCATCTTTCTGAGATTAGGGAAGTCTCCTGGTGAAATCTGATGCTCCCGTTCAATCCGGGCATAAATCTCTCCCAAGTTGTTAACAAGCTCTTTCTTTTTATTGTCTTTCCCAAACATTGAGGGCATTTCCTTCTTTAGGGAACTGATGATGTAGGCATGGACCTGAAGGACATTAAATGATATGGAATGAAGAAGACAAGTGTTAAAGAGCACATCAGAAAATTCTTCCCAGCAGAGAGTATCTGTGCCTAGGACTCAGCCCCATCTTGTCCCACCCTGAAGAGCAAGCTCAGCTCCTCAGCTTGCCTCTACCTACTGATTATTGCTCTAGTGCTAAGTGCTGCTCAGCTGTGCACTCTGGCTGCGCTGAGACAAGGTGAAGACAGTGTATGAGTCCTGGGTATACAGACAGTAACACTTACATGTGCTTCCTGGAAGGAGTGATGTGTGTGGGTTGTTGTGGGTTTTTTTGTTTGTTTTTTTTTGTTTGTTTCGGAGTTTTTTGTTGCGTAGTGGTTTTGTTTTTTTTTTTCTTCTTCCACTGGGCATGGTCTTTCAGGGAATAGTCCAAACCAAACACACAGCTTTTGGAGCTCTCTAGACTGTTTAATGTTTTAGTATGAATACCAGTCCTCAATTTATGTGACATTCTGGCTCTTTTTTTTTTTTTGAATGGTGGACCAAGTGTTTTTTCTTAGAAATGAAGACCCATGCACAGAAAGCTTTTTAGGGATCTTTTTTCTCAATTGATATGGGGTTCTACCCTGTATTCTGAGGGGCTTCATTCAGCTCATTTCAAATATTCAGAGATATGGCAGGCTTATTTGCCATTCTTGTGAGTCTCCACCTCCTCTGCATCCATCTAAGCCATGTATCTCTCTTGGCTACGAAAGTGTAAGGCGCTTTCTTAAGTGTAAGACCTAGAGCTTACCAATTCCCTTAGTGTGTGATTCTGACATACTGAATTGGTCCTAATTCTCAAGTTGCTACCACAGAGTGACTACTTTCCAAGATCCCTTCAAGTACTACCTGCTTTGATCTGTGGTTATCTTCTTCACTCTGGCCTGTCATGATTGATGCACCCAAGCAAAGGAGGTGCTTGCTTTCTTGAAGTGCATAGGACTAATATGCTGGTCCTGAGTGAAATGGGATGGAAAAAGAGTAGGATCCACCAGCTCTGCAAGCTGAACTGGCCAAAACCACTTCCCTGTAACTTGCATACTGCAAACAGTCCAAACTGAATGCTTGGATTCTTCTATGCCAACACCCACCTTGGCTAGCCGTGCTCGCTTGATGAGATCATTCAGCTTCCTCAGGGCCGCATTGCGGGGCAGGCTCTGGATATCCCTGAACAGGTCCTGCTCCTCTGCCTCAAACAACTTGCGGTTGTCGGGGATGAGCAATGGATGGGACCAGAAGGAGCCAATGTAGACCCTGATGACCTCGGGAGTGTTGACAATCTTTCCCAGGGACCACATGAGGGCCCCGTACACCCGCATCAGCTGTTGAGTCTCTATCTGGTCAGCCTTGTTGAGAACAACTCTCATCTTGTCCTCGTGGTTCTTCAGGGCCTTGATGACCTCAGAGAATTCATCAGAGATGTCCAGCTTGTGCGCATCAAAAAGGAGAATGATGCGGTCAACCCGCTCTGCAAACCACTCCAGTACAGCAGCGAAGTCGTAACCTGCAAGGGGTGGATGAAAAGCAGAGATGCACACATGGGAGTAGAGAAGCCTACTTGCTGTACCTGACCTATGCCATCTGAAGGTAAGCTTGCAAAGAGGAAGCTTCCCCAGTACATCAGGTAGCTTGATAAAGGAAACATGAAACATCATTCCTTGTCCCAAAAAAGGTGGAGAGGAGGCACTGTCCTTCACACTGAAATGCCAAAGATGTGCACAGTTAAGGATAGCACTCATCATCTCTGCATTGAGATCACCCAAAGAAGTATTGAACTTGTGCTACAGACGCTTCATTCAAATACATATCATGGGGAAACTGCTATATTCAAACAGCTACTGCAGAAGTCTTGCATGTGGCAACAAGAGAGGTCTAGTTTCTGAATTACTAGCCATCAGCATAGCCTACAAAGGCTGTAGAAAGCTGGATAATTGCAGTACTTGCACCTAGACTGGTTTGACATGCAGATCTCTACTGCTTAATAACTCTCAGGTCTTGTCTAGTTGTGTGAGACTAACTTTGTCCCATCTAATTCAAAACCCAGGACACAAATAACCTGCCTTACCTGAGTAACCATCCTGTCATACCTGCTGCATGTGCACAAAGGATAATGATTTGTGTTTACTTTGCTAAGTACTTGATGCTTAGAAGACAGCATTGCTGTGAACACCAGAGATGAACTAAGCTACAAATAGTGGGTTCAAATTTCACATGCTGCAGATAATGGAAGCACAGTGTTAGACTTGGGTCCATCTCTAGGCAATGCAGGGCATGATAAATAGTGTGTGTGGAGATGTTTTTAAAACAACAGTAATGATAGCAACAAAATGACCTTCTTTCCTAGCTCTGTGGTGTTTTTTCCACCTTCTTTAAAGCCTCACTGAGAGACTGGCGCTCTCCCTCTGCTCTGTCAGGCTCTCCTATGGTGTACAACATTTGGGGTTATCTGTGTTGCCAGAGTGCTGCGCTCTGTTAGGAGAGATCAGGACACAGCATATGCTATTTGCATTCAAACCCTTTAACATACTATTTTAATCTTGGCTTTCATGAATAAATGTATGATAATTAGTCCAGTGATTCCTGCCTCCCTCCCCCTGCATTTTTTTTTCTTTTTTCTTTCTGTCCTCTCTAAAACCTGGAGGGCAGCTAGCGCATCCTAGTCTTCAGATCAGAACTACAGAAGGGAGGACTGCTGAGCTCTTGATTTTTTTTTTTTTTTTTTTTTTTTTTCCACTGGC
>VFFE01005793.1:9728-31585 GCA_008921705.1 Burhinus oedicnemus
ATTTATTTCCTGAGCTCCTCCTGAGTAATGAGGAACTATTGTACAATTTCTGATTTTTCAGGTCATACAAGAGATCATTATGGTTACATAAGAATACACTTAATAAAGTTGCACGTGACCACTTCTCTGTTTTAGTTCCCAGTGGACATCCTAGAAACCTCAGCTTTTATTGCACTCCCTTATCCAGCCAGAGAGATCATTCCAGTGTAACTTTGTGTACGGGGTTTGTGTGGCAAGGTTTTGGAAGTGAGTGGGCTACAGAGATGGCTTCTGTCAGAAGCTGCTAGAAGCTTCCCCCATGTCTGACAGAGCCTGTGCCAGCTGGCTCCAAGACAGACCCGCTGCTGGCCAGCGCTGAGCCAAGCAATGATGGTAGTAGCGCCTCTGTGATAACATATTTAAGAAGAGGAAAAAACTGCTGCACAACAGCAGCTGGAAGAGAGGAGTGGGAATATGCAAGAGAAACAACTATGCAGACACCAGGGTCAGCCCATCACACCTTGTCTAATAATTTTTACAATTTTTAATCTCTTAGTTTGCTGCTGCTCTCTTTCCTTTTTGTAAAACTGTGAGTGCTGCCATTGGTGATGACTTTCACCAGAAGGGCCAACTAGTTTTAGTTTTTTAGTTAGTCAGTGAAGCACCCACCACATGACAAAATCCTGTGAGACAACACCTGTCTGTCTTTTCACATTTTTTAGCAAAAGAGAAATAAATAGCATGATAAGACTTCAGATTTGGGGTTTTTTTTGCTGTTGTTTTTAGCTTTTTTCATGGGTTTGGGTTGTGGAATTATGGTATTTATTTATTTATTGATTGATTGAGGTGGGAGGTGAAAAATAGAGCAGGAAAAAGAAGAATGGATTAGGTATTTAATGTGAGACTTTGAAATGAGCTCTGTCTTTCCTCCTAATCTAAATGAAATTCCTGGACTTTGGCACATTTTTACCTTAAATTGCAAGAGATTGTTTCTTACTTAAATTTGCTTGTTCTTTTTCTTTTAACCAGAAGCTCTTTTTAAATACAATGAATATTAGTACAACTGTCCTTTTTTGTAGATTGTACAGCACTTTAAACTTGATGGAAGATCTGAAACTCTTGTACAGAACAGCAGGACTGCAAGGCAAAGGCATCTGTTTTCTTTTTACAGACAATGAGATCAAAGATGAGTCTTTCTTGGAATACCTTAACAATGTTTTATCATCAGGAGAGGTAAGATGCCTTCTCATGATCATTTTTCTGCTTTTTAAATTTTATAATTCTGAGGTAAAATAACCAAATGTATTTGAATATTTTTTTATGTGTCAAGGAGCACCGTTTCACAAACTAAAACTCAAGTGCTTTTTATCATTACAGTATTATAAAAAATGGAAACAATCCATTATGGTAGGTTAGAGTGAGACAAAAGTATTGTACAATTAAGACTGAGCATCATCATTCCATACAGAGAAATTGTCTAAGTCAAACCCTTTCAAATGTGTTGACAAGCAGTCAGGTTCATGATAATAGCTTAAAAAAGAAGAGACTTGGGGAACATCTCTGAAGTTTAACAAAATTGTCTGTTAAATTAAATATCTCATTAGTGTACAATTAGTTTTTGTGTGGTAAATTTATGTCCAGAATGGATGGGATGGCTTTTATTGCTATTTATTTATTTATTTATTTATTTATTTATTTATTTATTTCCAGGAGTGTGTTTCAGAATCATTTCTAATGGTTTTTAGAATATTAAGAGAAGAAAGCAAAGCCATTGTACATGGAATCTTTGTTTTTCACATGGGAGGGTGTGTCATTTTACAGCAAGTTAGATTTCCGTGTGTTCAGTTAAATCACTTCAGTGAAAGTTCTGTTTTAAAGGAGTGGGGTTGGGTCCTAATAACTTCAGTCTGAAATGTATGTCCTTTCCTGAAATGCTATGTATTAAATGAACCTTATGCTATATACTCTACTTTGGATCATCATGTAAAGCATGAAAAATTTTTCCTTTTTCTCAAAGGTGTCAAACTTATTTGCACGTGATGAAGTAGATGAGATCATTAGTGACCTCATACCCACCTTCAAAAAGGAGCACCCACGTAGACCTCCAACCAGTGAGGTTCTGTATGACTACTTCATGACCAGAGTCCATCAGAACCTTCATGTGGTTCTTTGCTTTTCACCAGTAGGTGAAAAATTCCGAAGTAGGGCCCTGAAGTTCCCTGCTCTCAT
Organism: Burhinus oedicnemus; assembly: GCA_008921705.1. NCBI lineage: Eukaryota > Metazoa > Chordata > Aves > Charadriiformes > Burhinidae > Burhinus > Burhinus oedicnemus. The sequence goes on from VFFE01005793.1 coordinate 11,937, forward strand.
TTCTGGATGCACTATAGATTGGTTCAGCCGATGGCCTAAGGATGCTCTAGTGGCAGGTAGGTGTAGGTTTTGTCTTTGCAGATATTTAATTCTCTGATCAGTGGTCATGAAGTTGTTCTAATAGCTTTGAATTTTGCCAGCACACTGGCAGAAGAAACTTACTTGATTCTAAGATTTGGTGTAGATGTTTTCTTCCTTAAACTTGCTGTATTAAAATGTTGAAATATTTCTAACAGAGGAAGGGCTTTGAACACAGTCTGATGAAAAATTCCTCTTGAAGATGGCTTAAAGGCATTAGTGAAGAAGGTAAAATACTCTAAAGAAAGAGAATATTAGTGACTGTGCCTGTGATGAGGCATACAGAGGAGGGCTGTGGTTACCCAATCCCTGGTAGCTAGCAGTTAGACAGGTTTAGAGGGAGAAAGGAGTTGCACACTCTGGAGGTGAAAGAATACCAGATCCTTGGCTGTAATTTTTACTGAGAAGTGTGGAATAATGTTAAGAATCTGATGGTGGAGAGTAAAGAAGACTGGGGTTTCAGAAGCTGGGTGAAAGCTGACATAATACATGCTGACATGTTTTGTATTGCCTTGTTTATAAGCTAAGAGGCTTTCCTTAATATTTACTTACATTTGTTTTTCTTTCTTTCCTAAGTATCTGAACATTTCCTGTCCTCATTTGACATGGACTGCACTGCTGAAACAAAGAGGGAAGTTGTGCAGTGTATGGGCTCATTCCAGGATGGAGTGGCAGAGAAGTGTTCTGATTACTTTCAAAGATACAGACGTTCTACACATGTGACTCCCAAATCCTACCTGTCCTTTATTCAAGGATATAAAACCACATACAAAGAAAAGCATGCTGAAGTGCAGACATTAGCGAACAGGTAAACTGCTCAGTTTACTACTATCTTTCTGTAGTTTTGTTCCCCCGATAGGTATATTCTGGTACCCTTTGTTTCAATGCATGGCTTGTGTCTTTGCACAGCAAAAGGATTATTTTTTTTTTTTTCAAAATTCCTAAAATCATGTAAAGGTGTAACTTGATCAAATATTATAGTTGCTCTTGGCATAGAAGTTAAAGACTATATTTTTGGAGGGGGAAAAAGGGTAGTGATGTATGAAAAAGCAAAGTGGTGGGAAAAAAGGTGAATGTAAATTATTCCCATGTATTTTTAACAAGTAAAAGAAAACATCTACATGTAATCTCATAATATATTCACAATAGTATTTAATTTACCAGAGAGCAACTCTTGTTTTGTTGCTAAACAGTTGTATCCTCCTGATACGAACATGTAAGAAATACCCTTGCTGGTTTTGGTTTTGTGATCGTAGAGCCTAATTTAGGCTGCTGAGCTTTTTCCTTGTAGATTATTAAAGTGATTGTGATATATTCATTCTGCTTTCCAGATACTTTATTAAACTAATGAAGTCTATTTGCAGATATATCTTCATGTCAGAAACACTCAAATAGAATGTAAAGTTAGCATTTAGTGTATCAGTTGGTATCACCCTTAAGAAAAACCGTCTTCTCAGTTTTGAAATATTGGCACAAAGAACTGGAAGCCTTTAAGAAAATCTCAAAGTAGTTTATTTCACTTTGAAACATTCTTTGGCTTCAAAGCCAAATTGAGTTAGGAATCCATAGTTACGTTATGGGTGAAGACTTGTGAAACAGGTCTGGTCCTATTTTCTACCTTCTGATGCCTCAAATGTACCAGATTGGTTCATGCATATCAATCTGTTTCACTTAACCTTGCATAGTCTGAATTGCTTTGGCAGATGTTACTCTCTATGTATTTGTTTAGCTGTCCAAGGACTGCTTAGCCTTTGCAATAGCAGCCTCTGTAGAGGCCACTTAAACTTGTCTGAAAAGTCCCAACTGAGGACTTACTTTTTGATAGACAAAAAGCACTGTTGAAGGGACATTTTAATGCTGAATGAGAAAAGTGTTATGTCAATGTTATTTTTCTGTTACTCTCTTTTCGTTGGTCTTGATTTCAATATTTTGATTTTATTACCCTTTTCAATATCCTCTTCAAACAAGAAATGGTGATTTGAGATATTTCTCTGGATTCTAGTGGTGAGAAAATGCTTTCTGCTGTATAGAACTCAGTCCTTTGAGTATCAGGTTGGAGCTCAACAGGGATGGTGACATATATGGAACCAATGTATAGGATTTTTATGCAACAATAAAGGCATACTGTTTGAGTTAGAAGTTGGTAAAATTTCAAGCCACAGACTCTCTCCGTGTAATTCTTTATTGTTCGCTTTCTTTATTCTGAAGACATCAGACACTTGTATGAAAGTTCCTGTACAAGTTTTATTTTTGGTGTAAAACATTTTTTGCTAGTGTTTGTTCTGATTGATGTGATTCATTCTATTGATGGAATAATTTAGAAAGTGGAGTGTAAATTACATAGAGAATTACATGCTGCTTATTTTGCTTTTTAAATCCAGAATGAATACTGGACTGGAAAAATTGAAAGAGGCCTCTGAGTCAGTGGCTGCTCTAAGCAGAGAGCTGGAGGTAAAAGAAAAGGAACTTCAAATTGCCAATGAGAAAGCTGACATGGTATGTACAGCCTTCAAAATGTATTGCTGTTTGATTTTTTTTGCTCTTTTTATTTCTTCTATTTTGAAAAGATTAATCAAGTAAAAGGAAGTTAAGTGTTGGAACAAAAGGGATCTTGGAAACTTATAATGGTGATGAAAGTCATCTTGTTTGAGTTTACTGGTTCTGGAATTCAACAGATAAAATTTTACAACAAAAATTAATACATTCTTCCAAATAGTGTTTTCTTTAATATTTGGTGTGTGGTTTTTCTCACATTCTAGGTATTGAAAGAAGTTACTGTAAAAGCACAGGCTGCTGAGAAGGTGAAGGGTGAAGTTCAGAAAGTGAAAGACAAAGCTCAAGCTATTGTAGACAGTATCTCAGTTGACAAAGCCATTGCTGAAGAGAAGTTGGAAGCTGCTAAGCCTGCTTTGGAAGAGGCAGAAGCAGCCTTACAGGTTAGTACTTTGACCATGTATAACATTATTTTACTGCTAAGAAGATGAAGTTCTTTAAAAACAAATATAAGATTGCAGGTGCATCGCATAACTCACCAGTTGACAGAAAAGGTGTGCAAATAAATACATATATTTTGAGAATTTTTAGGTTCGATTTTGTTTTTTCTTTTTCCACCTGAGTACTAAACCCAAAATAGGCAGTTTTTTGGAAAAGGGAAAGTTTTAACTTTCATTTGAAACTACAGTTGATATATGATGTACTGCAGGTTGATACTAGACCAGTAACTGAATGTTGATACTGTTATACAGCAGCTTGTGTGCAATGACAGAAGTGCCTTCGCTGTAAAAACAGTTGTAATTCCATCCAAATCTAAACCTCCTGTTTTAAGTTTTCACCAATGAATTGAATTTTGAATAAGTTTGCTGATCCACTCTTTTCTGCCTTCTTAAAAAAAAATTTTTTTTTTCTTATGAGTTGTGGCATTACCTAGATTTCTAGCATTCATCATGGGACTTCATGTCTTTCAACATACTCTTTTTGTAAAGCTTTTTTAATAGAGTGATAGCACTTTGCCCATATCTTTACGTGATGCATCATTAGTGATGCAAAAAGATTAATTTTTCTTGAACTTGCGTAGTATTTTTTTAAAAATGTCTGTTCAGCTGACTGTATAAGAGCAGCAGTAGTGGGATCTGAAGTAAATCTAATACTAGAGGCTAGCAGGGAGCTGGCATCTCAAGAAGTAGAAACGAGTGAAGGAAAAACCTGAAGAACAGATAAACCTCAAAGATTGTTATGTAGATTTACTGGAAGGTTTTCCTTTCCACTTGAGAGGCTGCCAACAGTTGTGATGGTTAAAGGCTATTGTGATGTTCCTTCAAATCGAAGCCGTCAAAATCTAGTGTAAAGAAGTTTTCATGGATCTTCTGAATGTATGACTTCACTTTGAGGGAGAGGTGCTTATCGATCTCTGACTGCCATGATTCTTCAACGGCAGAGTGGAAATGACTAAATGAAAGCTGATAACATGACAGTTGATAAGAGTGGAATAAGAGAGCAGGTCTGGATCATAAGATCTGGATACTTAGGCACAGGAGAAAGGTAAAAAAACCCCACCAACCACAGCCTGGAGGTGGGCAAGCATTCTGACCAGTGTTTAAATGAACAATGCTAACTGGGCACTGTCTGACGTATGAAAAGAGCACCAGTGTCTTGTGTCCTGTCCTGCATCTTATTACAGCTTACTTTCTGCTTTTGGCTAAAGTTAGCAAACAAAAACACTACTGCTCTTCTTGAAATTTTGGATTCTAATAAACGAAAATCTGATTTTAAGGAAAAGCTACACTAGCATTATTGGGAGACTTCACAATGGGGAAAGATAGCTGGGCTTAATCTTGAAATTCTTACATTTGCTGTAATGAATTGCTTTGCCTGTGGCTAAAGGGGAAAGGAAAACTCATAAAAGCAAGAAGGAAGGTGATCAGGATAATCTGCAATAATTTACAATACCTTTTTTGACATATAAACACAAGTAATGAAAATCTTCCTTTCCGAATTCCCAGTGAGCTGTGTGCTAGGCTAGGAGCAAGGTGTCATAACACCTGTGATAACCTGTTGCTTACTGTTTGTCACTGTCATGTACTCAGGCTGATTAAACTGCCTGTAAATAAGCAAAGCTTCTGATCCAAGTTATATCTGTTATAGGAGTGGGCCTGCCTGTCAGCATTTCAGTGTTTTTTTTGTTCCGTAGGTGGTGCAGCATTCACTACTGCTCAAATCAGTACTTCTCGAAAGAAGCATCTTCAGTAGACCTTTCTGATAATCCTTTCTGATTCATGATGTACACTAGAGTTGTGAGTTATAGTATTAGATTCACACCCTAGGCTTGCTTGGCCTTACTTAATAGGGCCTAGGTTTTCATACATTATTATAATTTATTTGTTTTTCTCACAGGCCTGCTTCTACAACAGGAACATTCCCAATAAGATGAATCAGAAGGTGCAAATCTATATTTGTATCAGGCCTTCCCACTGGTTTCCTTAAGTCACATTCATTTGCCAAATGTCAACAGAACGTATTTTCCTTTCTAGACTCAGTTTCTGGTCAATAGGTTTGCATTTTTGAAAAAATAGGTAAAATTTCAAGATGTTTCTCTTTTGCTTTTTGTTTTGTCAGAATGTTCATGGCAGTTTTAAGCTTTCAGGTGCTGCTGTGGAGGTGGCTGAGCTGAGGTTTCCTAGTAGTTGCTAGGAGATAGTAGTGAAAATCTGGTTGGCGGGTCCTTCTAGCTTCATGCTTTTTAGAGGTAAAATTATTTTCAATCAAAAATAATATGAATAATTTTTTTCTTCTCCAATGGATGGATACTGCTGGTGAGCTTGTGCCCTGTGCTTATTAAATAAGCAATAACAGTAATTGCTTTACCCTTTGTTTTAAATTCATAGACAATAAAACCTGCAGATATTGCCACTGTCCGCACACTGGGTCGACCTCCTCACCTCATTATGCGTATCATGGACTGTGTGTTACTGCTCTTCCAGCGAAAAGTGAACAATGTGAAAATTGATCAGGAAAAATGCTGTACCATCCCATCATGGCAAGAATCTTTGAAACTGATGACAGCAGGGAACTTCTTACAGAACCTACAGGTGCTTCTGCAACCTTCTTTTTGATTTTTTTTTTTTTTAATTTAAGAAAGTAGGGAACAATGTTTTCTCTGGTGTTCATGGGAGAACAAATGTGCATGGGGAATCAGATACACAATAGATCTGAAATGTTAAAGGCTTAAAAATAACTATGTCATAATGAAATAAACTTGAATCCTTCTGGCAAAGTCAGGTCATAAATCAGTTATAATTTCTCCTAAGTAAGGCAATGAAATTGTTTTCAGTGACAAATGATTCAAAGCTTTAAGCATTTGGTTTGAATAGCTATTACTTACCTGTTTCATTAAAGCTGATAGAAAACATCGTTTTTCTGGTACCTAAATTTTCATTAATTTTCAGCATTGCAACTTGTGCAGTGGCTTGCAAAAGAATAGCTGATTATTAGGATTTATAAATCAGAATTTTTTTTGAATTTGGGATTTTCAGCTCCATAGAATGTGTCTAGGGAAATGGGAAGAGTAACTGGTGAATAAATCCCTGTTCATAATTTAAACTAATAATATTATGATTAATCTACTCAGAATAAATTGTACCTTGTCCTGCCCCACTGGATGTTATTATCTCTGGTTGCTGCATTTTGAGGAGTTTACTTAGTCTGTCTCTGGTCCAACGGAAAATCAGAGATGGCAGGCTTGACCAGCTTTGTATCATCAGTTGTGCCGTGAATGCCATTTATGTAGTATTCACATTGCATCTGCTCATGAGGGTTTTTAATTTACTGAAGGGCTTCAACATTTCATTGCTTGTGTATAAATAAACCTATTTGTGCTTCAGGGAACAGCTGTTTTTTCAAATTCATTACTGATGGACTTTCAATATCATAAAATCATAGAATGGTTTAGGTTGGAAGGGACCTTAAAGATCATCTAGTTCCAACTCCCCTGCCATGGCCAGGGGCACCTCCCACTAGACCTGGTTGCTCAAATCTTCATCCAACCTGGCCTCGAACACTTCCAGGGATGAGGCCTCACAACTTCCCTGGGCAACCTGTTCCAGTGCCTCACCACCCTCACAGTAAAGAATTTCTTCCTGAGATCTATTCTAAATCTACCCTCTTTCAGTTTGAAGCCATTACCCTTCATCCTATCACTGCATGCCCTTGTAAAAACTCCCTCTCCAGCTTTCCTGTAGGCCCCTTTCAGATACTGGAAAGCTGCTATAAGGTGTCCCCGGAGCCTTCTATTCTCCAGGCTGAAAAACCTCAACTCTCTCAGCCTGTCCTTATAGCAGAGGTGCTCTAACCCTCTGATCATCTTCATAGCCCTCCTCTGGACCTGCTCCAACAGGTCCATGTCCTTCTTGTGCTGGGGTCCCCAGAGCTGGACACAGTACTCCAGGTCGGATCTCATGAGAGAGGAGTAGAGGGTCAGAATCACCTCCCTTGACCTGCTGCCCACACTTCTTTTGATGCAGCCTGGTTAGCCTTCTGGGCTGCAAGTGCACATTGCTGGGTCATGTTGAGCTTCTCATCCACCAACACTCCGAAGTCCCTCTCCTCAGGGCCGCTCTCAATCCATTCTCCGCCCAGCCTATATTTGTGCATGGGATTGCTCCAACCCACATGCAGGACTTTGCACTTGGCCTTGTTGAGCTTCATGAGGTTGGTATGGGCCCACCTCTCAAGCCTGTCCAGGTCCCTCTGGATGGCATTCCTTCCCTCCAGCATGTCGACTGCTCCACACAGCTTGGTGTTGTCAGCAAACTTGCTGAGGGTGCGCTCAATCCCAACATCCATGTTGCCAACAAAGATGTTAAACAGTACTGGTCTCAGTACTTCCCAGTTCCCTGAGGAACACCACTCATCACTGGTTTCCACTTGGACATCGAACCGTCAACCACAACTCTTTTGAGTGCGACCATCCAGCCAGTTCCTTATCCACTGAGTGATCCATCCATTAAATCCATGTCTCTCCAATCTAGTGACCAGGATGTCATGCGGGACAGTGTCAAATGCTTTTCACGAGTCCAGGTAGATGACATCTGTTGCTCTCCCCTTATGCAACAGTTCTGTAACACCATCATAGAAGGCCACCAAATTTGTCAGGCACAATTTGTCCTTAGTGAAGCCATGTTGGCTGTCACCGATCACTGTGTGCCTTAACAGAGTTTCCAGGACAATCTGCTCCATGATCTTGCTAGGAACAGAGGTGAGACTGACCGGCTTGTACTTCCCCAGGTCTTCCTTTTTTCCCTTTTTAAAAATAGGGGTTATGTTTCCCTTTTTCCAGTCAGCAGGGACTTCACCAGACTGCCACGACTTCTCAAATCTGATGGATAGTGGCTTGGCAACTTCATCTGCCAGTTCTCTCAGGACCTGTGGATGAATCTCATCAGGTCCCATGGACTTGTGCAGCTTCAGGTTCCTCAGGTGGTCTCAGACCTGGTCTTCTCCTACAGTGGGCAGTTCTTCATTCTCATAGCCCCTGCCTTTGCCTTCTTTGACTTGGGCAGTGTGGTTAGAGCCTTTACCAGTGAAGACTGAAGCAAAAAAGTTGGTGAGTACCTCAGCCTTCTCCATGTTCTGGGTGCCCAGGTCTCCCATTTCTTTCTTGAATGGACCCGCATTTTCTTTAGTCTTCCTTTTGTCACTGATATACCTATAGAAGGCTTTCTTGTTGCCCCTGATGCCCCTGGCCAGATTTAACTCTACCTGGGCTTTAGCTTTTCTAACTGGATCCCTGGCTGCTCGGATAATTTCTCTGTGTGTCTGCCAGGCTACCTGTCTTTGCTTCCACCCTCTGTAGTCTTCCTTTTTCTGTTTGAGATTGTCCAGGAGCTCCCTGTTCATCCATGCAGGCCTCCTGGTGTTTTTGCCTGACTTCTTCTTTGTTGGGATGCATCGCTCCTGAGTTTTGCGGAGGTAGTCCTTGAATATTAGCCAGCTTTCTTGGGCCCCTCTTCCTTCCAGGACTTTATCCCACCGTACTCCATCAAGCAGATCTCTGAAGATGCCGAAGTCTACTCTCCTGAAATCCAGGGTAGCAAGCTTAGTGCATTCCCTACTCGCCGCCCTAAGGATCTCAAACTCCACCATCTCACGATCACTGCAGCCAAGACTGCCCTTGAGCATGATATTCCCTGCCATCCCCTCCTTGTTGGTGAGAATGAGGTCCAGCATAGCACCTCTCCTCGCTGGCTCTGCCATCACTTGGAGAAGGAAGTTATCGTCAATGCATTCCAGGAACCTCATGGATTGCTTTTGCACTGCTGTGTCGGCCTTCCAAGAAATATTGGGGTGGTTGAAGTCCCTCATGACGACCAGGGCTTGTGAATGTGAGGCTGCTCCTATCTGTCTATAAAGGTCCTCATCTGCTTGGTCTTCCTGGTCAGGTGGCCTGTAGCAGACTCCCACTGTAACGTCACCTGTCCCTGCCCTCCCTTTAATCTTGATCTGTAAGCTCTCGGTCAGCTTCTTATCCATCCCCAGGCAGACCTCCATGCACTCCAGCTGGTCCTTGACGTAGAGAGCGACACCCCCTCCTCGTCTCCCCTTCCTGTCCTTCCTGAAGAGTCTGTATCCTTCCATTCCACCACTCCAGTCATAGGAGCCATCCCACCATGTCTCCGTGATGCCAATTAGATCATAGTGTTGCAGGCGTGCACATGTCTCTAAGTCCTCTTGTTTATTCCCCGTGCTACATGCATTTGCATAGAGACATTTAAGTTGAGCTCCTGATGAATCTATCTCCCTGGCTGGAGTAGCTATTTTTCCTTTAAGCTGTACTCCAGGTGCTCTCCTGCTGACCTGCAACCCACCTCCAGGTTTTGGGCCTCTACTACTGGTATCAGCATTGTATTGGTAGGAGTGGGATGGATTCTGGTTCCCCTCCCCCAGCAACTCTAGTTTAAAGCCCTCTTCACAAAGTTGTCAAGCCTATGTAAATATACCTTGTAAATAAATCTTTAAAGAAGACCAAACATATAGAATATTTGACCATCAAAATAAATTTGAGGGAGAAAATTGAGAGCTTTGGGGATGACAAATGGAAGAGATGTTTTTTAGAGAAAAGAGAGGGTCAAAATAAATTCTCAAAATTGAATACATTCCACTAATGAGATAAGCTAATTTAAGGAGAAGACAGCTGGCTTGCCCCTTGAAGGGACTTGTAAAATGTATGTTTATGAACCAGAGCTAAACTTTTCCTTTTCTTTTCAAAGGTTGTTAAGTTACTTATTCAGTCTTAAGGAAAATCAAATTTCAAGCAGGATATCAGTGATATTTTATATCAACAATTAGCTATGTAATGGTAATGGATAGTGTAAGATAGTGAAGATCATAAATGAAGGCAAACTTCTTTCCATTTTGTAAGAAGATAGAACAGAGTAGAATGAGTTTGGCAAGCTCTCAGATTCATGAGACAGAACTTCATATTAGCTGTTTGTAATATTTGTGATCTTGGTAGTGTTCTGTGTGTGCTGAAATACATATATGTATAGTTTACATATATTACATTATGTATATTGCACTTTTTTTTTTAGCAATTTCAAAAGGACACAATTAATGAAGAAGTGGTAGAACTTTTGACCCCTTATTTTGAAATGGTGGACTACAACATTGAGACAGCTAAGAGAGTATGTGGGAATGTTGCTGGCCTTTGCTCGTGGACCAAAGCTATGGCTGTATTTTTTTCCATCAACAAAGAAGTATTACCTTTAAAGGTAAGTCTGTTAATCAGTGGGAGGCAAATAAACACCCTTTGCTCCTTCTCCTCCCCACCTTTGTACACTTGAGGATTTAATCTTCTGGAAACATCAGCTGCCTTATTTCAACTGGTGCATGCCTCTGTGCGAATTTATTATCTTGAAAATAGCAAATCTACAGTAAAGTATATTTTAAATGTACTACCACTTGTAAGTTGTCAAAATTATGAAAGAGATCATGCAGTTTTATGCCTCTCGGCCCCTTCTGAATGGGGTTGAAGCAGCTGTCATCCAGTTTAATTCACTATTGCAATTGCTGTGCTTAATTAAGAATTAAGTAGGAAAAACCTCGAGATCTGGTTCTTTTAATGTTCCGGATCTCAGTTCATAAGAAGACTGTACAGACACTCTGTTCATCAGTGTTATTTAGAGAAAAACAGGCCTAAATAGTTGTTAAAAGGTAAGAATGAAAACCAGGAAGAACATGGTTAAGCATGATTTTAACACAAAATAGCTTGTATTTATAATAGGAATAACTGAGAGGGAAGCAAGATTTGTAGTTAGAATCATTAGACAAAGCATATTGGTTGGAGAAATCAAACAGGCTTCTAGTTAGTCTGCGTGCCAGATCAGACTAACTTTTATATCAGATGGAGAATGGCCGATATTCCCAGAAGTTTTTCTAATTATTTTTTCTAACTGATGTTAGACCAACTGCTTAACTTGCAGCTACCTGCAATAAGAAGTTAGTTTGTTGTAAAATTCAGATAAAAGGTTTTAATGAATGATGAAATCCCTACTGAGCAGTTTGATTTTGAAATGTAGTACAGTAAAACTCTTTGACATATATTATAGCAAATGCTATGAGATGTATGTATGAATACACTTTTATATTTGTGTACTTCATAGGCTAATTTAGCAATCCAGGAGAATCGCCTAACCACTGCTATGCTAGATCTGCAGAAAGCTCAAGAAGAACTGGGTGCAAAGCAAGAAGAATTAGATACTGTGCAGGCAGAGTATGAAAAAGCAATGAGAGAAAAACAGGTGAACTGCTCTTTACAGAAAAGAAGTTGCCACCCTTACTTTAAGGAAAACTTAATGCATTCTCTCAATTTCACTGTTATTCCTTGGAAGGGATGTTGATGGACAGATAGATATTATTTGGATCCTGCCTCTTTAGATCCCACCTCTCTCCTTCACCACTGATCCTCTCCCCCCCTCCCTCCTACCTCCTCAACAACTATTTTATTTGGATTATTTGTTTAGTCCCTACTACTGCAACATCGTTTCATTAATGTATGTTATCTGTGTATAATGTATTTGAAATTCGCGGCAGAATTCCCCGGAGTTAATAGATACCAGGCATATTTTGCATGTCATTTAACATGTATGCCAACATGAAAGTTAAGAGCAGAAATATTAAATAGTTGAATCACATTTATGACAGATATTGATAGTTTGTCCCGATATTTTTTCTCCATCCCACTTTCCCTCCTTCTCTGCACAGGTAAATGTTAAAGAATATACTTTTGCACTGTTGTTTAACTCCTAGTTTAATTAGATGTAGAGATTTTTCCGGCCAATCATATATACACAACTGTAAGCCATATTTCTTGGTGTATGGTTTTCTCTAGACTCTGCTTGAAGATGCTGAGCGTTGCCGTCACAAAATGCAAACTGCTTCAAGTCTTATAAGTGGTTTAGCAGGTGAAAAAGAAAGGTGGACAGAGCAGAGTAAAGAATTTGCTGTGCAAACCAAGAGGCTGGTTGGTAAGCTTTTGCCCACATGTTGAACTTGGAAGTTAGTCACTTGAGTTGGAATGACTAGTGAAACTGAAAACATTTGAAATGTCAAACTTTACTTTGTAGCTTAGCTTCCCTGTTGCCAAAATGAGGGTAATTGTTATTAATTTTTTTGCTAAAGCACTAATAGGTAAAAAATACAATATGAAACTAAAGTTCATATTTTAAAAAAATACAGTAACTGTGTATGCTGTGCATGGGCTTTTACTTGCCCTGTATAACATGCAGCGTGTACTTGCGACACTGATGTTTTAACTTCACTGATGTTTGTAGGCAGCAGTCCAAAGAGAGTGGTATGTTAGCAAGTGCCAATAAAATGTCTATAACTGAGGATATATATGGAGGAGAGGAAGACTGATATTCAGGCTTTGACATTCGTATGTAGAAATCAATATTTTTGATTGCAGTTACTAATGGTCATAAAACTTTTGTTTCTTAGAAGTTCATTTTAATTTTATAAATATGCACTTGGAAACTAAAATGCTTTGTAATAAAGAATTAATTTATGAATGTCCTGGTTTGAGGTAAAACAGGATCAATTTTGTTCTGTAACTTTACTTTTTAGCTAGGCCTCTTCTAACTACTGAAATTAACAGCATGTTGTGCAGGAAACTGCTGGCTCTCAGAGTGGTAAGACCCATGTTTATAGCTGATGCCAAGGAATGGGACGCAGAGAGGCTCCTGCTTATCCCTATTGCTATAACACCCAAGGGCAGCCAACTGTGTTACTTGCCCCGTCGGAGGGTCAGAAGCGGAAAAGCATAGAGGGGTCACACCTGTGGGGAGGAGCGGACAGGACAGGTGACCCAAAACTGACCAACAGAGTATTCCATCCCATCTGCCTCATGCTCAGTACAAAAGCTGAGGGATCAAAGGGTCACCTCTCTTTCTTCAATGGCCAGCATCTGAGGGCTACTCTGTTTCTTTGCCTTTGATCCCGATCTGGAATCCAGTTCCCATCCATCACTGAGTCCAGTCTGGGACTTCCCCAGCGCCTGCTGGTGACGTGATCATCATCCTGGGAGCGTGATATGGTTTTGTGATATGGATTTCATTATTTTCTTTTTATTATTTTATTATTAATATTTCATTAAAGTAGTTTAGTTCCTTCTAAACTCTTAAGTCTCTCTTTCTCTCTCTCTCTTCTGCCTCTCTTTGAAGCAGAGCAGGAGTGAGAGTGCACTTGTCGTTCCACCTGATTGGGCCAATCTGGCCCAAACCACAACAGATTTATTGGCGCCCAACGTGGGATGTGAACAGGATCAAATAAATGAAATTTATCTTGTCCTTTACTGTAGTCTGAAGTTTCTTCTCTGACTTTTGCCTTGAAATGCTGTAAAAAGCAGATATTGTTGTATAGGTTGTATTATAGTAGATAGGTTGTATTTTATTTGCTGGTATAATATGTATATGTGTATTATTAATTTACTAAAAATACGGGATATCTTCCCCACACACTCATCATGGTTTTTTATAGATAACTTGAAAAAGTCTAAAAAATTTTAGTGCTCTGTATAAAGCTACAGTATCTTCTCCAATTTGAATTCTGCATTCTTATTTCAGTGGTACAAAAAAACCCCAGAACTATGCTGCCATGAAACTTAGGGGGCAATTTTGAAGCTGACCAGAAGATTAAAACTTGTCACACTTAATACCTCCATAAGGATGTGCGTTACAATTTTTTATTATTAGTAGTAATAATTGTAATTGATTTGTACTTAATTACTACTCCCAAATAAACGTTCTTTTCTCCCCCCAAAATATTGTTTAACCCCATTCTTACGATTATGCACGGAAATGATGGAAGTGGAAGTTTATGAATAAGTTTATTCCTCCGTGTCCTGCCTGTGCAGGATCTGGTGTTTGGAATAGTGTAGTGTGTGTGTGTTGGGTTGACTTTGGCTGTTTGCCAGATGCCTGTCTCTTAATTCCAGTACATTGTAAGGATAAAGTAAACATGGCATCTACTGAAATGTACCATTGTTTTGTTATGTAATGAGCCTTGGGGTAAAGGCTGATTTGTCTTCCTTATGGGTCAAAGTGTATTCTTCAGTTACCAGCCAAAGCATATAACAACTAGAGAAGGAACCAGCTCATTCATGAATAGAATTGGCAAAGTTTTAATGTTTTGTTTTCTTTTTTTCTTTTTTCTCTTTAAGGTGATGTACTCTTGGCTACAGCTTTTCTGTCCTATTCTGGTCCTTTTAACCAAGAGTTCCGCAGTCTGCTATTAAATGACTGGCAAAAGGAAATGAAAAGCCGGAAAATCCCCTTTGGTAACAACCTGAACCTCATAGAAATGCTGACCGATGCTCCAACTATCAGTGAATGGAACCTGCAAGGATTACCAAATGATGACTTATCCATACAGAATGGAATCATTGTCACTAAAGCATCTCGTTATCCTTTATTAATTGATCCACAGGCACAGGGTAAAATTTGGATTAAAAATAAGGAAGGCAGAAATGAACTTCAGGTAATAGGAATGCTGGTGCTTTCGTAATCTCTAGAAACTCTTAGCTCACAAAACAGTACAATTCAGTGATTCAAATAATACTTCGCAAATGCCTTTTATATAAAATGCCTAGTCTGGATATAAAGGCTTCTGTGACATCTCAGATATATTTTGGTAGATTTGACATTTGGCTAGATATGAAAATGTACATTTGAAGCTTATTAGTACCAGTGACTCAATTTGTTTAATGGGGACTGGAATGTCTTTCTTATGAGGAAAGGCTGAGGGACTTGGGTCTTTTTAGTCTGGAGAAGAGAAGGCTCAGAGAGGATCTCATCAATGCCTATAAGTACTTAAAGGCAGGGTGCCGGGAGGATGGCACCAGTCTTTTTTCAGTGGTGCCCAGTGATAGGAAAAGAGGTAATGGGCACAAACTTGAACGTAGGAAGTTCCATCTAAACATGAAGAGGAAGAACTTCTTTCCTTTGAGGGTGGCAGAGCACTGGAACAGGCTGCGCAGAGAGGTGGTGGAGTCTCTGACTGTGGAGACATTCAAAACCACCTGGATGCCGTCCTGTGCAACCTGCTCTAGGTGTCCCTGCTCTGGCGGGGGGGTTGGACTAGATGATCTCCAGAGGTCCCTTCCAACCCCTGTGATTCTGTGATTCTGTGATTTATTTTAATGAAACATAAACTGTTGGAAAATAGGCTGGATGGGTAATGTCTGATAAGGGCTGAAGCATGTTTGCAGAATACTATAAGCGTTAGAAAAAAACCCCAAATAAGTGATTAATACAGGTTCATATAAACGTTTAAAAATGAAGATGCAGAGCATAATATTTTTATGATCTTTTAATCAGAAATTATTTATAGTTTGTGTTGTCTTAGCATAGATTTCAGGTGCCAAACATTCTGCAAATATACAGGGAAGACAGTATTGCAACAACATGCAGTCTGAGGCAAGATACACAATTCAGTGCAAACGGGAAAATATTAGAAAGAAAGTCCTTGTTTGCTACAATTATGATTACACCAATAAATCAGCTTTTTTAAAAGATATCCCTGAAAAAGGTAAAGAGGAGTTTGAAGGATAATAGAGTGGGTCTGAGAGTGTTACTAGGAAACTACTTTCATTCATGTTGATTGTTATCTCAGTGTGGAACCTCTTAATGGTTACCTAGCTAGTTGTGTTAAAAAATGATTATTAGACTTTAACTATGGAATTACAAACAAACTAAGCTGAGTGTACTTTGTGTATGTGTTGAAAATTAATCACAGTTGTACTGAGGACTGCTTTTTAAAGTAAAGGCTATTTAATGGTTTGTTCAATATAACCCCCTAATTTTCAAGAGGGGAGAGGAAAAAAAAAGAGCCCTAACTTGCCACAGTTTGACTTGGGGATGTTATCCAAGATGAAATTGAAGGTATAAAAGGTTCTTGTGAATTTCTGGTCAAGTTGCTCTCATAGGATATAAAAACCTTACGTGCTCAGTGTTGCTTTGCTTCTGCTTTTGTAATTGAAAAATAGAAGTTTGCATTTGATGAGACCTGGTACACTGATGCTACCATTTCTTGTGGTCACAATCTTTGCCTTAATCCTAGTCTAACCATAGGATCATTGTTTTGTCAGTAATTTAAATAAAATGAAAAAAATTATAAATATAAAACAAACAAAAATTTTGGTAACTGGGCATAACATAATATAGAAGTCCATGATTGTATTTTTAGATCACTTCTTTGAATCACAAGTATTTCAGAAATCACTTAGAAGACAGCCTTTCTTTGGGAAGACCTCTTTTGATAGAAGATATTGGAGAAGAACTTGACCCAGCACTTGATAATGTTTTGGAAAGGAACTTCATTAAAATAGGTTCAGCCAACAAGGTAAAAATAAAACAAATGTGAAAACAAGTGGAATCATCTTCCCCTCCCCTTGCCCTCAACGAAACAACTCCTAATAAATATATGACTATAAAAGATTAAACTCATATTTAAATTTGGTTAATGTTAATACCCAAAAAAGAAGAGTTTAAGATCACAAATAGTTAATGTATTTAACCTATGGAGCTCCTTATCCCTTTGCTTATGACAATTTTTAAAAACTGAAATTGTCTGTGAATGAGTCATTTAAACTGTTCCATAGATATTCTTAAAAAATTCTTTGCATCAGTCATATAATTTAAAGCTGGATTTTTATGCCTTTGAAGAGAAAAATGTAACCTTTGTTTTTACATGCAGTATCTGAAGGAGTGTGTACTGGTTCTTGATATCTCAAGACTTCTTTTTAATACTTTTCTTAAGGTGAAGGTTGGTGATAAGGAAGTAGATATTATGAATGGCTTCAGACTTTACATGACTACAAAACTGCCAAATCCAGGTTACTCTCCTGAAATTAGTGCTCGAACCTCCATCATTGACTTTACTGTGACCATGAAAGGTCTTGAAAATCAACTCTTAGGCAGAGTCATTCTCACAGAGAAACAGGTAAAAGAATTAATTGTATGTTTTTCCTGGCTATATGTCTTACCTTTACCTGTAGAAAGTTTTACTTTCATTTTCATTTATTACTCTTTATTCCCATATTGCAGGGTAACTTTCTATCTCTCTCTGTTGTGATTATTCTTAATATAACCCATTTATGATGGTTTAAAAGCTAGCACAGAAGAAGTTGACTCATTCTAGTGGAAGTTTCTATTTGTCTTTATTGTCACAACTGTACCATACTTGCTTTATTTTTCCTGCCTCAATGAGTTATAATCTCATGAAAATGGCCTGTGAAAAGGGAAGGGGCCTTGAATAAAAATTGATGTTCTCCTGTCTACACACCATGGAGCTCATGGTAACATAACCTGGTGCAAAGGATTCAGACTTAGTTACTTCCTTACTCCAAGGGGAAATGAGCTCACTACCTATTTTGACATTGCAGAGGTGTTGAGGAAGTCCAAATTCCGGATGATAATCCCAATAAACTTGCCACCAGCAGTTGTGGAGGGAGGCTGGTTGGTATCTTTTGAACTATTGCACGCCTAATCTCTGGTCAGGCAATACTGAAGTCAAATGAGACACTATGCATCCGTGACTGTGTATTTACTAAGATTTTGGCAGTAGTTCCAGTTCACCTTCACTGGAGAAGAATGTTTTTTTTCCCTTATTGTGGTATCTGTTGAGCTCTTCCCTTCCTCCTCCCCCACCTCCCACCAATGTAAGATGTTCCTCGTTAATGGCCACGGTCATCTTGTTAATGTCAAGTAGTTGCATTTCGTTCCTGATCAGTCCATGGTTTCTCATGAGAGAAATCATACTTGTTCTATGAGTGCTTATATTTTGCCAGACAGCTTTGTTGCGCCATCAGCTTTGCTTCAACCAACTTGTAATGGAATTATTATGGTCTTTCTGAAACACAATGTGATGTGTATATTCACACAGCCTTATGCCAAACTTCACTTCTGAGCCCTGCAATACAGTATATTCCTCAAGATGATAGTCATTTTGTCAGCAAATTCCTCCAGTCATTGCAGTTGCTGAATGCCTGCTTGGAGGTCACAGAAAAGATAGGAGCTTAATTTTGCTAAGAGGTGCAAAGCAAGAGCCTGAGAAATAATGGACTCAAGTTGGAACATGGGAAATTCTGATTAGATATTAGGAAGAAAATAATTACATTGAGAGTGGTGAAAAACAGGAACAGATTATCTAGGGATGTTATGGAATCGCCATTCTTGGAGAAATTCAAAACTAAACGG
Organism: Burhinus oedicnemus; assembly: GCA_008921705.1. NCBI lineage: Eukaryota > Metazoa > Chordata > Aves > Charadriiformes > Burhinidae > Burhinus > Burhinus oedicnemus. The sequence goes on from VFFE01005793.1 coordinate 30,260, forward strand.
GACATGGCCCTGAGCAATTGACCTATTTAGACCTGGTTTGAGCAGTGGGTTGGACTAGTTCATTTCTGGATGTCCCTTCCAAATAAATTTTTCTACTATTCTGTGGTATTTTTGCCACTAACTGGGAATGTCTAATGGGTGGACACACTGTGCTGTTTGGACCAGATTCTCAGTGGTGTACTCACTTTGCTTTGCTTGAATCCATCTGGGGATAGCTCTTCCAGATAAATTACAAGTGGACCACTTAACAGGCAGGGGGACTTTTACAGAATATACTTACCACTTTTCAGTTTGCTTGGCCTCTATTTTTGCACCCTGTGGTTCAAGGTTTCCTGAAGAGTCAATTTGGACATATCCCACCGTCCAAGCCCCTTTTTTCCTACAATACCTAATTATGCACCTTTGGGAATTTGGGGGTTTCCCTCTTAAGTGTCTGGACTCTTGCTACCTTCTTGAAGCCTTTGGTAGGGAGGTGGTGGAATTAACTGTGATACAGTTTGCCAAATGATTTGAGACTGCTTGGTGATATCCAGTGTTAGAATGTATGTGTGGAACTTCTGCCCCAAAAAGAGAAGAGATTATTTATCTGAAGTTAGTGTTCTTCAAGGTTTGTATGTACATTTATATCCTTCTTGCCATTCCACTGTCTTTAATAAGGTTCTACACTTAGAATGAAAGAGATTTAGACATGCAGTGCGGAAAAGGCGGGTTTATAGCACATAGAATCACAGAATCACAGGGGTTGGAAGTGACCTCTCTAGATCATCTAGTCCAATTCCCCTGCCAGAGCAGGGACACCTAGAGCAGGTTGCACAGGACAGCGTCCAGGTGGTTTTGAATGTCTCCACAGTCAGAGACTCCACCACCTCTCTGCGCAGCCTGTTCCAGTGCTCTGCCACCCTCAAAGGAAAGAAGTTCCTCCTCTTCATGTTTAGATGAAACTTCCTACGTTCAAGTTTGTGCCCATTACCTCTTGTCCTATCACTGGGCACCACTGAAAAAAGACTGGTGCCATCCTCCCGGCACCCTGCCTTTAAGTACTTATAGGCATTGATGAGATCCTCTCTGAGCCTTCTCTTCTCCAGACTAAAAAGACCCAAGTCCCTCAGCCTTTCCTCATAAGAAAGATGTTCCAGCCCCCTAATCATCTTTGTAGCCCTTTGGTGTACCCTCTGCAGCAGTTCCTTGTCCTTCTTGAATGGGGGAGCCCAGAGCTGGACACAGTACTCCAGGTGCAGCCTCACCAGGGCAGAGTAGAGGGGGAGGAGAACCTCCCGCGACCTGCTTGCCACACACCTCTTGATGCACCCCAGGATGCCATTGGCC
>VFFE01005795.1:28367-51552 GCA_008921705.1 Burhinus oedicnemus
CCAGGGATGGGGCAGCCACAGCTTCTCTGGGCAACCTGGGCCAGGGTCTCACCACCCTCATCACTAAAAATTTCATCCTAATGTCTAATCTAAATCTAAATCTGTCCTCTTTCAGTGTAAAACCATTCCCCCTCATCCTCTGGCTCCACTCCCTGATCCAGAGTCCCTCCCCAACTTTCCTGGAGCCCCTTTAGGGACTGGAAGGGGCTCTGAGGTCTCCCTGAAGCCTTCTTTTCTCCAGGCTGAACACCCCCAACTCTCTCAGCCTGTCCTCACAGCAGAGGGGCTCCAGCCCTCGCATCATCTTGGTGGCCTCCTCTGGCCCCGCTCCACCAGGTCCATGTTCTTCTGCTGTTGGTGTCCCCAGCGCTGGAGGCAGCACTGCAGGGGGGTCTCCCCAGAGCGCAGCAGAGGGGCAGAATCCCCTCCCTGGCCCTGCTGCCCACGCTGCTGGGGATGCAGCCCAGGATGCGGGGGGCTTTCTGGGCTGCCAGCGCACATTGCTGGCTCATGTTTGGCTTCTCCCCGTGCAAGCGGTGCTGGCAGAAATGGTGTGGGGAGCTGACCCCAAGGCACGATGAATGCGTTGGTGCTCAAGTGTTGTGTTGATGTAGGAAGTGGGGTGCTGCTGTGTGTGGGCATATCTATGGAGAATAAACAAGCCCTCCTGTGTGGTGCCTGGGTAGGGCTGGTAATGAAGTCTGCATCGTTACTGCTGGGAGAGCTGGCCAGCCTTGTGTGTGCTTTGTAATGGAAATAAAGACTGAGCAGTGGTCATCGTTCGCCTGTGGAGGTCCACCAGGACAAGCTGAACTCACTGTGGTCCGAATACTGTTGTGACCACTTTGTGCCCATGGCAGGGAGGCTTTGCCGGTATCCATGTGGCACTCCCCCCTTGCCAGTCCGGTGCCACCGACCCCATAAACGGGAACCTGCAGAAAGGGTTGGGTTGGGAGCTGGTGGGTCACCCACAAAGACAATCCAATGTAATATAATGAATTTAAAACACTACTTATTTATTGCTAACATACTACTCTTGCATTCATTTTTCTGGAATATGAACAATGAAATGATGAGACTTCTCCCATGAATAGACCGTGCAGGGTGTTTTTAGGCTTGTTGCAAATGGTCAAAAGGGTGTCTCAGCTTTTGAAGGGATGGCTTTCAGTCAAACACGGACACGCGTCTGCTCTTCTAACGCTTCTCTTTCCTCTCAGTACTCCTGGCTGGCAGAAACCCGGTTACTTCAGATGTGTGTGTTTGTATGTGTAACGAAAATTCAAAATTGTCATTGAATATGTAAGGTATATTTTCATGCGTCCCATGTAAATATAAAATTTCAGAATATCAAGATACATGTAAATGTATTTTATTTGCATGCATATTGTATATGCATAATTATATATTTATGTATATAAGGTCTGTACATGTAAAATTGTATTATAACTATGTACTGTTTAAGTAGATATGTGTGTGCATGCATTTTATATATATATAGTAAGTAAATACAGAAAATGTTATAAAATGACTGATGTTTATTCTGGTTTCCTTTGCAGGAAAGATTTCAAGTGAAGAATCCTCCACATACATACATCCAGAAGTTGAAGGGCTATCTGGACCCGGCTGTAACCAGGAAGGTGAGGAGCGTCCTGTTTCCTCTCGCCTGTCCCTCGTTCCTCCGTGAGGATGGTCCCGGGTCCGGGTTCCTTCCTGCCTTTGTGTAAAAGGCCCCATAAAAGTCTCTGAGAAGAGTCTCGGAGGTGGAACAAACTGCAGAGAGAAGCAAAGAGAAACTGGAAAGATGCTGCGGTTTTCGCAGCTCAGAAAGGAGAACAGACGTTGCAAAGTAAAGGACTGTCTGACACATGAAACAAATTGTTTTAATGTCTTTAGCTTCAGTAAGTAGTCTGACAAGTTATCACTGGGCTGTACTCTAGGTCTGACTTTCCATGTGGGCAGTGCTGGTGGTGAATAAAACCTCTGTTGGATGGTGCTTTTCTCCCCCGTGTGAAGGGGATGTTGAAGTTTTGAGTCCTTTTCTCTGGGCATTTGCAGTACAGAAGTTCAGTCCAGCTGGGATGTTGTCTCATCCGAGGTTTCCAGGTTGTGGGGTAAAGACGTAAGCTGGGGTGTATTTACATGGCAGAGCCTCATCCATCGTTCTGCGTATTATTTTGTCCAAAATAGTTTGTTAATCACTCATGAAAGACTCAGGCACTTCACGTGGCCTTTCATGTGAACGTCTTGCGTCCCTGAACGTGGCTTCTCTACCGGGATGTATTTGTGGCTGGTTCTGATATTTCTGAACTGTTTTCGTGGGCTTAGTAATAGCCTCCAGGATTTTAGAATAACAGTAAACCTACATCCCGTTTGGAGGACCGTCACTGAACCTTTGGTATTTAACCACTTTGGATATCAGCTCATATCCTGTGTTGATAGTTATAATAGCCTTTAAAAAAACCCAAAAAAACCCAACAAAAAAACCCCAAACAAAAACCAAAACCAAAGAAGAAGAGGCGGGGAGAGCATTGCAGATCCTGCCATTGACTGGCTCTGCCATGTCCTCAACAATGGCAGCTTTGTGTTGCCGGACAGTGAGCTGGGGTTGGTGCCCTGCGGTAAAATACGTATCCTGACACCGGCTTCCAGCCGCGGCGGAGGTGCGGCTCTGTCCCTGCGAGGGGCGAGCACTGGGTGCCCTCTGCGTCCAGCGCCCCGCGCCGGCTCCTGTCTTCAGGGCTGCAGTAATGTCTTCTGACAGTGCTGCTCTTGTTGGAGGCTCTGACAAGGAGTAGGAAACCATTTAGACGGAAACCTTTAAATTTGCCTGTAGCCGATTATAGTGTTTTTAAAAAAAAAATGGTGAAGAGGGGTCTTTGTGTTTTTTCTCCTGAAGGGTTTTTGAAATTCGTTTAGTGTTTGGCTTTGCTCTGCGGTTACTCCGTGGGCACACATTGAAGCCTTTCTTATCCTAGTACCGCTATGAGAGTCCCATGACAAATAACAAAACTGAAGGAGCCTAAAAATAACTCCATTGAGTTCCTCTCTTTTGTTGCGTTATTCTGCATCACCAGCAGCCTTTCCTCAGCCTGTGCTGCAAGGCGGAAAGATTTACGGATGGGCTTTTGGACGGACGCACGAGATTGTGGGGAGAGCTGGTGTGACCGGGATCGTTGCTGTAATTGAGGTGGTGTCCGCGTTTTTGCTGATGATCCCCCGTGCGGCCAAGGGAAGGTGGCTCCAAGCGCTGCCGCAAAATGTGCGTTTCGCCTTGTAATTGGGGTCGTAATGGCTCTTCCCAGGGAAACAATGGCTTTCCGCCTGAGCTGAATTTTGAAACAGGAAAATGAAAGTGTTGAAATTACGCATTTTTTTAAACAAATTGCAGCTTGGTGGCTCCGGGAGCCCAGTAAAGCACAGAGCTGGTTCCTTGCTCTCTGCTGGGGTCGCAGAGAGCAGCCTGGCCTGGCTGGGGGATAACGGTCCCGCCTGGGAACGGGCTGCCTATTTCTGCCATGCCCTCCCACCCCTGTCCCCTGCCTGCCTCTTGCTACACCAATATTTCGCCTTTATTTCTAGAGAGGTAGGGTCTTACATCGCTTGCGCTTGCGTTGTGTGAACTCTCTTGGGAGAGAAAGCACGGTGTTTTTGTACTCTGAGCTAATTAACTGAGGTCAGAGAAACGGTATGTCTGATCTCAACTAGCTCTTTCGAAGTAAAAATTAATAGTGCCTCGTGTCTACTAGGACTTTCCAGGGAGACATCTATTTCAGTCTGCCAGTGGCTTTCTGAGCTGGGATTTCATCTCACCTCAAGTAAGCCAGCGGTGCTAACTCGCACGTGATAGATAAAACCCTGGTGAAAAAGGCAGCAGATAATTTTCACACAGGTCAGCAAGGCAAGGTAAATCCTATCCTTTCATCATCCTCACCTCAATAAATGAACTCCTGAGAATTATTAACTGCCGAGTAGTCCCCTTGATTTTATTGTGGGTTTATTGTGGTGCACCGAGAATAAACCTTTTTTTCCCCCTAGTATTCATAGCTTAGTCCTGCTTGCAACAGCATCGCTTGCGTCTAGACATTTATAAGCCCTTTTCAAACACCTCGGGTCTCTGTGTGTGATAACCGATGACCGAGGTGGTTATTAAGTACTGCAATTCCAAGATGATTATCGTCGTCCATCCACTTCTGCTCTCATTTACCTCGTTCACGAATGAGAATTTACCAAAACAACTGCTCCAGAATAATTCATCCAGCTGGTTTAGTACATTTCCGTGGGCAGGGAGCCCCAGGCAGGAGAGAAGACGAGAGTCTTTCTGCGGCTGGGAGAGGAGGAGGCCGCGCTGGCTCGCTCTGCGCACCGAAGGTAGTCCTGCGGCAAGCTGCTTTTGCAGAGGATGGAGAGGAGCGGCTTGCCTCGACTCGGGAGGAGTCGGTGTGCATTTAGAAGTCTTCTGCCGTGACCGGTGCCTGCTTTGAGCTGTGGAGTGAAGTGGGGCTCCCACTGCCTCCCGGTGAGGGTTTGCCAGGTCGCCCTTTCTCCTCCCGTACGGAGGTGACCCGAAACCTCATCTCCTTTCTGCTGCCTTCCAGCCCAGTGTTTTACTTCTGACGTTTTACGGCCTTTTCCCAGCATCTAATTTTGCAGATACGATTTAGCGTGCACAAATTGTTAAGCGTGCAGATGGCAGCACATGTGTATTTCATTATTGGCTCGCACACACGGATTTGGTAATTATATAGAAATCATGGCAAGTTTTTTGGTGTGGGTGTGAAGTTGCAAAAGCGAGATTAAAGCACCAGGCTCAGAATGAAGCCCAAACGCTGTAGTTCTCAGTGGAGAGTTTGACACTGAGACAAAGCTTGTATTGTAAAGAAATGATTATTTATCTACAGGCTTGTAATTTTCTTAATCCTGGAAACTCAAAAATGTGCATGGGAACAGAAGTTGTTTTTCTGAGTTTGTTTTTGTTGACTGCCGAACTATTGTTATTGCATTCCTCAGGATTTAGAGGGGTTCTCAGTTTACCTTAATATTTTATTTATTCATTCTGCACTGCACGAGACGTTGATATTTTTAATAGCGTCACATGAGTCTAATTGTTATTTTTGCCTGCTTGCTCAATTACAGAAATTCAGAAGACGAGTCCAAGAGTCTACTCAAGTACTCCGAGAACTGGAAATTTCTTTAAGAACAAATCACATCGGGTAAGAATTTTTGATGACTTCTGGTCTAAGACTTTTTTTTTTTTTACATCTACTGATGGATGCCTTTGAGAAAATATCTCCTTGCGTGTCAAGCAGTGATACCACTTGATTGATCATTAAAGCCTGAAGGGCTCAGTTAAGCGATAGCTGGGCATCTCAGGAGAATAGTTGAGCTTTAATCCTGTCATTATAGGGTTCATCCACATCTTCGTGAAGGCTGTGAAAAGATTGCAGTCAAATTCTGCTCACCCCAAGTCAGTCAGAGCAGGAGTGAGCATCGTTGTGTCTAGAATAGTAATAGTATTGCAGCTATAAATATATATATAAAAGAACTCCATGCTGTTTTCTAGCTTTAACATGATGCAGATCACGAAGCCTGGCTGTCAGTAATATTCCCAGTATTTTACTTCTACAAAACACAAAATTCCTCTCAAATAGCAAAAATAAAAGAATCACCAGAGACTTCAGTTTTTTATGGAACATGCTGTTCCTTCCACGTTTCCACCGGTCTCACCTCTCTGCTCTGGGTCTCGGCACCAGGAGCTGGTTCAGCAGTGGTACATCAGCCAGGAAGGTTTCTTCAGCGGTTTGTTTCATGACCACACTATGCGTCCACCTCAATTACATCGCTTTTACAGGATGCTGCTCTTATTTTGAGGAAAGTAGGGCGTTTTAAACAGTGGGAGGAATAGCTGTTCACTCTCTGCGGGATCCAGCTCCCCAGCGCGGCACGCACGGACGGCGTGCACACCGATGGGGGACCTCCTGCAAGCTGCACCGTCGCAAATGTCTACAACAAACTACTCCCACAGCCCTGCTCTGGCTCCTGCTTTTTTTTCCCTCGTTTTCCAACGTGAAGGATGCCCTACTGGAGACTTGAGGCATCCAAAGCCTGAGACTCTGCAGATTTATGATGGCTCGTGGGTGCGCAGAAGGAACCGTGATGGCGCACCAGATAAATAAAGGAGGCTGACGAGGCCAGTGTTTATTTATTTTGTTCACCTGGCTGAAAGATGTGTTTCAAAATACGTTTTATCAAAATGCGACGTTGTTTATTTTAGCAGGTAAATAGCAAAAGATTTAAAGCCTAAAGACTGGAATAGCTCAGAGGTAATGAATTCCCACTCTGCTGAGAGCAGGGGAGGCATAGCTGCAATGCCTTGGAGGCAGAACGAGCCCGGAGCCCCAGTTCCCTCCCTGGCTCCCCACTTGTTCCAGTGGCACCCAGCCCGCTCCTGGTGGGATTTCGGCTGCCTCAGTTGGCGTTCAGAGGAGAGCCGAGCTGGGGCTGTGTTGAGGCTCCTTGTTTGCCTGGGTTTGCCCGCAGATGTATGGATTTTCACATTTTACATGGCATTTGTAAGTTTTTGAAAGCTTTGGAAGGTAACAGGCTTTTCTGAATTGAAGATTATTTTGCATAATTCTCAGGGACCAAAATTCACGGTAACAGGTTAACACCTTTTAAAAAGAGAAGGCAAATTACTGTTAAATGTATGTCCGGGGTGTCAGATCTCACCCTTGGTGCTGTTACTCTTTTGCCCATGTGCTGTCTGTATGCTTTTGAGATGCTGCTAGACATCAGGGTGTGCAAAAGAATAACCCAGGTCCCTGTGACTCGTGCGTCAGAAGGCGGCTGTAACCACTGCTCGGGGGTTTGCGTGGCGGCGTGTGCCCGGGAGGAGACGAGCCTGGGTCTGGAGCAAAGCCCAGGGCGCCCGTGCCCTCCTGCGGCAACGCCGCTGCGCTGGGAAAGGCACTTACCAGCTCTGCAGCTCCCTGCTTAGAAGAACAGACATCTGGTTTCTGAGCGATGCGGAGTGTGCTTAGGGGTTTTTCTGTTTTGGTTTCTTTGTGGAATATTTTTGCTGCCATAGTGCTGCAAAAAACCTTGTTTCAGTACATTTGTAAAGGCCTCCAAAGAACTCTATTTCAGTCCTCTAAATAATAAATGGTGGTTTTTAAGTCCTCTTTTCCTGAGTGAGAAAGCAAAGTCTTGCTCAGCAGTACTGCCTTTCCTGCAGTGGGTCTGCCTCTCGTTTCTCTGACAAGAATTCCAGTAACTGCACAAAGCCTGCGAAACACTCTGATGTCTGATGATTTTTCTAACAGATGGGTCAGGGAGTTCCTGAATGAAGAAAACAAAGGCCTGGATGTTCTGGTGGAGTACTTGTCGTTCGCACAGTACGCAGTCACGTAAGTAAGACATGTCTGGTGCTCTCTGGGCTTGCAAGGCAAAGCGAGACTCCTGCCGTCGCCGCAGAGCAAGAGGGAAATGCCGAGTCTGATGCTCAGCTTTCCCTGCAGCAGAGCTTTCCTGCGAGTAGCTCGGTACAATGTTCTTAGAGCAGAGAAGGTGGTAATGTCAGCCCAAAACTATTGGATCATAACATGTTGCAGAGAAAAAAACCCTGAGTTTAAGCCCATATCTAATACTGCACTGACGTATTTTTTAGCTTTGGCCTCTGACCGTCTTAGGGGCACGGCGCAAAAACGTTCACCAGATGCGCGGCAGAATGCAGGCTTCCTTAGAAACAGTTTTGCAATTAGTGCCCGACTCCAAGGAAATATAGTAGTGTTGACCATGTTCCAAGCATCATCCGCACACGAGCTGCTTGTCGGAGGGCTCCTGGCAAGCGGAGTCGTCGGCATCCTGTGCAGTAGATGTGCTGCGAGACAAGAGTGGGAATTTCAAGGGGATTTTGCAAGTCGGGGAGACTATGAAACAAGCTTTTGCTGTTCCGACATCTGGTTAGCTGGGAGTCAGGTGTAGTAATTTAGGTAGCAAATAATAAAATTATTAATGATTATTAAATCTGATGAAATCAGTGACTATTAAAACAAATTGGGAAACAAATCCGCTTTCATTAGTCATTATATCACACGACTTGACATAGTTGTTCAGCGGAGGATCTGGTTTTGTATATCCACAGGCTTTTGCTTCAGCATATTGTAGCAGTAGATTTGTGTATAAAATTGTATGAAAAGAAGTGGTAGGTTAAAGATACTGTTGTAGTTAGGAACTCGAGCTGAATAGAGTTGATATTTTATTTTTAGAAAAGATGCCATCAGATGTATATATATCATCGCATAGAAAAGAGCTTTTTGGTGGGGTTGCAATAAATTAATGAAGGAAAATTATATGTTTTAGAATGTCACTAACTGGAAAAAACTGTGCACAGCAAGAAGAAGTGTCTGTATAAAGACTTTCTTCCTAAAATTATACAAATGTACATGAGTTAGCTTGCTGGGTTTTTCCCCTCTCTAACGTGGTAAACATGAGTAATAACCTCAAAAGCTGTTAAGGGGAAGAAGCAATTTTTGCTTGAAATAGCAGTTCAATGGGCAACGAGTCAGAAATCAAAGAAAATCTGTAATCATTATGGTAATATATTACATATGCTGGGAGATTCGTGAGCACCGACAAGGCAGTGCAAATGCTCCGTCACATATTGATGGAGGAAACTGAATTAGTGCTTGCACAACGTATTGATTTATTGAAATAAAATGGAGACAGCTTTAAGCATTCCCCCTCTTTCCTTCAAGGCAGGGCTATTCATCAGCAAAGCAGCCAATGTTGTATTTATTTTACATTGAAGCAGAATAATACGTAGCTGTTTGATCCTTGTGAAATTGTATGCTTGTGTGGTTGGCTGCTCCCTTTGTCAAGGTCCAAATTTGCTGCTCTGTGCATTTGAAGCTCGCACTGAATTGCAGCCGAGGGGAAGTTAGCCTGCGTTGCTTTCTTCCTTTCTTTTTGTAAGCTTTTGGGACCTACTAAAATCTGCAGATGTGCAACAGAAAGGAAAATGCCGTGTGCATCTCTTCGGTCTAACCCGACGCTGGAATTTCTCTTTCCTTTCAGGTTTGACTTTGAAAGTTTGGAGAACAATGTGGAAAACTCGATGGACAAGTCCAAACCTTGGAGCCGATCTATTGAGGACCTGCACCGAGGCAGTAATTTACCCTCGCCAGTTGGCAACAGCATTTCCCGCTCTGGCAGACACTCGACTTTACGGTAAAGCATTGAATCAGGCAGTGGGTGACCTACAAACAGTGAGAGCCCGAGTGAGAAGAGTCAGTATGGCTTTTCCAATTAGAATATTTTTCATCATCCCTCTTTTCACAGTATAGACCTGACATATGTGGGGAACGTGTCATTGTACTGACAGTTTTGAGGTGGAAGGTAGTGCTAAGCTAGTAACACGGGGCAGCCTTACGCAGCAATGGAGGAAGAGGCAAGAATAACTCTGCCTCCCTTTCCAGTGGCAGAATGAACTGGGGATGCACAACGCGTTTCCATCAGGTACAATATGGCTTGCACAGAGGAAGTAATTCCTCTTCTCCAAAGAGCGTCTCAAGATTTCCATGGACCCAGCCAGTCTGGAGCTCCGATCTGGTGTCTCATCCAAAAAAGTCTCTTCTAGCAGCACATTCCTTCCATGCTGCTATGAACAAGACTTTTTTTTTTTTTTTTTTAAAAGGCCACTTCCATCCTTCAAAACCACTCTTAAACCTAGCATCACCCCGGGCTTTACTGTGAAGTCTCTCTTTCCAAATCCTGGGTTTTTTTTTTTTTTAGTTTGTGGAAAAGGCAGGATCACTTCCCAAGGCTGAATGGCAGTTAACTCTGTTGCATTCCTTCAATGCTTCGCTATGACAGAACATACTAAGCACCACCAGTACTGGTACCTAGGGGCGCAGTGCAGAGTGCCGAATGGCTTTTACTCGTACGCTTTTTGACTTTTTTTGGCTTTTGTGGAGCTCTGTTACATAGTACTGTGAGCATAAAGGAGCCCAGAAAAGATGGAGCCAGTAAGGACTTGGAGCTTTTTCCTATGTCTTCCAGTTGAGGTTCAGTTTTGGTTTGTCAGTCGATGGTAATGTTGGCTCTCTAGTTCCTGTGGAGTGCCTTCCACCTACAGCCTGAGCTGTGGCGGATGTGGTACCTGGAAGACGTAGTCCACAGACATCAGGAGTGGAGAGGAGGAGACAGACACACAGTTCTGGTAAAGAGATACAGGCTGTGGAGTCCAGCAAAATCACTTGACCAGTTGATTTTGATTTTTTTTGATTTTTTTTTTAAATGTTGCAAAGGTGTTCTTAGTGGTTTTGGTTTTCTTTCATCCTTAATTACTATGACAGAGAAATGATGGAGTCTTGTGCTGGCAGGAGGATGGCTGATTCTGCTCTCTGTCTTTGGGAGGCATGCTTGTGATTAGTTACACTAGAAATGCATAACTCAGCTATACATTACACGTCTCACATTTTTTCTCTTCATTTCCTTCCATCCTTTTTCCTTCTTCACATCCCCCTTTATTCCTTCCCTTTTTTATTTTCCACTTCCTTGTCTCCTTCCTTGCACCCTCCATTCCCCTCCCTCTTTCAAACGCTCTCCTCCGCTTCTCTCTCTCGCATCCTTCCCACCTCTGCTCTCATCCACCTTTCACGTACCATCAGATTGGTTTCTCTGCCTGAGCAACTTCAGTTCAAACGCCGCCAGAGCTGCTTTTCAGCCAACTGCCTCTGGAGCGGCTTCACTTTGCGCTCTGCTGATGAGGCTTCGAGCCGGAAAACCTCGTAAGTCCCCGGTGCAAGGTTACGCGCAGCACGGGCTGTGCGGGGCATGGGAGCCGCCGGGCGAGCGCTGCTCCCCGTCCCATGCCTTATAATCTGGTAATCGTACGTCTTGGTAAAGCGACTGCCTGAGTGTTGGGGGGGTGTTCAGCCTCCAAAACGTGTGGTTATCACATTATAACTTCAAAGCGTAGTTTGCTTCCGTAGAGTGGGATTTTCTAAAAGAAAATAAATTGAGTTTTGCTTTGAAACAAGACACTCGTTTTCTTTATCATATTGCAAATAGCATTATTAGTGTCATACCTGAGACACAGAGCCCTTAGCCATTGTCCATGTTATTTCATCTTTTTTTATTACAAATAGAGACTTCGCTCATATCCAGAACTGGCACAGAAGTGTAACCTAGTACGGTGGTTTTCAGCCAAGTGCCCCTTCCTGCCTGCGGAGCCATCTTTGTAGCAGCGCAGCTTGGGTAGAAACTGTCCAGCATTTATGTGGAATTAGCATCCTTGGTTTGTGTTTCATTTAAAAAAAACAAAAAAAATCTGTGTTTTAAAATATGTACTTTTTCAATAACTGGGGACTATGTATTAAAAAAAGTAAAAGTGAAAAGTAGGTGGGAAGAAGGATTTTTTTGTATAATTAGTAAATATTGGTTAACTGAAACAGAATCTTTTCCTGAGAAAAGCGAGTTGCTCATCAAAGGAGGAAGGTGTGCAGGATGGCGTTTCTGGTCAAACCCAGGAGGTTCCTGCCCCGTCTCTGGGTAGACAACGTGTCTGGGAGCGGTGGAGACCCAGGCCATAGCTTCTGCTGTGTGGAAGCTCCTCTTCTGTCTTTATTATAAAAAGCATTAAAATGGAGAGAAAGGGAGAAGCAATCCTCCCTCTTTGGATGAAGAAGGAGAGGGGTGACAGTCATAACAGGGTAGTTCAGGAGCGGGGCTCATCCCTGCTATGCCATAGCAGTATGAAAAGTGAGAACGAATTTGGCCTGGATTCCTCTGTATTAAAGCAGCAAGAAGATTTGGGGAGACAGTGTTTCCTGCCAGCTCTAACACCATTTTTTTCTCATTTTTGGTGCCTGGTTGGCAGTGTCATGGTACCAGTTCTCCGCTTGTCCTCAGGATTCAATGGCTGTAAACCTGCTGTAGCCCTCAGGACCCTGCGCGGTGCCAGCTGATGTGTGCTGTACACTTTTAATTCTAGCAAAAGGAATGGGAGATAAGCCCAAAAGCAACGCTAGGAAGTAGTTATACCCCTTGGATGCTTGCAAATGATGCGGCTCCATCGTGGTGAGCAGCTCCCTTGCAGCCAGCCAGGGCGAGCTCGCCGTGGTGGGAAGTCACCCGGCGGTGACGTGGGCACGGAGGCTTTCTGTCTGTTGGTTTGCGTGGCTGAGGCTATCCGTTTCTAACTGTGACTTTAACTGGCTTCCCGTAGCTCTTTTTAGTGGTGCTAAACCCTGCCAATTCCCTGCTCACTGGGTTTCCTTGGCAACTGAGGTGGTGGTTTGGTTTTTTTTTTAAGAGGAGGCGCAGGGATTTGGGAAGCAAACACCAAAATGAGGGCAGGAGGATAAAACCGGTGATGAATCTTTGGGGATTTTATTGCTGCTTTTTTTGGGGGAAAGAACATTACTTTCACATAAGAGTCGTACTCTCCTGTCAGATAAATATTAATGCAGACTTTGTAATGTCGCAGCCCGTTAGAAGTTCCCTCTCTTCCGAGTCAGATACTTCCATTTTTATGTGGATTGAACTGAGAAACTTCATTTCTTTCTTCAAAATCGGTGGAGTCCATAATGAGAGAGTGATTCAGGCAAAAATATCTTAATCCATAAATGGGCCTTGAATGCATTCAATAATTGGACTCAAATTTGGCACTGCTGCTTAGGCTGCAATGAATTGGACTTCACCATTAACACTTTCACTGCTCGGGGACCTGCTGACTTTGTCGACCTGATTTTTGTCACGATACTTGCTAATTTAACAGAGCATATTTTTGAGCGGTCGGTTGTCGGTCTTGTGCTTCTTGTGGTTTCTCTACCTGAAGCCCACGATTTTTACAGAGCTCAGCCAGGCGTTGGGCAGGCCGTGGTGTCTCTGGCCGCTGAGGGTACCTCCAAGGCAGTCTGCCCCCCTTTTCGCATCGCCTGCTTGGTGGTGGTCTGGGCTGTTTGTCGGTAACTGTCCTGGTCGAACTGGGGGAGAATCCCCTACGGCACCCAGCTGTGTTTGCTTACAGAGGTGAAGAAAGATGCTCGTTCCCTTGCTGGAAGTTCGGTGGGTTGCGCACGACGTGGCAGAGCTGAGCATCACCTGGGCTTGCATTCCCATCTGCAGTCACACGCTGGCTGCGTAGCCTGGGAGGAGGGAGGGAGCGAGACCAAACCAGACTGTTTCAATTTCTTCTTTCACCTTTTTTAAGCATCAAAGATCTCCTCAGCTTTATGGATTAATAATTTTCCCAGATTCTTTTAGCTGAAGACAAAACCAGCAGGCTGAAAGCCATTTGCCCAGAGAAGCTGTGGCTGCCCCATCCCTGGAGGTGTTCAAGGCCAGGTTGGACGGGGCTTGGAGCAACCTGGTCTGGTGGGAGGTGTCCCTGCCCATGGCAGGGGGTTGGAACTAGATGAGCTTTAAGGTCCCTTCCAACTCTTACCATTCTACGATTCTATGATTTATTTTCTTTATATTTGGGGCACAAACCAGCTTTGTCATCCCTGTTTGAAGTGGCAGAGAGGAGACATTTTCAGGCAGCATGGCTACCTGCTCTGGCTCACCCAGGACAGATATTTATGCCCTTGCATGAGTGGAGGAGCTGATCGCACCTCACTGGCTTGTGTGGGCCATCACTGAGCGCAGGCTCATGGTCTCTCCCTCTCCGGGTTGCATCCCCTGCAAAGGGGTGCGAGTTCAGGGTCCCCGTGTCCAGCAGACCCAGCTTGTACCTTGCTCTGAGAGGAGATCAGAGAAATCCAAAGTTTTTAGGAGATGCCAAGACCTTCCTCTTCCAGAAAAGTCCCTTTCTGCTGTCAGAAGGACATTCATAACACAAACACCACCAGCTCCAAACTACCACCAGCAAAATCGCAGAAATGCAATCCAGAAACCACCAAAGCCCAATGAAAACCAGGAGTCCCAGCCCACGCAGAGGTGGGTGAGCAGCCAAGGGGGAGGCGGTGAGATCCACTTTGGGCTGTCCTCTGCTCTCATTGCTCCTACGCTGAGGGAGCCAGGCTAGACAAATGAGGGCATGGTATTCTTTAGCAGAGAATAAGATAAAAATGATAGGAGAAACCAGCTGTAACTTGTATTCGTTATTAACGTGGTGCATTAGAAGTCTGTCTGCGCCACTGGAGCGGGCGCATGTCCTCGTTTTAAGCATGAAGGTCCTTCCATTGAAGTTGGGGGAGGTGGCAGGAGTTTGTATTGAGATTTGTGCTCACTGACCACGATGGAAAGGGCTTTTATTTACTTTGAGTATCTCAGTTTGTTGTGTAGGTGTTTTAATTATCCATCTGCGGGTTTCAGTGTCAGCGTGAGCTGTTTTGTGCCAGAAGACGCCCTTGCGTGTTGTGTTTTCTAGGGCTCAGTTGTACACAGTGCTGGGTGAGTCCGGGACACGCTGGACGTTTTCAGCAGTTCTGGCTGATCACGTTAACAAAGTAATGTGGACGTGGAGGCAGGAGGAGTTCAGCAAAACTAATCTTGTCAGACTGGCTGGGCTGAATGGTCCTTCTCACCTTTCTGCAGGAGACTGGTGGGTAAAAGCGCAGCCCGGTCTCCAGAGACATCATGGCAGCACCTCTACAAGCACCGAATTAACTAAATTGTTAACAAATTGAATAAAAATGATAAACGAGTTGCTCTTGAACAGAACCGTACGTCCGTTAGATCTGGGAGAGAAAAAGAACCTTAAACCATACTGTGTGTTTCAGCACAGATTTAGCCTGGCTTTTAACGGTGGTTGGTTTTCCCACGCGGGTGCAGTGTCCCGGCTGTGGAAATGCCGGATCCTGTGTAACTCCCCCCAGCCTCCGGCAGCAAAGGCACGAAGCAGTGGAGTAGCTCCCTCCCACGGGTGACATCCCGTACCCACCGCCGGCGGCTGGCAGGAGGAAAGCATTACGCGCTGCGGGAGCTTGCGCGTGGTCAGGTTTTCTGTTTCTGCTTTGTTCAGAAGTTAGGGTTTATAGTTCTTCTTTAAAGGAGGGGCAGAGGAAATAAAAGAGGAACCATCTGAATTTAATTACCAGGATAAATATACTCTTGGTGACATAATCTTTGACCTGCAGCAGACAGGAAATCAAACCCAACAATTCATCCAGATGCTCGGATCAGCCTAATGTTTAGTAACAAGAAATGAAATAAAAGCAAAAGAAGATCATCCACCCTGGTTTGGCTCATGTCGTGTAAAGGGAGGTGTTAGAGCTACCGCCGGTCTGCCCTGCCTTTTGGAAGGAAACAAATAACATCAGGGGTCATTGCGATTGCCGCTAGTACAGAGAAAGCTTCTTGAGCCTTAGATTCCAGTGTGCAGAGTCGTTGTAAAGGAGTTTCTGTACAAAAAATCCTCATTAATTCTTGGCATTCATGTCTGTGTGAAGAAATTTGCATCTGTTGAAGGGAAGCGATCTAAATCTAGGGCAGAATCCCATCTGTGCTAGCGATATTTTCTCTGCACTGCAGCTCTCGATTGCATATTCTGTACCCGTTCCTCAGCCGAATGGTAAACTAACACGGGTGGAAGCTCTGCGAGCCCGAGGGTGCAGGCTCGGAGTATGGCTGATGGTATCACTGCGTAACGCACCACCGATGTGCGGGGTGGTGGGGACGGCAGGAGGGCTGCGGCAGAGAGAGCACAGAGCACGGCGTGCAGCCTGGGGCTGGGGCAGAGTCTCCCCACACGTGAGGGTCATCTTGGCTTTTGGGAAGAGAACAGAGCAGGGACCTCCGACTTTGCCTATTTGGCTGGTCATTGGTATGAGAATCCTCCAAGTGACCATCTCCAGGCTTCAAAGGCGCGGTTTTCCTGGCTGTGGGCAGGTAGTGCCGTACGGGATGTCTGCAGCCCTTGTTGGGTTTCTGTGGGTCTTTTCCACCTCTTCAGAAGAGGCAAATACTGTTTTCACCTCAAACCTTCCTTTTGGTGGCTGCACTGCTCTGCAGGGCGGGGGTTTGGTTGGGTGCCCGGGAAGCCGTGTGGGTAGTGAGAGGTGTAGAGGAGAGCATCTCCCAGCCCGGGCAGGCTCCATCCAGGTGGCTGGATCCCGAGGAGCTGGACCCGGCGTGCTCCAGGGTACTGCAGGGTATCCTTGCTCCCCGATTCTGTTTCTCCTCGCTCCCCAAGCGGCTGAAAATGCCGAATTCTGGCTTTGTGGTCATCTTTTGTTAGTTTAAGGAGACTTGCTCCCATTTGTTAGAGCTGGCAAAGCTCTGTCGGATGTTTAAAGCCGTTCTGAAACGTAAGGAGTTGATACAGCAGGCACTGAGGAAGATTTTTTCTTGTATCAGTGGCATGATAAAGGTCTGTTTACTCTACTTACTTAAAATTTAAAGGAAAATAATGCATGCAGCCTTTAGTAGTTTAAAACTGAGATAAGTCATTGTAGGAACTATCTCTGTATGACTAGAAATGACTTGTAAATCTTTTTATTGCAGTGTTTTTCATATTTAGTGAAATGAACGTATGGAAATATGCTAGTGCGGTGTGGTTACACATTCCCCAGCCAACACTGGCAGTGCTTCCACACTTCCCAGTTCAGATCCAAGATAGGGCTCCCAGCTGAAGGTTTCACTGCTCTTCTTTTGTCTCAGGAAGGGAGATTTGGAAGACAAACGAGTCCCCGAGTGCAGGGTCTGTGTGTGGGCAGTCAACCGTCCATGGGGACACATGGCTGGCTCCCTGGCCGGCCCCATTCCCCCCAGGAGCAGCTGGACAGTGTCCTGGAGCCCAGGTGCGTGCGGTGACCCCATCCAAAGTGCTCCTGGGGGCTTGGGGCCAGCCTGGCCAGCCCTGCGGCAGGGGGAGCAGCCTAGTCCTGTCCCGGTCCTGCGAGGCACAGCCTGCGTCCCTCCTTGGGGTCTGCTCCCCGAAACCCGGCTCCCGTGGTTTCACCGCTCGCTGGTCTCAGGCAAAACTAGGTCATGTTTCCTGCAAACCTGAAATCCGGCTGGAGTGCCCTGAGCTGATTTATGCATTCATATGTATGGGGAGGGAAAAAAAAAAAAGCAGTTTGACTGAATTCTGCTTTGAATTTTGGGGTTTCTTTCATCTCGGCACTCCTGGAAAATGAAAGCAAAGGGAAGTAATTGCTGAAGCCTGAGAGTCTCTGGCTCTCCGTGGGCAGGGAGGTTCGGCACCGCGCTCCGGAGCTCGCAGCATGTTCCACTGTCGGGCTGCGGAGCGGGGAAGGCTCCCGCAGGCACCCAGGCAGACACAGCGAGGGTGCTGCTGAGCTGGCATCGCTGCCCGGCGCACGGTACATCCTCCTTCGTTTTGTACGTTTGAAGTGAGAAAATTTGCAAGTATGTCCTTTGTGTCAGAGAGTGAGGTGGTGAGTCAGAATAAAACAAGTCTGTTATTACTTGTTCATGTATTTATTATTAATCTGTACTATTATTATTATTAATAATAATGTTAATCATTGATTTTAAAAGCCACACCTCTTTTTTCAACAAAATGAGTAGCATGGATTAGACAAGTAACTGCACAGTAGCATCGGCAATAAACAGGGCAACCCCCCAAATGCACTCCAAATGTGCAGAGGAAAGAGAGAGGAAAACGGTGTGGTGTGATAACACCAAAGCCGTACCTGGTACCCGTTGTGACGCTGCCCAGGAGCAGGCGCTTAGTGCAGGAGACGCCTGGAGCACGTGCTTAGTACGGGCAAGGCAGATACCCAGTGATGTTTCTCCTGGTACATGCTCCTGCTTCCAACACTCTGTAGATTTAAGCATCCAGACCTAAGGATTGCATCTTGCGTTTAACAGTTCTTGATGGATTTTTCCCTCTGTGAATTGGTGTAAGTGCTTTTGGAGCCGGTGTCAGGCTCTGGGCTCCGCAGCAGTCGTGCTGAAGAGCTCCCGCTCTCCAGAGCACTGCGTGGAGGAGTGCCTTGAAAATTACCAGGTTTGCTTTGATCCTGTCACCTGATAATTATATGTGACGCCGCATAGTTCCCGTGTTATGAGAAATAATGGCAAATCGTTCCCTGTTGACTCCCTCCATGCCACTCATACTTTCTTGGAGCGTTGCGTCCCCTGGAACCTTTCCCGTTCTCCGGCTCACCATCACCCCCTGCCTCGGCGTGTGTGTGCAGTTCTGCTTTGAGTCCTTGCTGGATGCCAGTACCGATGCGTTTAACTCCTGGTTTAGGGACTGGAGTGAGAGCTAAGGATGCTGTAATCCAGTAGCTTTCCCACTGCAGTTGTTTTCCCGAATCAGAGAGAAGAAAAGCCTTCCCGTATGTGTTCTCCAGGCTGCAAAGGTGACACTGGCAAGTGTGAGGCCAGCTGCAGCTGTCTGAAGAAGCCTTCTTTTTACGGGAGGTTGTATTTACTCCAGCAGTCAAGCTTCATCTATGAATTTCTCTTTCCTCCCCTAGAGGAGTTGCTCTTTGCATAAGAAATGTCAGAATTTGCACATCGCTGCACGTGCATCGCGTTATTTTTCTTTCGGTCTTCCTCTCAGCAGTTTTTTATACTTTCTTCCTCCATTTTCAGGCCGGAGTGTGATAGTTGGAAATGCAAAAGCATTACTGTGCCTGCCTAGAGGTTTCGTTAGCCTCCGAGCCAGCGAGCCGGTGCCCTCTGGTCTCTGCTCTCACCTGCATCGTGTAAATCCGGGGCAAATCTCTGGATGCTGCAGCCCTGTGACTAGTTGAGAACCTGCCTGGACCTTCTCTCCCGGCTGTTTTTACACTGTAAATTGAGGGAGCAGAACAAATCATGTGTTTTTCCCACCCCAAACACTACCCTTTACCACCGCTGTCGGCATTGCTGGCGGTGCCGCCGGCTGGGGCTGCTCGGGGCAGCCTGCACGGCTTTGCAGGGACCCTCGGTGTCCCTGGACCCCGCAGCCCCCCTGCGGTTTGGATGGGGCTTGTCCTGCAGTGTGCTGGTCCTGGGGCTCGCCAGGGCAGCGCGGTGGCACCGCAGACACTGTCACCTGATGGCAGCAGTTAGCGCATCACTGTCAAAAGAGTTTCCTGACCATAATCGTAATCCTCTCATTGCTTATTCAATTTCACATGTATAAGGACATATATGTATTTCATATGGCAGCCCGTCTCCTTGTCTCCAATTCCCTGTGCTCAGCTCGTGAAACGTGTTTTTTCTTAAGGAAAATAAGCGGTATCTCCAGGAAGAGCTGAAATGTGGTTTTCATTTACAATGCCATAGAAATGACAGGTTTAAAGATTTCCCTTTGTGTTTATTCCGTGTACTTATTTAATTGAATTCAAGGTTGACGTACCAGTTAGGGGTCACAATTAAAATCGTTAATGCCTCTGTTCTGAGGAAAGGTCCGAAGGGCTGTATTTTCCTCAAATAATTTGGAGGGCTTTCAGAAAGCTCAGCTGCAGAATAGAAGAGAGGCACCATTCTTCAGCGAAATGCAGCGGGAATTAATACATTTGCTGATGCCTATGAACGTTCAGTTCCATTAAAAGTCTGTGCTGTTGCTCGTGCGGAGTAAAGTGCATGGAAAAATTCCGGAATACCTCTGGCTGTGGGTGGGTCGTTCTTTCCCCGTTGCGTGCCACAAGAGATGGAGGTGCCTGGCACTGGACGGGTTGCGCTGAGGCTGGTGGCATCGGCTGTGGGTGGGTGGAAGGGCTGGGAGCGGCGCTGATGGTCTGCGCTGGCCCTGGCTGGGCAGCAGGCAGTTGTGGAGCCGTGCGTCTGCGGCTTTGTATGCTGCCGGTGTCAGCAGCCCGGCACCTTTCTCGTGCGTTATTGCGTGTGTATTATCCGATGGTCATTTGTTCTGCAGAACTGAAAGAAGTCTGCGTTTTCATCCAGAGGAGGAATATTTCCATTGCTTTATTCTTGCCACCTAAAAATAGTCTTGTGATTGATGAGAGCTGTTTTTGTTTGCAGGTATAACACCTTGCCGAGCCGAAGAACACTAAAAAATTCCAGATTAGTGAGTAAAAAAGATGATGTTCATGTCTGCATCATGTGCTTACGGGCCATAATGAATTACCAGGTATTTCCCTTCTTGTTCTTTTGGGCCACGTAGCTGCTTTGTTGTTGGGCGGGGGGAGGAAAAGGTTAGTGGTGAATTAAGGTAAAACTGATGCAGAGGTTTAAATTCTTACTCATTCTTCGGCAGCGTAGCTGGGAAGCAAGGTAACATAGTCCTTGTGTACCCATGCAGATGATTTAGTACAGACGTGAAGACACACGTAGATAAGAGCATGCGCATACTGGGCCAGTTCCTGTTCACAGTGGTGGGCTCTGCTTGCGCTAACTTAGTAGACACACAGCTACACAACTGAAGTTACAGTTTGTCTCAGGATTTAGTACTAACACTTAGGAAATAGGAGAATTTTTCCGAAGAGCTATGCACTGATGGAAAACCCAAGCTTTCACTCTTGTTACGTGTTTATCGCAAGGCAATTGCAATAACTGCAAAACAAAGAATAAACTAGACCAAAGCTAATCTTATTTTCATGAGTTTCTTTTCTCTCCGATGGCGTGCTGTGATCGTATGGCGTGCCCAGGTAGCTTCAGAGACTTGGCATTTTTTGCTCAAACAGTAACAGCTAAAAGTTCTGTGCTTCAAAGACAGGCTGTGGTGAACACCTTTATTACAAGTTGTATGGTCGTACGAGGTATTTCTAACACGGCTGTGTATGTGAACTCTGCCCTTGGGGATACCAGCTCCCTGGGGTTTCCAGGGTGGCTTCCTTCTGATGGAAGGACGCAAACAACGATCTTCTACTAATAACCAACACGGTGTTTTCCAAAGCAATTCTTTTTTTCGTTTGTGGAGAGCAAAGCCGGCAGTACTCGTGCAGGAGCTGCGTGCTGCAGTCGCTCTATGCAGCGTGCATGCTGGAAAAGGAGTGATTTTGGCTGCTGAGTTGCAAATTCCTCTTTAGAGAGTAAATAATGCACTTGACTGTCAGAATTAAAAGCCAGAGGGAGGGGAAAGGACAAGCAGAGGGGTTGGCGGTGGTGTAGTGGACCCTTTTTGTTGGCTGACATGGCCAAACAGTCCTTTCGACACTGTTAGTGGCAGAGAAGTTGTTAGGCACGGAGGGAGATGGAAATGAGCTGGCTGCCTTGGTGAACTCAACCGCGTTTTGTTTGGCTTACAGCACTGTGAAAGACTGCCACCAGATCCGGTCGGAGATACGTAATTTGTTGGATTTTAAAAATAATAATTTCCATCTCAAAACTGAAACAATATTTTCCCCTTCTCTTTTCAGTATGGATTCAATATGGTCATGTCGCATCCACATGCCGTTAATGAAATTGCACTAAGTTTGAACAACAAGAATCCCAGGTAGGCTGCACTTGCTTTTAGAGAGTTTAAGAAGTAGGTAAGTAAAGAGTACACGGGAAGGGATTTTCAGGGTTATGTTTATGCAAACCTGTAGCAAAAATCAGACGTCATTTTGAATGAGATTAAATCTGTATTATGGTGCAAATAGATGGCACTTGCCATCCAGTTCCCTTGGTTTCAGGAGCTGCTGACTCTGCAGCTGGAATTCCGCTACTTAAGCGCTCCGGCTCGATTGCAGTGCAAGACCTTGCTGATAATGAGCAGCTTAGCGTGGGATTGTCCTGAAGAGTACGAAAATGGTCTTAACTAGATGTGATCTGAGGGGTCCTTAGGTTTACATTTCTTTGAGAAGGTGTTTCGTTCTCGTTCCGTGTCGGGTTGCTGGTCAGCCACGGCAATAACGCTGGGGTGGCACAGGGAAACTGCTGGCTGCGAGGCCGTGTCCCCTCCTCTCCCCGCACACATCTGTGACCCTGGCGGCCACTTCCAGCAAAGCCTGGAGCTGCAGACCTCTCGCATGTCTACCGAAACCAAATCTGACATAGTGATGTTTGCAAGGAAAGGTAAAACTAGGGGATGAGACAAAACTAAACGGCACTATATATATATATATATATATATCTGTAGCCTTTGCTTAGGCTGTCCGCTTGCCTTACAGTGCACTGCTTGAAATCTTGTCCTGATGGAACTAGGTACTTCATTCCTTTCTTTTATTCAGCACTTAGTCAGCAAGCCTGGGCACAGCGTACATGGGAAGGATGTGGGAAGTTTATTTTTTTTCTCAGTTTTGGTGTCCTGTGCCTGGAAATCAGGTGATCAAGAGAGGGCCTAAGTTTTCATTTGTGAAAAGTCGGTTATTTAGATTTGTCTATTTAGAAAAAAACCCAACCTTTCAAGAGTGGCTTAACTTAATGTTAGTGCTGTTCAAAAGCTAATTTCTTTTTGGTTTAGCCCCATCATGTTTTTTGAAGAAACCAGAGGCTGGAGTGCTTAGGGTTGTCTGAGATGTGCAGCTTGGGAAGCAGCAGCTCGGAGCGATGCTGCAGAGCTGCTCCCGTCCCCAGACCGTGCACACTGCGGAGCTAAGTGCCGCAGGAGTGGGCGGAGGATGGATGTAGGGACCCCGGCTCCTCTGGTTGTGCCCAAACGGATGCCATTCCACCGACACAGCAGTAGCTGTCCTTTCCCCATCCCCACTCCAGATGTGTATGCAGCTGGCGGGTGAGCGCTCCGGGCAGCATCAGAGACCTGGGCATCCCCCTGGGCTCTGTGCTCAGAGATCTCTTCCCCCCCCTCCTGCAGTCACGGTTCGTAGCCCACCCTTTTTTTGCTGAAGATCTGTAGTAAGAACCCCTTGATCCTGTCTGAAAGAGCTTGGATTTCCTTCTTGTGGCAGGAAAAAAAAATTGATGAGTAAGAATTGAAAATGATACGTTTAAAATTTCCTAGGAAACTGAACATTTTATCTGGTTTCCAAAGATAACCTTGACACTTTGAAAGCCAAAAGGTATTTCTTTTTCTGTAACGTCTGGTTTGAGTCAGTGCTTTAGCATGAGACTAATTTCATACGTGTCTGCATGATTTTAATACCTGCTCAGAGCTCATCTGGCCATAAAGTCCGGTTGGTGATTTTGCCTGATGTGAACCCAGTAAGAAACTACTGGGGATTTTTTATATCGGAGTTACACTGAGTCTGCTGCATGCTTTTCTTTCAGTAATCTGTTGTCTTCTCTCATTAATACGCCTGTGTTAGCACTGCTGTCCATCAGTTGCCCGTATTTCTGATTCAAGAGGGGAAAGACGTGCTAAGGCATCCTATATTTACTTTGGAGAACCACATCTTTTTTTTTTTTTTTTTTTTGTGGCTATGAATAATATGGG
>VFFE01005797.1:3949-40247 GCA_008921705.1 Burhinus oedicnemus
TTTTTTTTTTTTTTTTGTTTTTTTTTAAAGTGCATCGACTGATCTGATTGGAATGAGAACAAGGAGAAGAGAGGCTCGGGAAGGGGACAGAGGGTGCAGAGACTTGGACTGAGCAATAGAGTTAAGGTGGAGGGGTGCAACGCTGGCAAACTGCCCCCCCTCCAGAAACCAAGGACACCTCAACGAAAATACTGGCCATATATTCTACAACAAAACCTGCCTGCGTATTGTCGGTCATCTTAACGAGTGCCAAGCTAGCTCTAGCAGATATTCGGAGAGCGTGTGGTGACCCAGTGCCTACAGTAAGTCGGGAAGGTGGCTATAGACAGAGTCCAGGAGGGTCTGGCTGGCTTCCTGGCTCTTGACTCCGGCGATCTCAAATAGCCTGTCCAGCTTGTCTTCAGCCTGCGGGATCTCCTCTATCACGTGGAGCTCCTCGGGGTTAAGGATGTGCAGCATGTCATCAAAGATGGGCTGCAGGTCGCAAGGGTCCAAGCGCACCTGGCGCAGGACGGTGTCCTTCTTTTCTGTAGGAGGAAAGGAGATGGTGGTCAAGAAACCCCTCAAGAAAACTCTGCTAACCAGGGCTTGTTCTCCTTGGAGACCTCAGTCCAGCCCCTGCTGCCACCTCTGGAGAGGGACACGTCACCAGGAGAATTGAGGGAAAAGGTGGAGGATGATGACTGATGGGGAGGGGAGAAGATGGAGGAGCCAACACTGCTGAGGCGCCTAATCCAGGATCCCGCTAGAGCAAACACAGCATTTATAAACGCTGAATGGTCAATGTGGAAAAGTGAAGAGGAAGGGGAGCCAAAAAAGCTGAATTCTGCTCTTTTGAGTTGTTTTCATTGGGTCAGCTTCATTTCCGCACCCAAGTATAAATTCAGTAGATTGATTGAGCTCAGTGGTTCACCTTCATCAGAAGCTGAAGAAGATTAAATGCAGCAAATTAAATGCCGTAAATTAAACCCCCTCGAAACAGGGTGAGTGACTAACAGTGATTTACATCTCACGGCAGACACTGCAGCAAGCAGGACCAAGGGTGGGGAAAAAAAAAAAATAAAATTCAATCTTGAAATGACATTTTTCTGGTTTCATCTCATAAAATAACCCAAGGGCCAATGCAACAGTCGAAAGTCAGGAGAACCCCCCCTTGAATATCCAGGGATGCTACAAATTCTCCAACAGCACTTCAAAGAGTTAAAAGCCTTAAAGGTGTTTTCCCCTCTCAAATCTGTATCATCTTTGCTAACAGGATAGTCTGGTCTGGAATGAGGACGTGATATACTCCTGGAGAGCCAGTTTTCCCAGTAATTTACATTAATGATGTTATGTCGGGCAGCTCTGCCACGTGTACTGACCGCAGGGGACATGCCGTGGCATCCCTTTGGTCCTCCCACTCCCTGCCCGGGGCTGATTTTGGTACCTTTGGTAATAAAAGAGCCTGTCCGGCTGAGCGCGGAGGAGCCACTGGAGGTCGAGTCGCACCGCAGGAGGGGCTCTGCTTCGTCGACGAAGAAACATTTCTTCTCCGAAGGAGAGGGCTCCACGGTGAGGACGGCCGCCTCGGGGGGCTTGGGGCTGGGGCTGGGCGTGGGGCTGAGCGGGCTGGGGCTCACCGGCAGCGCCAGTCTGTCAGCTTCCAGCTTTGGATGGGGAAAGAGAGGGAAAATTAACTTGGGGGATGCTACGCAACGGGCTCGCGCTCAAAACCATCCTGACGGGGATTCGCAGCGGTTTTCAACATGCCCCAGCCCAGGGTGAGTGGTCCCTCCTCCTCCCAGGGGACCTGCTGACCGAGAACAGGCACAGCAGGTGACTCGGGGTGGACATCAGGCTGGCATTTGGCACACCAGCGCTCAACAGGCAGGAGGGGTAATGCAACCCGCACTCTTGGTAGGAGCAACCGCAGCACTGGGATGGCACACGCAACCACAGCAGAGCATTTTAACTTCATTTTCCTTCTCACTCTTAGGTTGTTAAAGCCCAAAGTACCACTCTTGGGGGCTAAGGGTGATAATACTCAAGCAGGTAAGCCCCCTCGAAACCTCCTCCACAGCTACTGTTTCCTAAAAGCCCAACTCCCTGCCTCCAACCAGTGCCGAGGCTGCAGGGCGAGAGCTGTGACCTCTCTCAGGGATCTCCACCGCAGCACACTCCTGTTACCAGCTACACAGTTAACATTTCAAGTTAATAATTTGTTTGGCCCCTCTTGCCCCTGCTGCCGTGAGCACCCCATTAATGCGTGACCCATCCCATCCAACTCCGTCCTGGCAAGGACAAGCTGGGGCTGGTGTTCACCCCAGCATCGCAGAATCACAGGGGTTGGAAGGGACCTCTGGAGATCATCCAGTCCAACCCCCCTGCCAGAGAAGAGTCACCTACAGCAGGTTGCACAGGATGGTGTCCAGGTGGGTTTGGAATGTCTCCAGAGTCGGAGACTCCACCACCTCTCTGGGCAGCCTCTTCCAGTGCTCTGCCACCCTCAAAGGAAAGAAGTTCCTCCTCATGTTTAGATGGAACTTCCTGTGTTCCAGTTTGTGCCCGTTACCTCTTGTCCTGTCACTGGGCAGCACTGAAAAAAGACTGGTCCCATCCTCCCGGCACCCTCCCTTGAAGTATTTGTAAGCATTGATGAGATCCCCTCTGAGTCTTCTCTTCTCCAGACTAAAAAGACCCAAGTCCCTCAGCCTTTCCTCAGAAGAAAGATGTTCCAGCCCCCTCATCATCTTGGTAGCCCTCTGCTGTACCCTCTCCAGCAGTTCCCTGTCCTTCTTGAACTGGGGAGCCCAGAACTGGACACAGGACTCCAGGTGCGGCCTCACCAGGGCAGAGTAGAGGGGGAGGATAACCTCCCGTGACCTGCTTGCCACACACCTCTTGATGCAGCCCAGGATGCCATTGGCCTTCTTGGCCACAAGGGCCCATTGCTGGCTCATGGTCATCCTGTTGTCCACCAGGACCCCCAGGTCCCTTTCCAGAGAGCTGCTTTCCAGCAGGTCGGCCCCTAACCTGTACTGGTGCGTGGGGTTATTCCTCCCCAGGTGCAGGACCCTACACTTGATCTTGTTGAACTTCATAATGTTTCTCTCTGCCCAACTCTCCAGCCTGTCCAGGTCATTCCCCCAGTGCCTTTGGTTTTTGCTACCCTGATGCGAGCCAAGGGCAAGCGTTTGGCTCCATAGTCCCAAAGACACAGGGAGCAACAAGCACTGCTGGGACACGCTGCGCTGGGAAGCGGCACCGTTTGGGTGCTGGCATGAACCTGCCTCCCAACTTGACCATGGTCTGCATCTTCCTTCTTCTTGCATTTCCTTCCTACCTGCACGGCAGCAGCCAACGTTATCCACCCATCTCCATCTCTCAGCATCCCCTCGGGGTGCAAACCTCAAGCAGAGCATTTCTGGTTTCCATTCCCCATAGGGACGAGAGGCTCGGGCCAGCGTCCCCACATCCCTGGCTGGTAGCTCGGGCACCTCTGCAGCTCAGCAGGTCCCTCCTCAAGCAGGTCGCTCTAAGCATCACCTACTATTTAACTTCTTCCCAAACCCCGCATCCCTGCTCGAGCTGCCCAGCACAGATCTGCAAGCCCTGTCTGCGGGCAACCCTCTCTCCCAACAGCATTTCGCAACCCTGTTTTCTCCTTCTACAGAGGGAAGACCAGGCTATTCCCGCTCACACGCTTTTTGCCTGCTATCCAGGGATTAAAATACAAAATTCGGATTAAAGGCTGTGGGACAGGGAGCTGGTGAGCCACCTCCGTGCCGGCACGGATGTGCCTGCACATTCCTCATCTGTGTCGAGGAATTTGCCACCCACAAATCACATGTCTGCTGAGACGCCCATTAGTTCACATTAAATTAACACTGAAGCCTGTTCCTGGTAGTATAAAAGGGTTTGGGTTTTTTTTCCCTCCCCATTGAAAATAAACAGGGAAGGATTTGTTCTAGCTCAGCACGTTACGCAATAGGCATGTTAAAAATAAAAGTCAGCTTTAATTTTTAATTAAAAGAATCTGCCTTCTCCTCTGAAACTCCCTTTCCAACACAGCTCAAGGAGGAGAATTAGCCTATTGCCATTACAGAGGAAAAGCAAGGGAAGGACCAGAACAGCAGCTGGCCGCTTTCCAAATTGCGACACGCTCCGACTTCCCCTTTTTTAAAAAAAAAAAAACCCAACCAAAAAAACCCCCAAAACCAACAACCCACCCCAAACAGGCTTTAGGGGTTAGTTTTTCCCCGTGCAACTCATCTGTTTAATATCTGGCCACAAACCTACCTCCTGATTTCCAAAAAGGGGCCCGACGGCCCAGGAAGGGCAGGGAGCAGCCGGCTGCCCCGGCTCTGCCTTCCCAGCAGCGGGGGAAAAAAAAACCCTTCCCAGAAGCGTGCGAGTCATTTGGAGTTTAATTAAACAGCTGCTAAAGCACGCTAGGAAAAAAAAACCCACAATCAAAAATCACCCAAGGTTATTTGACTGTAGGCGTCCCGGGAGCCCAGAGCTTTCCAAGTAGCTGAACGGCTGCAAGCCTACAAGACAAAGTCAACAGGATGCTCGGATGCGTGTTAATATTTAAACCGCAGGAAGAAAGCAAGTGGGAACGAGGGTTCCAAAAGGCCGGGGAAAGCAAAAGGTTGCTGTGAGGTGAAGCCTGTGGAATAGGTGTAAAAATACACTATTCATAGAACGTGACTCATTTGCTCGAAACCACCTCGGCCATTCCTATTTTTAAGAACGGCGGTGCTCGAGCGAAACCGAACTCTGGCCAGGGGGAAAAAAATAAATCAAAAAAAACCCAAAAAACCCAAACCCAACTCCTCTGAAGCCCTTTTGCCTTTGCAGAGCCATCACATTTCTCACCTTCCCGTCGTCGTTGCAGGGGTCCTGCGCTTGCCACTGAGGCTGCATTTGCACCTGCACAGACAGACACACGGGACACTGTTAGACGCACGGTCCAGCCTGAAAACCGAAGGCGCCGCGGCAGCTTTGACGCATCAGCAGCTTCCCGCGACCGGTCAGTCGTACCGGGGCGCTCCGCCAATAATTTTTTTTTTTTTTTTAAATTTTTTTTTTTTGAGCACTGCAGCAAGAGCTTTGCAATGCCAAAAAAAACCCCCACCCAATCCTAAAAGCTGCCTTTAGGCTGCGGCTCAAGCACCGACATCCTCATGGATCCCAATGCATCTGGGAGGATGCTCTAAGCAGCTGAAGGTGTCTGAAGGTCCTTCCCAAAAGGAAGAAAAGGGGACAGAAGGGGACGGGTGCAGAAGATGACATAGGCATGGCTTTGTTTTCTTTTCACAGCTGCTCCCAACAGCTCTGGTTGGTCCCATTTTCTGCCTTCGTTTTACTGTACCGCAATAAAAAGCTCAACTCGGACAAACAGAAACTGCAGCTGCTGGGCTAATAATAGGAAGGAGCAGCCATGGGCATTAAAATAAAAAAAACCCAGACCCTCCCTTGGGCACCGTCTCCCTGTAATTCCTCCTGCAGCAACCAGGCGGTAATAAAAGCCGGTGGCAGGTTTGCTGCTGCATCAGCCCGGCTTCGTGCAGCCACGCTTGGGTCGGGTTTTCCTGCCCCGACACAAACACGGCTCAAACTACCGCTGGTTTTTAAGAAAACACGTGGGAGCTGCGGTCGGAGAGGCAACCTCCGCAGAGGGTGGCTGCACACCCTCTTGGGATCAGGGATAAATTTAGCACTGAGGCCACCGTTTCCCAGATTCCCTGCTGGAAAGATGACACTCGGATGACACCAGCCCTATTCCCAGGTCTGGTAGGCCGCCGTAGGGGATGCGGGAGGAGAAACCCCGGCACATGAAGCCGGGTGGGCCGGCCAGCAGCCCTGCGTGGGTGATGCTGCAGATGCAGGGTGGTGTCAGAGGGGGATGCTCTTGCTATGGTCCCCACAAGCACAGGGAGGATCCACCTGGATGAGCAACTTCATGGCACACGTGGCATTTGGGAGTCCACCTTCAGGGCAGACTAGACCTTGGAAGGTGAAACACCGTTGGCCAGGCCATGAGGTCTTGCCAAGGTGTCAGAGAGACACAGTGACAGTCTGCAGGTGCTGCAGAGCAGGAGGCAACCGCTTCGCCAACATGGGAAGGGCATGATGGTGCTTAGCACCCTGGGCTGGGGTGGGAAAGCCCAAATGTCTTCTCTGTGTCCTCCACCTCACTGGCCAGGTTTCAGAAGAGTGCTCAGCTACCACTGCTGTGGTGGGACCAGCATCCCTGAACACAAGGCAGCCTGGAGAAGAGCTTGAGAGCTACTTAAGTCAAACCTCACTGTGAACCAGGATGGGCAATGCCGGGTCCAGGGAGGGTTTAGATGCTGAGACCAAAACACAGCTGCCCATGGAGGAAGCAGCTCTTCCCCACCGTCCCCAGCTATTCATGGGACAGGTGCTTCTCCAGCAGGAGATGGCGTCTCTGTGAGAGCTCCTGGTGGCTTCTCCTTTCTATGGATTTGCCCAGCCACTTTTTCAACTCAAACCACAATGAAGAGTTGAGGAAGCCATAATGAAGAGTTTCCAAACTGAACTACAAGCTGAGTAATTCAATACAGAGTTTAGCTTGTTTTGACCCCAGCATCTTCTAATTTCATCTTACACTCCAAAACCCCACCTTATGCTCCCACAGACCCAAGGAGATATGGCTACCAACAGCAGGGGAAACCTCAAATATAACTGCATCTACTAAAAAGTTCATAATTTCATGTTTATATTATTTGTATTACTTTATAAATTATTAAATTTTTGTTTATTGCATGTTCTCCCGTCTGGTTCAAACCCAACCTCGGTTTGCCAAAAACCAACCCATGCTTTAACGCAAATCTACAGGAAAACAGCGATGCCCACCCCAGCAAAACCCAACCAGCCCTACTCCTTTCCCTGAGGCTCTGGTCACTTCACCCTACAGCTTTATGCTTCAAATAAAGCCTGATGCAAGTCTAGAAGGAAAAATTACATGCTATTTTGTTTGGGTTTTTTTTTTTTCCCTGGCTGCCTGGGCATTTCCCAGCCCTCGGACCACAGCCCCATGGCTGGAAAATGCACCCAACAACTTCACCCTCGCTCTGCCGCCGATGCGTGAGGTTAATGCAGCACAGAGCTAATTGCTAATTACTGGGTCCAGCCCAATTCCGCTTTGCCAAAACAGGAAACGAAGGGGATGGGCAGGAGCTGTCGGGGCTGGATTTGGGGAACACCGTTCCAGGCTCTTGACCCCCACCCAGGGTTTTGACCTGCAAAAGAGGAAGAAAAGGAGCCAGAAGGCGCTGCCACAGCCACGTGCCTGGACACAGGGCTGCTTTCACATCCTCCTCTCCTCCGGCAACCCCCGACAACCCCACGACTTAACCTCACACCAGACCCAGCCCTGATATATCTGCTGATTCACAGGATTATCTGCAGCGTGCAATTAGCCACAGACCTAAATCTGGTTGGGCTTGGGGCTGAAGCTCCCCCTCCTCTCCATTTCCAACACCTCCCTTATTAATGTATTATTTTTTTTTAAGCTTTGCTGAGGCTGCACTGCTGAACACAGCTGTCTGCTTCACCTCCATGTGTTCCCTGAAGTATTTCAGCCGAGGCCAGCAGAGCCATAAATAAAAAGATAAGGGCTTAAAGCACTGCTCACGGTAGGACACTTACGGTAGCCAAGGCGGCCAGCCGTGCCAGCAACGCTCCAGGCCAGCCTGGGCGAGCACAGACAACCCTCGATACCTCCAAAATGCTGCTACACACCCCCCAAAAAAAAAAAAAAAAAAAAAAAAAATCCCATTACCCAGTGCCTGCACCGCATTGAACTGTACTGGTTTTAACCCCCAAAAATGGAGAATTGCAGTTGACTGGGACAGCAGTGAAAAACCTCTCCCTTTCCCCGCCTCCACCCCGTTTTTGTTGTTGTCGGCACCATTAATTCGGGGTGTGCCTGCGCTCACTAGAACAGCACCCGGGCTCGCACGCCGCTGCCCGGCAAGGCTGCCTGCAAGGGGAGAGATTTGGCAAACCTTGAGCTGGCCAGGCGTTCGTGGCCAACCTTTAACAGGAGCCCTGCGAGTTAAACGCACCCCGAAAAACCATCCCGCAGCTGCTGCCTTCACTGTATTCTCTGGATCAGCTGCAAAAAAAAAAACAAAAACAACAAAAAAAAACCACCCAAAAAACCCCAAAACCCTTAGCAAAGCGATTCAGAGGGCTAATCTCGTTTTAACCTAAATTCGTTCAGCGCGATGCAAAACCAGCATAATCTCCCGCAGCTAAAAAAGCCAGCCAGCCTTCAGCGGAGCTGTTCCCTACCCGAAGGAAAACGTTCCTGCCACATACCGTAACGCTCTGGAGACTCCCATTAATTCCCCTGTTCCTATGGGGGGTTGTAAATATTTGGATTTCGGAGCCCGAAAGGCTGCCGGGGGAATGGGGCACCAGAGGAGAGAGCAGCTTTGCCTCCGCAGGTTTCACAGGCTGAAGACTAACAACAGATCAAGGATTTGGGACAAGGATGCGACAGCGGGTGCGATGGGATGGTGACGGGAGGCCATTTGGGTTTAGGGTACCAATTTGCCGTCCAAGAGCTATGTTGCCCAATAACACAATTTCTACCTATGAGTTGGGGGCGTTGGTGCTTTCTTATGAGACGGGGTCATGGGGAGAGATGGGGGAGCTCCCACTTGCACCCAGGGATGCCAGGCAAGGGCCAAAGGCGTCACAGACGGCACAGCCACCCGCACATCCCTCCCAGGCTCCTCTAGGACACCCTGGAATGCGTTGGATGCTGGCTCGGGGTGCCCCAAGGGCATCAGGCTGTTAGCCGCAGGGAGGACACACGCGTCTGCATTACTTCGGAGAGTCCTCACTCCCTCCACAGCACACACAAAAAAGCTCTTTTCATTATTTTTTTGTTTGGTTTTTTTTGCAAGACAGCTTCTGCAGGGCCAGCTGCTGGAGAGGTGCAGCGCAGCACCCATGCCTGCCACCGACGGGGTGACCCGCTCCTTCGGATCAAACTGGTTGCGTTTGGAGAGAAACCGCCTCGATTTGTCTGTGTTTGGACAGACAAACCACCGAGCGCCAAAGTTGGATTAGCTCTAATTAAAGGCTTTCCAACCAGCACAGATTAAAAGAACCCCAAACAAAACGAGCTCAACGCCTGCCCTTGGCATCGAGCAATCGGCTCCCCCGGCCGCTTGTGGTCTGCACCGCCAGGATGCAGCTCAGGGATTCGGTTTCCCTCGCACAAGCTGCTTCCCACAGCTTTCTGCATCCCTCCCGGGGCCGCTCCATCACCACCCACATCCACAGTGCGGGAACCAGGCCAGGCAGAGGAGGCAGACAGGTTACAGCAGGTTAACACCTTGCAGAAAGGCAGCGTGCTGCCACGCTGAATCTGCACCCCGGGGCGCTTTCGAGCTTCGACATCCCACGTGTGGATTCAGCGACTGGCCGGGGACCTTCAGGGCAGAGGGACTGCACAGGAATGGCCAACACCTAAGGCTGATCACCAGGGATTCTCATTCAACGAAGCCTGATCAGATGCACAGCAGAGAAGGATGTGCCAGCTCAGCTGAATTTTTAAAAACACCTCCTTTGCTGAAAAACAAGCCCTGCTTCTCATGTGGACCCACCCGAGACACCTTCTGAAAAGACCAACAAACCAATTCTACCAATTTCTAGGAAAGCAAGTGAAAGCCACAGGGGACCACCAGGCTCCAGGTGCTGCTGGACACTGGAGAACACAACACACTGTTCTAAAAAACAAAGAGAAATATCCTCCAGAAGAGCTGGTCAGGAAGTCTAGAAGACTTGCGTACAAGTATCCATGGGATTTGGGTTTGCTCATTCCCTGGAGCATCTGCTCGCTGTATTTTCAGAGTTACAGGCATGCACAAGGGAACAGCTGCTGGGAGTCCACCATCCCAATGGGTTGCCCAATAAACCCCGTTCTTAAAGCTACCACCCGCATTTTTGTGCTATTTGAGAAGAAGCACCTGATAGCCTTGGCCCAAACAGCGCAATGCTGAGGAGCACCAAGCACCGCAGAACCCACATCTGTTAATTAGGTGTTGTGCTGATGAACAAGCCCCATGTTTTATCTGATGTCCTAGCCCAGCGCTTTGCTGTAGTATTCAAAGTCAGAGCAGTAACTAGGCGGTCGGAGGTTACTATCTGCTCCAGGAGAGCAGGAGCACGACACGTCCTTCCGAGACATTGCACATACTGGAAACTTTACTTCACATGTGCAAAATGACAATTTTCTCTGCCTCTCTTTTCCTAACCATAGCTTTGTCTCAGGCTTTCAATTTCATTTTTTCCATCTTTGATATAAAAAAAAAAAATTATCTTGGAGCATGGTAGGAAACGAGAAAGCTACATGCTGCTTAATTACTAGGAGCCGGAAGGAAGAAAACAGCAACTGAATGGGAGCAGGAGTGACTGGGCAGCTGGCAAAGCGAACCTATCCAAAATCTGGGCAGGACGCATGGGGCAATGCTTGGCACACACCTGACTCGGGGTGCCCAGGATTCCTGCTAACACATCGAAACCTGTGATTTCACACTATGGTTAGGAGGGTCCAAGACGTTCAGTACACTAAATGAAGTCACACGGGATATGTGACACGGTGAAGGGACCACAGTCCCTCTTATAAGGGGAAGTTTGGGACGGTCAAAACGGGATTTGGGAATCCCCCGCGCCAACAAACGCTCTGCCCCACCAGTTTTGCCATACACGAAGGTCAACCTTGCCAGGCCCCCACCAAGTGCCCACAGAGGTTTGCAGGCACCTACTCATTCCCCTTTGGGTCTGGGTCACTGCTAAGGTCAACAGGAGATGTTTCATCAACTGGTTTAGGTGGATAAGCCCTCCCTCGACTGCCCCCACCTCCATCCATGTGTTGCCCCATTGGCTTCTACATTCAGAAGGTGGCCCATCCATCACCATTACGAACACTTCCAGAAGACCACTAAATTATCAGAGCCAAAAACCCAAAAGCACGCTGAAAGGTAAGGCAGGGGCGGCCAAAACAAACTGCAAAGGTCACCAAGGCACCTCCCGACAACTCACACCCGGCCCAGACCCTGTTGCAGGATATTCTGCAGCAATTTATTTATTCTTCCAAAACCACTTGTTTTAAGGCCAGAGCTGCCAAAGAAGGGCAACAACTCCGGAGGACAGCATGCATGGAATCCCCATGCTACCAGTCACCAATCTTGGAGGAAGCAACTTGCTGCTCTACAACAACATTTAGTGCTCAAGAATGCTTGGTCCTTCTCACAAAGTCCTGGGCATTTAGTTACAGCATTTAAGAACAATTTTAAAGGGGGATGCTTTTTCCTCCACGTCCCCAAAACAAAGGCTCAAGTACCAGGTCCTCCTGGTGACCTTCACAGATACAGGCAAACCACAACATGTGGGACTCAAGAGCTTGTCAAAACTTTGACAAGGTTTTGAGCAAACTTTGGCAAAGATTTGCTCAAAAGCAATGTAAATCTTAAATATAAGCCCCTGAGGAGCTCCAGGGGGTGATGGAGTCCAGCTGCTTGGCTATTAGCTAAGCTTAAGGCCGCAGCTGGGACCCATGCACCCACATGGTCGCCAGGGCCAGACAAGTCATGTACCACATCAGACAAGAGCACGCGAAGCCCAGCCCGTCGTTACCGGCGTGGTGTCCTCCATCAGGCCCCGGATCTTCTCCACCACGTCATTGCGGCGGTGCTGACGAAGCGCGCTGATGAGTTGGGCCAGGCTGGCCTCGGGCCCGCGGATGGTCCAGTGCTGCAAGGCGGCGTAGGCGCGCTCGTGATCAGCCGCGTAGCCGTTGGAGAAAGCCGCCACCTCGCGCTCGCTGGCGTTGCACAGGAACTGGTAGATGTCCTTCCACTGGCTCCCCACCTGGGCTGCCACCAGCTTCAGGATATCGATGCCTGCGGGACAGAAGAGCTACAGGTGAGTCACAGGGGTCTGCAGCCTCTCAGCACTGCAGACCTAAGCTTCAGCAAAGCTTCTCCCATCCCCAAATAGCCACGCTTTGCTTTTCTTTGGTTGTTTTTTTTGCTTGGAGATTTTCATTATTATTTTTTTTAAGACCTTTCGTGAGTCCAGGCTGCAAGGAACTCTGCAGACAAGCAGCACCCGTGATGTGCTCAACATCTGCTATGCAAGTAAAGGATGGCAGACCCACAGGTTGCTCCAGTCGAGGTACACACACGCTAAAATTAACCATGTTAATGTCACCATAAAATTTGCTGTGCTCTTTGGCACAGGAAAAAACCCTGGTACTCAGCCACCGCACGGCTGCAGGAGCAGGGGAGATGGCAACAGGCTCGCCTGGACGCCTGCATTGCAGCTACCGCGTTGAACAGGAGCTGGATTAAGAGGTGAGTCACCAAAGCACCTCTATAAAGATGAATATTTCCGTAACGGAGCATCTACAGCAGCTACAGTCGCGTGTAGAGCCGCTTCCAGTGCAGACTGGTAGGATGACTCAGTTATGGGATAGGAGACGCCGCACCAGGTGAGCGTTGGGTGAATGAAAGATCTGCTATGGGATCTGAAGGACAAAAAGGCAGAGCCTCCCCCAGAAAAGCCCTCAAGACACGTCGGTTCAAGTCGGTGAGGGTTTCCTCCCTTCAGCTTCGGGAGCAATGCAAACGGCACACTCATCCTTGCGTCTGCTAAGAGATCAGGAGTTAAACCTTCAAACAAAGCCAGGCCTCTTCCATAAAAGCTGATTAACCTTGTTTCATTGAGCCGAACACCACCTTGTTTTAAACCACCACATGAAGGGTCGGCATAGGTGAGCTGCAGAGACAAACTCACTTTTTCCAGAAAGGTAACCACACCTTGGGTTTCCTCGTGAGCCAGCTCGCCCCCGGCACTACAGGGACTATTTCTCCATCCCTCTGCGGGGACAACAGCTCTCAGCAAAAATACCTGCTCACGGAGGAGTGTCATAGCCAGGGTCTCTCCTGCTGACCTAAAACTTAACAATTTCTAATGCAGCTTACACCAGACCTCCCAACTGCACCTTCAGGTCGCAGCCCTGATATAGCTAAATAGATACATACATACATATATTATTTTTTAAAAAATTAAAAATATAAACGACACAGCCTGATATAGACATATTGGTATCTTTTTATAGATATATAGAAATTATACAGCCTGGTAGAGATATATTGATATCTCTTTTTATATATATAAAAACAATACAGCCTGATATATATTTATTTCTCTTTTTATATATGTGTGTGTATGTATACACAGATACATGACAGATATTTATATATCTGTATATATGATATACATATTTTATACATATGTGAGTACATATATACACACACAGATATAAAATATCTATACAGCCTGATATAGGAATTTTTATAAGTGTGTGTATATACAGATTTTTATATATATCTCTATATGATACAGATATTTTATATATGTGTGTATATATGCTTATACACACACATGTATAAAAAAAACCTATACAGCCTCATACAGATATTTTTGACCCAAATCCTCACTATTAAAGCAAGCTTATCAAGACCTGCTATATATAGACTTGAGTTTTCACTTCCGAGCTAGATAACGTCGCCATGCCCCCACGGTGCTCAGAGCATCCGCAGCCGGCGTTCGACCTGCCCCACAGCAGAAACGCCAAAGGACAAACCACATTTTGCGTACCCCTGCCCTCCTCCCACTGTAACCGCCAAACTTCCCTCCCCAGCCGATTGAGGCGACGTCCCTGTGCCATCTCACACGGAGACGCCACAGCCGGTGTTTCTCCTACCACAAAAGCTCAGCCCACCAGCCCAGCCTGGGGGACGCAGCCCCCCAAAAACCAAACCAACCACAGGGCTTGGTTTTAACTATGGAGAGGTTCGGGGAGGGGGAAGGAATATTAAAAAAAGCCTTCTTCATTATTCAAAATAAGCCCAAGACAAAGAAAATGTTCCCCAGCACTAAGGAACAAGAAAAAGCTGTGAATATGCTATTGGGATTTATGATGGGGCTAATTATCTGAGGCACATAAATACAGGCTATGGCTCATCGCATTTCAACACCGTGGCAGGAATTGAGCCTGGTCTTGTTAACTCCTCCCGTTACCCAAAGACAAATTTCTCTCCCTCGATGCCTCCGTATCCATCCAGGCTGGCCGTCGGTCCCGCGCTGGAAGGACACGCAGCCCAGATCACGCCGGCAGCCAAGTCCCACGCCTTCGGGTACCACACACCCGTGTCGGTAAGGAGCCCAAAAGCCAACTCAGGTTTGGACTCAGATCCTTTAAACCAGCAAATTCAACTCGTTTTGGCATAAAACCAGCAAAACACTAGGTTTATGCAGGCAACGCTTAATTTTATCACTCAACGCGGGAAAAAAATAATCATCCCTGACTTTGAGGGTAGAAAAAGCTCTGCAAGGCTCGTGCACCAAGGTAATGACAGCAATGCAAAGAGGGACGAGCAGGTCCGGTGCTGCCTGCCCATTATATATTTATAAATAGATATATCTCAGTGCATAAGTCGTTATCTCAGAGCTTCTTCTACCCTTGTATTCAGGGATTATGGTTTTTTTCCTGGGTTGAGTGATAGATATATAACGCTGCCCATTTTTATATATATGTATGTGTTAAAAAAAAATTTAAAAAAAAAAAATCAAATGCTGCCCATTTTAAATGTAAAATAAGCAGAGCCGGGTCCCCACAACAGCACTTCCCCGGGGTGAGACGAAGCATTACGGCTGGGTGGGAGCTCTGCCCACACCCAATCCCACGTACGACAGTCACACAGAAGCATTAAAACATAATTTGCTCGTTTATGACCCCCGCGTGGCACACGTAGTCCTCCCAGGAAAGGAAAAACCCATCTACTACCTGCTCCCATCTGCATATTTAATGCTGATAAATCCCAGTATTTACAGCTGCTGTACTGGTGAGAAAAGTTTTCAGCTGGTTGCAATCTGATTTGCACCAGTTTTACATGGTGGCACGATATTTACGTCCTGATGTGCTCGCGCAAGATTTATGACAAAGCGCTCACGCTCCTACCGACATTTTCCAGTTTAGTGTATTTAATCTCACCGTTCAATAAAGTGGCCCCATAAACATGTTTATATCCCTTGGCAATAATATCCCAGGGCACGAGAACACACCAGGCAGCAGAGGACTTAATGGCGCGTAATAATCTTTGGAGAACAAATGTTCCATTAAAAACGAATTTGGAAATGTCTACCTTAATACTATAAGAACCCTAAACTCATTTTCTTGCAACTATTAAATGAATTTCAGCCCCATATGTTCGCTACATCCACTACAATATTGTGCAAACAAAACCCCAGAGAGACGTGGAAGAGACACAGACGTGAGCGCAGATTTGGCTCCAGTCAGTTAGAAAACCATCGCTCCCTCTGTTCTTGAAAAATAAGATTAAAACCATTACATGACAAGTTGCGGCTGCACGCTGCCAAGTATTACTGCTCAAGCCATTTACAGTAACTTAATTCACTTGTTCAAAACTAAAATAAAATGTTAATGCTTATAATAAGCTTACAGTCCTACTATTTCCATATTTCCAGAAGCCCTACAAGTTACTCTGCAGAGCACTAATAGTGCCGGAGTGTCCCGTTGGGATGGGAAAGTGCCCACCAGGGTGCGTGGAGCAAAAAAACACAGCTCCACCTTAGGTCCTGGGTCCTCTCCACCCACCCAAACAAGTGGATCTTCTCCCACCAGGCTCATTGGGACACCAAGGCTGGAGATGACGCTCAAAGCCCTCCAGACAGCAGCAATCCCAAGTAAAATGGCCGAGTTTGGCAGGGATGGTGCTTTAACCCACCCGTTTCACACTTCCCACACAAGGCCAGTCACAGCCACGGCGGTGTGATGCTAAAGCTGCTCTGAGCTTGCAAATACCAAAGAACAGTCCAAATCCTCCTCCTTTTTAAATACAGGCCATGGGAACAGCCTGGGAGAGCTGCCACCATGCTGTCGCTAAAGCAGGAGGCACCACCACCGTTCTCCATCATCACCATCAGAGACCACTACCATGTATTACTCAGCATTGCTCGCCTCAGACAATGGAATTAAAGAGGAGCCCTTGCTGTGAAACCCCCACGGCTGCATCCAGCAGAGCTGCGTGTGCTGTGGGCCATCCCAGAGCATGCAATGACACCATCTGAAGGATCCAGGACATCCATGCATGTCTTGGGTACCTGGGCAGGTGGCATTTCAACCGCCATTATCTAAACATTGCAATTCTCTAAATGTTGTGATGGGCTACTCCATGTAACCACCTAATATTTTAAGGCGGTGATAGCCCCAGAGCAATGAAGAACTCCCCTTCAAGCCAGAACAAGGTCAACATGTTGTGCACAGGCAAATGCGAAGCCCGAGGGTGGATGTACACATGTGGGATCATGGGCACAACCAGGCATGTCTACAGCCAGTGCAAACTGAGATAAATGGAGACAAGTCTGGAGGCAGACAGACGCTGCAGAGTGGCATGAGCAAACAGCACCGCTGAATAACAACAAGATCAAGTGTAGGGTCCTGCACCTGGGGAGGAATAACCCCATGCACCAGTACAGGTTAGGGGCCGACCTGCTGGAAAGCAGCTCTCTGGAAAGGGACCTGGGGGTCCTGGTGGACAACAGGATGACCATGAGCCAGCAATGTGCCCTTGTGGCCAAGAAGGCCAAGGACATTCTGGGCTGGAACAAGAAGAGTATGGCAAGCAGGTCACGGGAGGTTATCCTCCCCCTCTACTCTGCCCTGGTGAGGCCGCACCTGGAGTGCTGTGTCCAGTGCTGGGCTCCCTGGTTCCAGAAGGACAGGGAACTGCTGGAGAGGGTACAGCAGAGGGCTACCAAGATGATGAGGGGGCTGGAACATCTTTCTTCTGAGGAAAGGCTGAGGGACTTGGGTCTTTTTAGTCTGGAGAAGATAAGACTGAGGGGGGATCTCATCAATGCTTACAAATACTTCAAGGGAGGGTGCCGGGAGGATGGCACCAGTCTTTTTGCAGTGGTGCCCAGTGATAGGACAAGAGGTCATGGGCACAAACTTGACCATAGGAAGTTCCATGTAAACATGAGGAGGAACTTCTTTCCTTTGAGGGTGGCAGAGCACTGGAAGAGGCTGCCCAGAGAGGTGGTGGAGTCTCCGACTCTGGAGACATTCCAAACCCGCCTGGACACCGTCCTGTGCAACCTGCTCTAGGTGTCCCTGCTTTGGCAGGGGGGTTGGACTAGATCTCCAGAGGTCCCTTCCAACCCTTCAATTTTGTGTTTGTAATACATGTCCAGCTCATCTACAAAGATGTTGAGCTGAAGGGAAGACCTTCCTGGAAAGGCAGGGCAGGTCTACAGACAGGTCTCTCGCCTCCAAGCAGACTGCTCGCCTCTGCCCCAATCTTCCCCATAACCACCATTTCAGTGACTTCCATTTGCTTATTTTGAATCTGGTTCAAGATTTTTCCCACCTGTTTCCAGCTCCTTTGGATGTCGCCCACCTTACTGCAGTGTGCACAGTTCAATGTAGACAGAGCAGTCACTCCTTCCACTCGTGAACATCACTGAGATGGTAATCACACAAGTGAAGAGGACTTGGCCGATCTTTGATGACTCTCCTGAGCTTGTTCTGGACAAGCCTTGCTCATCTTCTATAGCTCTGCTATTTAGAGGTTGGACATATACTGAGTCCTTCAGCAACCATTTGGCCTCAAGCAGGGCAAGAAGCCAGCATGGCACAGGGCCATGACCAGGGCTGCTGGCATGCTTACATACAATACACCTGCAAGAGACCATTTCTCCTCTTTGCCACTGCTTTTCAACATCTTTCAACAAACTTGAGAAGAGTGGAAGAGCTACCCCGCCAGAAGGCTACACCCAAGCACCTGGCAGCAGAAACGGTAAAGTCTAACCACCGCCTAACCACAGAGGAACTTCAGTTCCTTCTTTTCCCCACCCTCTCACAAACAAAAAGCCGTCATTATTTTCATTTTTGGAGCTCAAGCCAAACATCATTTGATACTTTTCAGAAGACTGCTTGCTGAGAAGCTGCTGCCTTTAAGGGGAAATCTCATGCTCAGGTCTACAGAGCCCTCCCAAGCCATGTGTCCTCCCGTCCACTAGCAATGAAGGGACATAGTATAGAGAAAAGGATTAACACAACATCAGTTCAAGTCTTACAGGCTGTCTTATACAGCTGGGAAGCAAAGCTCAGAAGATCCTCCAGGATCTATGGCACACGTGATCTCATCTAGTGAGCAGCTCATCTGCCCTGGGTTCCAGAGCCAGCTTCATGCATTTTCAGAAAGGTTGGATTTCAGGAGACTCCAGGCTCCAGCCCTTCATCAGCAAGGACAGGTCCCACCAGTCCACATGTGACACCTGCAGGAACTGACCTCCACCATCCCAGTACCACTGAACTAGAGCATCTGGAGCTTCCACGATCTGCCTACTGACACAGGTATCCCAGAGGTGGGCAATATTAATTGCTACATCCACCCAACACATAGACCAACGGCTCCTTCACCAACACAATCCAGACTTCCCATAATAGAGTCACTGAAATTCATCTTTTCTCTGCAGACAGGATGCTATTTGCCATTACTGGGTCTTCATCTTAAATGGGAAGAGCTGCAATTTCATCACTTTCTCCATCTGCCCACATGGTGCCACGTGGAATGACAAATCCTGACCATGACAGGCTGGCTGGATTTCGACACTCACACAGACCTTTGGGATGAAACATCAGGGGTGGAGCGCACAGCCCAAGGGCACATGCAAGTCAGACATGAGAACCGTGGTGATGCAGCCCAACCCTCCCCTATGTTCACATAAAAGCTCCATATCACTGCTAACCCAGCTCTGTTCCTGAGCTCATCCCACCTACCTCCTCCAAATATCCTCCTGACTCATGCGAAACACAGCCACAGCAGCCTATTTTTACCTCTGAACACACATCGAGTCTGCATGTACAACCGAGCCAGGATGCAGCACATCCAAACTCCAGTTGACAGGACACCAGGGCTTGGCCAAACCAGGATTTAGAAATCCCTAATCCCTGACACAAGTACCTTTCCAAAACATGAAAAATGCACCAACATCTGCCAAAAGGGTGGTGGGGTGGGGGTGTTGGAAACTCAATTCCTCCACCTCCCAAATATATTTCAGGTGCTAAATTAGGAGGTTTGAAAGATGTGCAAGGTCCTGCACCTGGGTCGGGGCAACCCCCAGCACCAGTACAGGCTGGGGGATGAAGGGATGGAGAACAGCCCTGCCGAGGAGGACTTGGGCATGTTGATTGATGAGAAGCTCAACACGAGCCAATAATGTGTGCTGGCAGCCCAGAAAGCCAACCGCATCCTGGGCTGCATCAAAAGCAGTGTGGCCAGCAGGTCAAGGGAGGTGATTCTGACCCTCTACTCCGCTCTGGTGAGACCTCACCTGGACTACTGCATCCAGCTCTGGGGCCCTCAGCACAGGAAAGACATGGACCTGTTGGAGCAGGTCCAGAGGAGGACCATGAAGATGATCAGAGGGCTGGAGCATCTGCCATGATGACAGCATGAGAGACCTG
This sequence comes from Burhinus oedicnemus, assembly GCA_008921705.1. Taxonomy (NCBI): domain Eukaryota; kingdom Metazoa; phylum Chordata; class Aves; order Charadriiformes; family Burhinidae; genus Burhinus; species Burhinus oedicnemus. The sequence continues at coordinate 23,538 of VFFE01005797.1, forward strand.
GGGCTGTTCAGCCTGGAGAAGAGAAGGCTTCAGCAGACATAGCGACCTTCCAGTACTTAAAGGGGGCTGCTAAGAAAGATGGAGAGAGACATTTTACCAGGGCCTGTAGTAACAGGACAAGGGACAACAGTTTTAAACTGAAAGAGGGTAGATTTAGATTGGACATAAAGAAAGAAATTCTTTACCGTGAGGGTGGTGAGGCACTGGCACAGGTTGCCCAGAGAAGTTGTGGATGTCCCATCCCTGGAAGTGTTCAAGGCCAGGCTGGATGGGGCTCTGAGCAACCTGGACTAGTGAAAGATATCCCTGCCCATGGCAGGGGGGCTGGACTAGATGACCTCTGAAGATCCCTTCCAACCCAAACCTTTCTACGATTGTAACAAGAGCCTTTGTCTCAACAGGAGGAGAGGATGCACTTATGAAGACCTGTCAGCAATTTGCTAGTTTTCCCATGGAGGATAGCGCTGGTATCAGACCCTCCCAGGAGCCAGTGATTCACATCCTCAGCGAGTGCTGTTTGGGCAACAAACCACTAAATGGTGGTGTTTGTTCTTCTTTTAAAAAACAAAAAGTCTTGCAGGACAGGAAACGAACTCCTGACAAACACTTCCCACACGCTCTCTGGAAAATAACTCAACCAAACCAGGCAGTCGAGGAAGGCTTGTCATCAGCCACATGCGGTTACAAACATGTTTCAGACCTGGGAACCTGAGGGTCAGCACAAGACAAGACCTCCCTTCCCACCACACTTTACGTGGAAGTCACCTCTATAATAGCACCTTTTGCCCAACAGTCCCGAGACCCACAGGAGCTCCTGCCCACCACCACGGGATGTTCTCCCTGCGTCTGTCCCTACACTGGCACTGGGGACCTGCGGAGTGGACTTGCTCTTCCTTTGCTTTAAAAGGGAACTGCCAACATAAGTATTTTATGTAATTATTAACTTTTAAACAGCTTTCGCAGAGTTAATCTTCATTACAACCCTCTCGGACAGCTGGTAACCCTGAGCGAGCCATATAAATATCCAGACACCCGCAGATGCCAACCTGAGGATTAAATTCTCTTCCTACATTTCCTGTCCGTCCGTCCCCCCCCCCCCCCAGACAAAGCCTTGGCAAGTGAGAAAAAAAAAAAAATCTGCCTTGTTATTCGAGGCGTTATGTGTGAGAGCCTTACCGACGTGAGAAATCACAGCCCTCCCAGCACAGAAACCAGTGCTGGATTTTTGGCCAAAAAACCCCTGGGCTCAGTGTGTTTTTCCACAAGGACAACCCTCCTCGCCCCGCAGAGCTGCCCTGCCTCCGACACTTGGCCCCACACTTTAACAGGCAGGCACAAATCCCGATCCCGTATTAAATTAATCCAGGGGCCACCCAGGAATTTTGACCATGGGATAGTTTGAGGGTTTTCTTCCCCCCCTTTTTTTTGTTCTGAAGCAGATTTGGGAGCAAACGTAGCAGCTTCCCCGGGCAGCTCCGCACAGCCCTGCGCACGTTGCGGGTAGATGGCTCGTGTAGTAACACCTTAAAAGTGATCAAGCACTGCTGATGCAGTAAGGCTCAGGAGCGAGACATGATAAACCTCTACACGATTAGGTTTCCTTCTCTCCAAGCAGAACAGCAGTCTCCCTCGTTTGCGTTTTCCAAGGCTCCCTTTCACCACGAAGTCTTAGTCAGCTCCTACATAAACCCCGTGGAAACCACACAGCTTCCCAAAAGGTCAAGGATGAGTTTGGGGCGAACCTGAGCAAAGTTTTGAGTCGAGCAGTTTGAGGAACACGGTGCTCTGAACTCATCAGATGTCACCCCAAAGCTCCCACGGCCAATGTTTGCGCTGCAGACGAAGGGCAGCTTCATCCCACCCCAAAGCAGGGCATCGCACCCACGCTGGAGCACACGCAGCATGAAAGACGGAGCTCCCACACAGGCCAACAAGCTCCAGCGAGGGAGCACCCCTGTTTTAAGGCTCAGCAGTACAACAGCATCCGTTTTTCTCCTGGTGCCCGGAACATACCTGCCCTTTCCAATTTAGCAAGCTCCCTTTCTGCCTGGGTCTCGCTTGGCAGAGGTGGACGGGCTGACAGAGGACCAGCAGTCATCAGCAGATCATTAAGGTACAGATGCCAGGAGACTGCTTTGAAAAAAACCACTGTAACATCACCTTCAGCCTCTCCGTTTTGGCAGGTAGACAGACATTAACCCCTCATTTCATGCTTTGCCTGCCAGAGTCATCTCAGGGTTTGCACACAAGCCCAGGGCTGCTCCTCTCCAGGCATAACCGCATTACCAAATTATGTTAGGAGAAGTGGGCACACCTGCCCTCATGAGATGCTGCTGGCCATCTCTGCCCTACCTGTGGTCGGGGCACAAAACCTTGAGGTAACCACAGTTTGAGACTGGTGAAGCTTTTAACCCCATCACTCCTCCCCATGCTCTGCAGATGTGCCGAAGAGATGGAGTCCCCAGAGGCATGTTGCCACAGTAGCTCCTTCATCCTTGCCTGGCCTCCTAGCGTCACTGATGCTCCTGCCACCAAGCTGTAACCCATTCAGGAGCTGATCAGAGGGAAAACTAACCCTACAAAAAAACCCCTACTACATGTCTTTCATTTATCCACAGGAGCACTAAGGAGGGGTACTAAGGTAGCATCTAGAGTCACCCCATAGACCTGCAAGTGCCATCCCTGCAGCTGGGTTTCCTTATTTAGGGTAGAAGTTGAGAAGAGTGTCACCAGGCCTGAGGAAGACTATCCACTGCTGGGTTGTTTCCATGCACTTGCTTCCCTTCATTAGGTGAGGGATCTATAGAAAAGATTACGGTTATGTGTGGGCTTGTTTAGTCAATGTGCTGACTCTTTAAAAAAAAAAAAAAATCAAGTAATTTTACTCTGATAAGCATCTTCCAACACTAACCATAAATGAGTATCTGACTCCATGTGAGGACAAGCCTGCAATGACCCAAGACGTCCTGATGCATACCGCCAACACACCTGTTGGTTGTATTTACATGGGGACGCTTCAGAGCTGCAGCACAGGGTCAGGTTCTCCATGGCACAGGGATTTCCAGCGAGGCTCTGATCCTTCTTCAACACCCTGACTGACTTGCTTTGGAGCAGACCAAGCTCAAGCCTAGCACTGGTCCTACAGCAACCGAGCTGCAAGCCAAAGACCGTTCCCTACGAATCACCAAACAAGATGATCCCAGCTCCCAACGTGCTGACAACTGGGCATCCTGATGGCTGAGCAACCAAGACTCCCAAAATCCTGACACTCCCCATCTTTCCAGCATCATCCCTCAACTCCCCACTCTGCTTTCGATCCTGAGCCACTTTCAGTACTTCAGCTCTTCTACCTGCAGTCAAGCCTCAGCTCCATCTCAGCTGCAAACAGCTTTTGCAGAACAGTTTATTTCTCTGATTATTTAACCAGAGGCTTCTTCCTGGCTTTGATCTCACCATCTACTGCAATAATGTGCCATCACCAAACCTGAAGAAAAATAAAAGGGAAGTGGCATCTCATGCCAGGCCAGCGCTGCCAAGATCTATTCTTCAGTCTTTCAACTCAAAAAAACCAAAACAAAACAAAAAAACCCCATCAAAACCAAAAACCCACAACCAAACTCTCTTCTTGCCTCTTGGCACATCATTTCAGGCAGCTTCTTTATCACAGTATGTTTTACCCCAAAATGTAACATTTTACAGTCTTTGCCTTTCATCCTCTGCCACTCAATGGGTGATAGCCAAAGGCAACAGCGCAAGATGATTGCAAGCCCATCTTCATGCTTGGCATAAGCTGATGCCAGATTTGGCATTTCCAAGACGTTCAAGAGACAGGCTTCAATTCTCCACGTGTATTACAAGCCAAATTCCTTGCCTCTGGAAACAGCTGAAGAAAGGAAACGGGTATTTGCTAAAATGAAGGGACTGTTTAGAAGAAAATGTTTCCAGCACATTGGCTGTTCTTGGTCTTCTAAAAGAAAGTAGTCATACAAGGTTAAAACCACGGAACGCTATCAGCCCAGTACCCACGTCGTTCAGGCACCACACTGATAATTTCTTTGGAAATCTTTGGCAAACTGCTTTTTCCCCTTTGGATTCCCACCTGCAGGGCTAGAAAGTAAGAGCCAGCCGAAGCAACAAGAGGTCCAGCTTCTCCAACCACAGCTGCACCTTTGGTGATGCTCTGCCTTCACAATCCCACACAGATGAACTCTGGGGGCTTTGAGGACAGCCTCCGCCATGGGGACAGACATGAGGACAGACATGGACATAGGCTAACTCAGGTCATCAGCCATTGCAAGCTTTTCCCAGACCTCTGAACCATTTAATCCAGTGAGAATCATTGGCATTTGCAGTCTTGGCTGGAACACATCCATGTTAAGGACACGGGTCTTGTTTTAATACCAGCCTCCGAAGCTACTGCTAATTTTAGGTTTGGGCTGTTAGTTAAGGCACATATTATGACCAGAGAGAGCACGGGGCATAGACACCAGCTCATGGGAAGATGAGGACAAGTGAACTGCCCCATGACAACAACCGCTGCTCAGGATCACACATGTATCTCAACTATTTAAGCAATTCAGTATATCAAGCACCATCAGGAACCGGGCAAGAGTTTGATCCACTGCTCCCAGGCTAAAATCCTCCTCTTTTGGGAAGAAGCCCAATCACAGCGAGATGTCTTTGCTCCAGCCCTGAGCGGTGCTGGTGCCACCCTGACCATGCTTCACCCAGAACTGATGGGCTTAAAGAAATCGGTAATAAAAATTGATAATAAAAACCTCCAAATGGGCAAAGCCTTGGATGCCAGCTGCGCTCCCGTCAGCACAGGAGGTGCATGGGTTGCCGGTGCAAGGGCAGCCACCCAAGCACAGCTCCTCCGAGCAGAGGCTGCAGCACCTACGTCAGACCCAGTCTTCCCTTTCAAAGGTTAAAGCTGTTTACTGAACGGATTAGGAGGGAGGAGATGGTAAGACTAGGAGGAAGCGGGGGGAGACTGTGCGCAACAGCTACGCACACAGGCTTTGCCCCAGCCATAAACACGCCCCAACTCCTTGTTGGCACAGCGGCCAACATATAGGTGGGGAGGTCATATGGGTGTTGGCACACTGCCAGCACCAGACCCCAGGGCTTCACGCCTGGCCCCAGAAGATGATTTAAACCTAATTGCTTGCCCTCCACATCCCTAGTGCAACCACAAACCAGGCTGGCACTTGAAGACCTGGTGACCAGTTGTGGTCCTCGCATCTATGGAGGCTTTGCTCTGGCTGCCTACCATAGAGGGATCTGCGCTAGCAGCACAGGAGAGGAAAGATTTCCTCTCTGCAACAGCCTGGAGTTTGTTTCCAGCTATATTCATCCTGGTCTGAAACGCTGCTTCAGGATGAAGCATGATTTGGGTACAAACACTGCCTAAGCAGCAGAAAGCTAAGCCATGACGCTGCAGCTCTGCAGTACATCTTAGCTGTACGCCCAGTTATTAAATAAAAGGTCAATTCCTCCATGGCACTACATCTTCTCTTGTTTCAAGTAAACAGTCTTAAGAGCCAGACGTTCCAATAGGAAAACCAAAGAGGGATTTATACACCACTGCGGAGGAGAACAATTTCCATATCTGACATGACAGAGCACCACCACCAAGTAAGAACTAATGAGCAAGGCTCTTCCAGCTAACGCAACGAGATTGAGCTGCACTAAAAGCAAGACAAAGCATTAATTGGTGTGCACTCATCTGTCTGCCTTCACTGCACAAAGTTCAACTGAGGACATTCAGTGGCAGGGGAAGTCATGAAGCCACCCGTGCCAACACGGAACCAGCGTGACTACTGCAAGAATGACTGGGAGGGATGGGCAAAACCGCCCAGCCAAGAGCCCAGAGTAACAGGGCAATTCACTTCCAGACCTGAGCAGCTTGATCAGATACTGGGCCAGTTTATCACCTAACTGTGGTTTTTACTGTTACAACGAGCTTATTTCCCAAGACAAGGGGAAAAGCTTAGCAAATATCTTGTGAATTTGATGCACTAGCTGAATCCAGCTGTTAAAGGATGAGAAAGAAGACCAGAACAACTCATCTTGGGAAGCACAGGATGACCCATGAATGATGCTGTCCTCCAAAGGACAACAAGATCTGGAAGGAGGATAGCCTCGTTGCTCACCACATATCACCTTCTCTTACCTGCATGGTTTCTTTAACCTGAATCATGCTTGGTGACCAAACACACAGCACAGCCCACAAAGGCAGCTCTAACGTGGCCTCCAGAAGGGCCAGCTGCGGGACGGCGTCTGAAACACCAGGTTCGAAACCAGAGCTGCACCCGCTCAGAGCAACTTGGTCTGGTCCCTGCACTCAACCACTCCCCACCCTGTTCAAATTCAGCCCCTGCTCTGAGATAACAACACTCACTGCTCAAAAAAATTCACAAAAGTGAGAAATTCAACCAACTGGTAATTAACGTCATGGGGAAAAAAGTTACTACAAGTTAGTAAAAACCAACTACTTTTGGCCGATGAACCATGGCCAAAGCCATGTAGTATTTCTGGTAGCGCCCACAAATAAGGATGTTTAATAAGGTTCTGCAACCCCATTGCAGATCACGCCCATAGCCCCAAGGACCACGCCTTGGGTACCACAGATTTTAGGGACAATGGAGCACATGGGTTACCAGAAAAAGTTATTGCAAAGGGAAGAAAGCTCAAGAAACCTCACCTCAAGGATTCAAAAGAGTTAAAAGGGAACTGATAAGTAGCACAAACACAAGAGAAGGCACAAAACTAATTCCAACAAGACCTTACTGGTTCTATAAATGCGTTAACAAAGGCAAACAAAGTGTAGGTCTATTAATCAGCAGGAAGGAGAAGAGAGTACATGACAGAAGACGCCCTACTCAAAGCCTTCTTTGCTTTGTACTTAAGCACACAAGGATGACTTTCATCAAGCACTGATCTCTCTTAAACCTTCCAATCTTTTTTCAATCCATTCTTTGTTTGGCTCCCCCTTGTTAAATGTGCTTTTCTAAAGGTTAACTGTAAAGAGATGTTTAAGGTTGAGCAACCTCAACCCAAAGTAAGGACTCATCAGTGCTATCTGTCTGTACAGGATAAGGGGGAGTCAAAATTGCCACCATGGCTTTGCAGAGGAAGAACCGTGGATCCTACTAGAGAGATCATGGCTGCTTGGTGCTCACATTCATGCCACTGTTAATTTATCATTGATTTTTACAAATTGCAATCTAATGACCACAATGGGTCATCTTGTCTCATCAAAAAGCTGACAGCAAGTCATCCACCAAAAGAACAGAAAACTACGAAGCAGAGCCTCCCAGAGGACCTCACGACACTCGTGGAGCTGTATGCCTCCATGACAAAGCCTAAGGACAACCTTCCTGGCTCTAGCATGGGTGAAGGGCTGGGGATGCAAGCCGGCAGGTGGGATTTAGGGCTAAGAACCTGAAATTGAGGCACTGCCAAGAGGCAGGGGATGACTCAGCCTTCCGGAAACAGACAGGGTGAGTGAAAAAGGATAACACGAAAGACAACCAGACTCACACCTGAGCGACCTAGAAAATAAGGAGTCAAGAAAACTGGAAAGGGGAGAGCAGGAGTTTAAAAAAAAAAAAACCACAAACAAAAAAGGAGCCTTCATTCAAGATCCTTCTACCAAGGAGGGGTGGGAAGGAGGCGAGGAGCTGGGGTGAGCAGGTGACATTCCCTCCATTAACTTTTCCTTCAGGAGCAGGGACACACCACGGGAACAGGGATGGGGAGAGGCCAAGGATGAAGAAATATCTGAGGAACCAGCATATGGCCTTCGTCCTCGCTACAAGACCCAGCAAGTCAGAAAAGCAACCGGTCACTGGATGTGGGGGTGGCCTCTCCAAAGCACCTCATGGGATGGTGCAGAGGATGCTACCCCCTACAGCCCCTGGTCGCTGCCGCTCACCGTGCCCGTTGCAGTAATAGATCCACTTCTCCCTGTTCTGTGTCGGGGTGGTGGACTTTTTCATAATAGCTTTTTCCACAATGGCACTGGGATCTTGCCTGGGTCCCTTCTTCAGAGTCCGTGAGCTCTTCCTGACGCTGCAGACAACAATAACCACCAGGACCAGCAGCAGGAAGAGGACAATCATCCACGGCAAGTGTTCATTGATGTCAAAGTGCTGGTGGACGTTCTGCTGACCTCGCCGGGGTGGCCTGTATGGGACATTGGACTTCTCACCCCCTGCCATCTCCAGCGACGGCTGCTTCTCCAGTGCTTGGCTGGTCTGCTTGTGCCGGTAGCTCTGTGCCTGGCTGGCAGTGCTGGAGCCCACGCGGGTCCCACCAGTGCCGTCCGTCTCGTTGGCCGAGGTTTTGTTGTAGTAGCCCGCTGACTCTGCTGTGCCACTGGATGTGCGTGGCACGGGAGAGGGGACAAAATCGGGAACTGAAGAGTTCAAACCTGTGAAAGGAGAAGAGAGCTCAGTGTCACGGCACCGGAGACTGGATACGGCATCATGTCACAGTCTAAGACCTGCCTGAGCATCTGCTTGGCCAGCAGACAGAAACCCAATGCCAGGCAGTGAGAAAGGGAAGAGGTGAAGTTGAGGTTTGGCTCTGGGAACAGATGGGTACAGTTACAGAGGTAGGTTCAAGATAAAATTGACCCTTGTTGGTTAAGGCTAGTGGCAGTTTGTTTAAAAAAAAAACCCAAGTGATCAAAGGCATGTTGTCAATCTGCGTTTGTCCTACATTCAGTACTTCTCAGAAAAACCTGCAACTTTGAGGTTTCTTAGGTTTATGAACATGGGTTTCATTCCAAATGTGGAGAATGTGGTATTTGGGCTAGAAACATATGAAAATTTGGAGGCTTAGTCTCTCTCTGCAGGGTTTTGTTAAGGAAGCATGAACTTTTTTTATCAGCACTGCAAGCCGCTGTGGATGCATCAACTACAAAACAGGTTTCCGAAGCAACAGAAGCAACCCAGCCTCCCCCTAAGAGCTACTTTCCATCTTTGTTAAGGTTTCTTATCAACCAACAGCTCTCAGGTCCCAGCCAGCTGCACGACCAAAGCCTGGCGAGAAGAGGAAGGGCGGGCTTTTGTGGCAAAAACCAGAGCTTACTTTGGAAACTCGGCTTTTGAAGATCATGTCTCACCCTAGTTGAGCCAGAGTGTGGGTGTAACCACCTGTAACCTGATTTTGCCTCTGACTTGATTACTCAAAACACTCTGACCAGGATACAAACACAGAAAATACTTTAACTTTTACCTAATTGTCTACAGTTGATCTCAAAGTTCAGCAAAACACCTTCCCATCCTCTCCCAATATCATATCAAGCTTTGAGACCTAACAAAGGAGAAGCACTGGGAGTCTACCACTGTCAACACCTCCCTGCTATTGTATGCACCAAGTCAGGTGTTCAGACCATCAAATTTTTTTAATTAAAATGCCCCATCTGAGACAGTCTAAGGAGGCTGCTTCCCAGAGAGTGTTGAGCACCCCCTCAAATGGGGTTCTACAGCACCACTGCAACCAGCCACGGCTAAAGCGTCTCCCTAAAGACTGCGATGACATATCTGTTTTCAATTAAATGAGAGAATGGGGAATTCAACCTGGTTCTCCCACCAGTGATAACTAACAGAAACGTTAAGAAAAAGTTTACGGCACAGCCTAGGCTCCAGGAGTGCTTTTTTGGCAATGGATCCCATTCAAGCCAATACGCTGGCTCAGCACAGGGCAAAATGCAGCAGGGAAAGCATGGACACGAAAGCAGCGAATCCATCAGGGAAGCAGTCTGGTGGAGCAACGCTCCTCTCCTGCCAGGGTTTTCCTGCTGCCCTCCGCTCAGGTTTGCCACAAACACAAAGACTTGTGCCAGCACAACATACAGATGGCAAAAGAGGCTGGGGAACATGATGGCCTTTCAGACCAAACAGCAGGACAGCCAGGAGTCCAATCATGACTGCAGTCTCAGTGAAAATGTTATTAAACTTGGTTTAATACAACTGATGGCAACCTGGAGCTACCTTCTGGCCACGAAGCAAAAGCACCACGCATGCTTTAGATGAGGGTGCCCTTTCATAGAATCATAGACTCGTTTAGGTTGGAAAAGACCTTTAAGATCATCTAGTCCAACCATTGACCCTACTCTACCAGGTCCGCCACTAAACTATGTCTCTAAGCACCACATCTACACAACTTCTAAACATCTAGGGGTGGTGACTCAACTACCTCCCTGGGCAGCCTGTTCCAATGTTTGAGAACTCTTTCAGTGAAGACATTTTTCTAATATCCAGCCTAAACCTCCCCTGGCACAACTTGAACCCATTTCCTCTATTCCTTTAACTGCCTAAAGCCAGCCTTGACTGAGGCAGGAATGCAATCGCATGACCAAAAACATGTCTGTGTTTCAGTGCTGGACCTTACCTTTGGGAAGATGAGCAGTTGGTGGAACTTCATAGGGCTCTTCACCCATTTCGGTGCTTGACGAAGTCAAAGACGTGTTTGGAAGAGACGCTGGAGAACCACAGACGTTGTCGCTCTCCTTTGTCCCTGGCTTGATGACCACCATGTTTTTCCCAAAGCAGTCAGTGTATGTTTTGCACTTCATCACACTAGAAGGCACATCAGAAAAGGTACCACGAGGGCACGGCTTGCACCTAACGTCTTCCGTCTCAGTTCCTTTCTTGCGGACGCCCCAGCCGACCGGGCACACCGTGTAAGGGACGCAGGTATCGTTCGTCTGAAACGTACCAGACAGGCAAGTGCACTCGCGGTCGGTCAAGGCAGTACAATGAGTTTTCTCAATCATTGGCAGTTCACAGGGTGTTCTGCAAGGGTGGCACCGCTCTATGCCGTTCTCATGCTTAGTAAAGGTCCCATCTGGACAAGGGCTGCACTCTCTTAAGGTACTCTTCGTACAATGTTTAGACACATAGGTTCCTGCAGGACATTTGTCGCAGATCAGCTCTTTGTTGGTGGCACGGTCGAGGTGGCGGTACTTGCCAGGGGAGAGGCTGATGGCATTCTGCTCGGAGGTCGGCTTCGACTGACCATCAGCGGTGCCAAGGAGCATGAGCAGCTGGAAGACAGATGGGAAGTATTAGTCAACAACAGCGCACGAGCAGAGCCCTCTCTGCCGGCGATCCCTCGCAGGATCACAAAACGCAACCCCAACGGGACCACAGAGATGTTTCTACATGCAGGGGAAGGAGCTCAGCGAGGTCAGGGTGGAAGAGAACCGGCGTAGACGGCAGCACGCTCTCCGGACACATCGCCAGCTACGGCTATAATTCCTTAAATTTGACACCACACTTCTCTGTGAGACTAAGCATCATTTACACTGCAACCCTGCCAGGGCAGTAAATACTGCTAATTGTGTTTCAGCAGTACGTGCTACCTGGTCACCCCAGGAGAATTCAGACCAGCTTTGCCTTTCGAGGCTGAGAGGCTCCAGCACGAGCCAGGCGCTTCCCAAGAAGACAAAAAACACACGCAGGTGGCAGCTCTGACCCGTAAAACTTTCCTCCGCTGTATTTATTCATCCGCACTTGTTCAAATAGTTACCTTCCTAAATAACGCAAACCAGGATGAAATCCGGGCTGGCTGGCATTCCCGGACTATTTCTCAGCCCTTCCGCCCTTCCAGGAGTTTTTATGACCCTGCGCCAGCGTAGGGTTTGGTGAGACCGCAAGGGATGTTCTGCTTCGAGCCTCCAACCACATCTGAACCCACTTTAAACCAGAGGCATCAGCAGCAACAGGCGAGCAAACCCGACGCTATTTTTAAGCTCTCTGAGGAGCTCTGCTGTAACTCAGCTCCTCATTGCATCAGATACAGGTAAAAGGTCTCATTTTTTAGACACTGAACTGCACCCAGCTAGGCTTGGCTAGACGATGGCTACAAATCTGTTTATCTCTACCTATTTCCAATCCCAGGGAATCATTCCCTTAATTTCTTTGCATCGAGGCTGCTCCAAGAGAAGCTCCACCTATCAAGCAGGACCTCCACCTCCTCCAGAAGACCTCTGGTCCACGGATTTCACGTCAGTTACGCCAGCAGAGATAAGACACCCAAGAACAAAAGGTGCATCAAAAGAAAGGCTGACCCAGCCTCGCACAGCATGCAAAGCAATAGAAAAAACATTTCCAAACAGCCGCAGGCTGAGTTAGGAGGGAGGGAGGGAGAGGAACGAGCCAACGTTACCTTGGATTTCCAAAAGCGATTTCCTACACTGAAGGTAAAAAGTCCTGAGACCCAAAAGCTTTTCAACAGCGTGGCCGGGCACAGAAATCACTCGGCTGCGTTACGCAAGCCCTCGCCTCTTGCTCTGCTCCCTATGCTGGGCTATCAGCCAGCCAGAATATATTGAGAAGGAAGAAAAAAAAAAAAAAAAAAATTAAAAAAGCCTCCCAACAACATGACTCTGCAGAAGGCACATGGCAGCAGAGCCGCAAGCCGCGCCGCGTCATTTTTGGTGCAGTCTCTCGCTTCCTGGAAACACACAGCGCATTTCTCTTTCACCTGCTAAATAATTTACGGCTCAGGATTTGTACAAAACACTTCAATTTTTTTTTTATTTTTTTTTTTTTTTCCTCCTTCCTCTCCCGAAGCAGCAATTACAGAGCAGGCAGAAGCAGGCAAGCCCGCAGGAGTTGACGAGGATCCTGCAGCGGGCAGGCTAATTACGGCACGTCAAATTAAAACAAAAAGCGGGGCTGCCCTGGCAGGCAGCAAAGGCTTACAGGATGCCTTTTATTTTTCCCCTCCCCTAAGACATGATTTCACAGAGTGCTTAGCTGGCTCTGAGGAAACCCGCCGCCCGTAATCTTCATGACGCAACCCTGAATTAGCAAACCAGGCACAGCAGGATCCAGCATCCCGAGGTTGTGTGGGGGGGTCACCTGGGTTACTCATCCTCCTCCCCGTGCCGGCGACGGGGCGTCGGGACAGGCAGCGGTTCTCCTGCCTTGCCAGGGATGAGCTCTGTGCAGCCAGCTCAGATCCCAATTTCTCCCTCTGCATCAAGCCAGACCCCAGAAAACCCACGGACAACCCCGCTACAACCCCGTGCCATGGGTCCCATCCCACTCTCCCTTTTCTTCCCATCTCCAGCATCTTTCCGTCACTCCTCTGGGTAACTAAAGTCAGTGGGACCCGCATTACCGTAACAGCACCAGGTTTGGTTTTTTGTTTGTTTCCATTTGTTGGTGTTTTTTTTTTTCAAACCCTATCTCAAGCAAAGCGGCACTGGCGCTTTTGAACATCTCCAGATCTTCGGCTGCACATGCACTTCCAAGCTTAGGGACAAGAGCAAGTCCCAGTGGGGGAAGGACAAGCAGCATTGAGCATCCACTATTCATTCGGATTGGTGTTTCTGGTCCCTGAAAACATCCAGCTGCTCAGGTTTCGTGGCTGGTACCACGCAGATCTCTGAAAGAGAAGGCCAGGAGCAGGAGGCCATCCTCAACAAAAAGGGGATATCTGCTGGTTTGGTCCCTCATCCTCAGGACTGCCCAGCAGGATGCAAAACCAGACCTTTCTGGCCAATACACCCAGTCTCAATGGCGAAAGCAGCAGAATAACAAATTGAGCTCTGCCCAGCCGCTGGATTTCCGTTCATTACTCCAACACTAAGGAAAGCATGGAGGGCAACAAAAAAAAAACAGTGAGAAAAGGAATCGGTGCAAGATGACACCGAAGAGCAGATCTGGTGTTCAAGCAGTTTTGGTGCCGCTCTCTGTGCCCAGGGCCGGAGCAGCTCTTGACACAAGCCAAAAGGGTCAAGCGGGACGGGGCGGCCACCGTCCCAAAGAGCATCCTCAGCTCAGCATCGAGGCCCTGCACCGCACGGGCAAAGGCGCTTCCCAGCCACCTTCACCTGCTCCAACACGTGGAGACTTTACGGTACGAGGAAAGCGGATGAGGCTGGGGAACGCTCTCGTTTTCACCCCCCCACATCGGGGAAAACGGCTCAGACAAGGGAACCTTCGCGCTCAGCTGCAGAGAGACCCTCGAGCCAGCAGGACCCCACAAATGACGTGGGTATGACCCACCTTACCACCATCCAGCTTGGTGATTCCACCTCCACGGCAACATCTATGCCGTGCCTCCATCACCCTCTGAAATAACCGCACGCTGCAGGAGAGACCCGATTGGGAATTTGCAGAGTAAATAGCTTTTAGGGGGGCACAAGCCTCCCGGGCACGCGGATGGGGATGTGGCAGAGACACGGCGGCTCGCTGAGGACCCAAACCCACTCCGTGAGCCAACGCGCCAGCAGAAAGTTGGTGGCTCAACAGGCACCCGTGTCCCGACCGGGGCTGACACCTCGAGACAGTCAATGTCTCAGGTTGTGTACAGCGCTGCCCCACCGCCAGCCCCACGGGGAGGCAGCAATAAACCTGAAAAAAATAATTAAAAAATAATAATAATAAAAAAAAGACAAAAGCCAGCTAAACGCAGGACACTTGACCCCGGTAGAGAAGAGCAGGAGCAGAGAGCTGTAAGCGAACAAGGACCGACAGTGCTAAATTGATACTGTGGGAACAGTTTCCAAGCAAAATCAGCCGGATTTGGTAGAAATGGCAGCTGGCTCCACGGCGATGCCTTGGCACAGGTCGGGGACGGGCTGCACAGCCCGCCGCCCTTCCCGAAGGTCAGCTGCACCCTCCGCCGACCAGCACCGGGAAGTCGCTTGCGACATTAAAGGAAAAAAAAAAAAAATTATAAAACAAACCCAGAAAGACAAATAAACCAGTCTGGAAGTTTTACGGTAACTTTGCAGACAGGAGGAGCCCATCTCCTGCCCCGCACACTGTAAAAAGCATCAAGTTACTCCAAAAAAAATTGCCTGGGAGAAGAGTACAGAAGAGCAAAGCAAGTTTCTGCTTCTTGCAACGCGACCGGCTACTGCAGCTGGCCGGGGGTTTGTGAAACCGAGAGTCCGGTGCTTACCCGGCTCGGCAGTGCCTTCACTACGGCTCCAGAGCAAAACGCAGGCAGCCGAGCGTGCCGGAACAGCAGCACCGACCGACCCGCACATCTGGTCCCCGTGAAGGAAAAACCAGCAGCTCTTCCCGCAGGCGGTGCCGACCGGAGCTGGCAAACACCCCCAGTGGCCACGGTTTTGCTCCAAGCAGGTGAAATCCCCCAAGCTCCCCAAAGCCCCGAGTCGATACAAGGCAACATCGTGCCGGTTCAAGGCGAGGGAACCGGGGGAGATGGTGGGAATGACCTCGCGGCAGCCGGTGGGTGCCCAAAGCCTGCGCCAAGCAAGGGGAACCCATGGCCAACACCAGCCCTACGCAACCGCTGCCGAGCGGCTATCGCTCGGAAACCAAGCGGCCAGGCGGATTTGGGTTCGCAGCACCAGCGGTTAGCGATCTGAACACACCGCCGTGGGGCTGGGAAGACATTGACTCCTTGCGGGGCCAAAGGGAGTTGCCCCAAAATTCTGAAGATGAAGATGTCAGATGAAGAAACCCCAGCCGGTGGCCAAGGGAGCATCCTGCCAGCTCAGGAGCAAAAAGGAATTAATTTTGTCTTACGGCTCGTTTGCTCATGCGACCAGCACATGCAGAGGGTTGAGTACACGCGTGCACAAGAAATACACACACGTCTGCTCAGTCTCAGCTCCGTTTCCCAAAATTGCTGGTGTATTTCCCTACACCTTTATATCACTCTTTCCCTGTCATCTCCGCCCCCCCTTCCCTCTATACCCGCCATTCCCGACTGACCTCCAGGATCCCAGCTGGAGCTCCGTATCTCAAGCTCCCCATCAGCATCTCATCTTCCAGACGTGCAGCAGCACTCGCTCTTCCCGGTGGGAAACGGGCGCTCGGGAGCCAACACCGCGCACGGACCCCCGGCTGCTCCGCTGCCGGCAAAGTTCCCCTTCGCCTTCAGAGCAACGAGGCCAACGTTTCCCAGCTAATGCTCTCCCAGCTTTAGATTATTTTTTGTTTATTCGGATTCCTGTCGAGCCAGCACCGGCTTGCGGAGATCCACCTTGAGTCCAAGAGCGAGTGCGCTCCTCGGTTACACAACCCAGCCGCAGCAGCTGCGGCGCGCGCCTGACACACCGAATTACCGTCTCTGCCCAAAAAGACGGGATCTGATTGGGAAGGGCCCTACCTGGGAAGGTAAACCCAGAGGCGAACCCGCCGGAAAACATAAGCATTAAGTCAGGGCTGCTGCCTGCAATTAGCGGCGGTGAGTTTCGCCGCCTGCCCAAAAGGGTGGTGAAAAAAGCAGCGAGGGGAGATGATGGATGGATGGATGGATGGAGCGATGGACGGACTGATGGATGGATGGATGGACTGAGGGACCCCAGCCCAGCGCCGAGCCTCGGGAGCGGGGCAGCGGGGGGCTCAGCCCTCCAGACGCGGCACAGCCCTGGGTGAAGCCTGCGGGGAGGATGCCGCCCTTCGCCCGCCCGCAGGAAAACGGGGATGGAGGGAACGGAGCCGGGGACACCGCGCCCGGCCGGTGCCCGCTGTGCGGGGGCCGGGCCAGGTGGCCCCCCCGGGCGGGGGTGGGGGGCCCGGAGGGACAACACTGGGAGGCACCGCGCACCCCACGGCGCTGCGGAGGCGGCGGGCGGGCAGGACACCCAAATACATGTAGAACCCCCCCAAAACACACCCCTGCCTACCTGTCCCCCAGCGGGCAGGCAGCACTACTCCCCCCCACCCCGGGCGGGAGGGGCGGGCAGGCGGCCCCGCACTGCAG
>VFFE01005799.1:13328-27738 GCA_008921705.1 Burhinus oedicnemus
GGCGGCGGGCGCGCCGTGATGGATGGCTGGCTGGCTGGCTGGGAGCGGGTTTGAGTGACAGCGCTTACCTGGGTGCCAATCTTCGTCACACTGACAAGCGGCTGCAGCAATCGGGACCCGCACCGCCGCGACACGCGTCACCGCGCACACACGCACCCGGCCAATCGCCGGCCGCGCCGCCCGAGACGACACCACGCCGCGCATCACGCCTCATCAATATTCACCGCGGGGGGCGGGGCCCGCGCCACCTCCCTACGCCGGCGCCTCCCGGCTCGCGCTCATGAATATGGACGAAGGGGGCGGGCCCGGCCACGCCTCTCCCCCGTGGGGGGGGTGAAACCACCTCCCCGGGGGAGGGGGGGGAGGGGGCGAGGCAGATACCAAGTGGCTCCGCCACAGGGGGCGAGGGCGGCAGCCGTGAGGCGGGGGGTCGCCACCGGCCGCCTCTCCTCAGCCAGGGCCCGCTGCCCTCCCTTGCGGCCGCTCTGTTTCCCTAAACCGTTCTTTAAGTGAGGAGTTCTTAAGGTAAGGAGCAGGAGACTCTTGGCCAGTTTGCTGTTGGGATATTTTAAAAGTTTCTCTCCTGTAGATTCTGCGCTGTGCAAAAGGGCTTGAATGTAGGGCTTGCAGTCGGGTCGCTGAGGTGACCTTGCTCCTCATTCTTAACTGCCACCTGAAGGACCGTCTCAGCAACCTCCCTCGCTCCCTTTGAGGGCAAAAGTTACCAAGGAGGGGAAGAAGCTGATAGACACAGAGCGAATCTCGTCTTAGGGAGCTCAGCTCAAAACCAAAGCAGGTTTAGTTTCAGGTTTTGTAGTCCCTCTGCAGAAGAGCAGCTGGGAATCTACTCAGTTACCCTGTACCCCTGTAAACTGGCAATGCCCTACGTTTTTTCAAGGTCTGTGCCACCCTTCCTCTGGGTTTAACAGTAGCGAGCCGCCTAGTTTCTTCTATACAACACTTTTCCTGGGCAAGGCCACTTAAAGAAGATCTGACTAATAGGCTGGCAATAGAAATGGCTACATAAACGTTCCTGCAAGCCAGGTCTGCCTTCAGTCCCCTGAGCGTAACTGCCGTGTCCAGACCCTGCTCAGCCAACACAGTTGCTCTCGGTCTTCAGGGGTCTAGTCACTCTGTGCACACTGCCACCATTTGTCCACTAACAAAACCGCCGTTTCATCCTCTCACTAGACCGCCTGGAGCCTTTACAGGAGTTCATTTTCGAGCCATTTTCCCCCGCACAGTCAGAACCACGTGGACGTCGGGCTTGTGAACAGAGAAAGAACTTGTACACCTCGCAGAGAGAGTGGGAAAGAAAATGAACTATGCTAATCCAGAGTGCTCTGATGTGTGAATTGGGTCTCAAAGTTCATGTGAATGACTTACGTAAACAAGTTTTAAAAAAAAATACAACTCGTAGTTTGTCTTACTCACAAGAGCCTCTTTCTCTATTTCTGCTCTTGCCCCATGTAACAACACCTCTGAGAGAGTTCCTGTGGCCACGCTGGCTTCTTCTACCACAAGTTTCATCTCTCATTATCCCTGACACATTCATTAGTGACACATTCACTAAACAGTGCTTAAAATTAACTGGTTCCCATGCCCAGACCTGCCTCTTCTTCAAATTTGATTCTCCTTGCAAACCCTTTGTTCTCCTTCTGGCTTGCCTGCACTTCTTTGGATAGGAGTTCACCGATTTCCTTTGAGAAGGTACAGATTAAATTCAAAGTAATTTAGTTTCTGTTTAATCTCTTCTCCCAGTGATCTTCAAAGTCTTTCTTGATGCCTTTCCCAACTTGAGTTTTCCGTTCTCCTGCTGCTTCCCTTTGCTTTTCCTTCCCTTGCCGTCTGCCACTTTCTCTTCCCCAGCTCCCCCCTCATGCATGACAGGTGCAGAAATTCGTCTGCTGTCTTCCCCTCACCCGAGTAATTCCATCTTTTGGTCTCCTTTGTAATTAAGGTTACTCCATCCATTACTATCCCCAGCCTCTTATGCTCTTCGTGATATCAATCAATATTCTAACTCCATTGATCTTAAAGCACGTGACTCCCCAAGCACCAGAATTAAGAAAGCCTGGTTCCCCACACATCTGTGCCTCATGCTTTGTGAACTTCAGGGTCTAAGGTGCAAGCTTTGACTGAAATATCTTCCAAAGTTGTGGTCTACATAAGGTTTCTCTTTAGTCAGTGGATGCTGTTGTCTAAAAGCTGCCACTGCAGACTTTCCATCATTCAGGGAGAACATGATACATCTTTCCGGCTCCACAACTTATTTTCGTGAAAGTTACAGGAACTAAATTATTCTGGCAGCTGGACTAAACTGCTAGGTTCAAATGTTATTAAACAACATGGATACACCCCAAATACAGCTGTACATACATGACATGACCATATAAACCTCTTTCCCTTAAGAAATTAACCTAAAAATCACCCTTGATCTAACTTGTGCCTTCCAGCTGCCCATCTCTAAACTCACTGAATGCCCAGTTCCCAACCACTGTCAAGAGGTCCCTGCTTTTCATTTTATCTTCAGTTCTCTCTGATACAGCCTCTGCAGGCTCAGAAGCTAAGCTTAATTTTTGAAACATCACAGCTGAAATCACTGCAGGAGATGAAGATTTAAGAAAAGCACTGTCATGGTTTCGGTTGGGATAGAGTTAGCTTTTTTATTAGCAGCTGGTATAGTGCTATGTTTTGGGTTTGAGATGAGAAATACTTTTGATAGCGCACTGGTGTTTTTAGTTGCCGTTGAGCTCTCAAGGCCTTCTCTGCACCACACACCATCATGCCAGCAAGCAGACTGGGAGTGCACAAGAAGCTGGGAGGGGACACAGCTGGGACAGCTGACCCCAACTGACCAAAGGGCTATTCCATGCCATATGATGTCATGCTCAGTATATAAAGCTGGGGGAAAAAGAAGGAAAGGAGGATGTTTGGAGTTAGGGTGTTTGTCTTTCTAAGTAACTGTTATGCGTGATGGAGCCCTGCTTTCCTGGAGATGGCTGAACACCTGCCTGCCCATGGGAAGCAGTGAATGAATTTCTTGTTTTGCTTTGCTTGCGTGCATGGCTTTTGCTCTACCTATTAAACTGTCTTTATCTCAACCCATGAGTTTTTTTCTCACTTTTGCTCTTCTGATTCTCTCCCCCATCGCAACTGGGGGGAGTGAGTGAGAGGCTGCATGGTTCTAGCTGCCGGCTGGGGTTAAACCACGACAAGTTCTAGAAATTACAAGGCTTTTGAGAGAAGCCTGCAACTTTTGGAAAATAGAAGGAGCTGGGAGGAGAGGAGCAGCCAGGGAAAAGAATGGAGAAGTAACCAAGAGGAGTGATTCAAAGACAAACAAAAAAAAAACAAAAAGGGAAAGGATAAGTATCCTTTTCTTTGTTTCTAATTGTCCAAACAAACTGTGTTGTCCCTCAGCAGTTCTGCAAAAGGACAAAGGTCCAATACATAGGACGGAAGATGGAAATCATGAGGAAATTCTCCATACTACACATTTTATAAGGATTATTACACAACTGATGTAGTTTTGTGCAATGAACTTCCATTGGTATGGGTGTACTGACTTAAATGCAATGGTGAGAGTGCTGCTTTTTTTTCTAAAAAAGCAAAAGCTACATGCCAGGGTGAACGAAATGCCATTTTAATATTTTGTAAGTGCAAATTACAAGTATGTAAAAATTAGGTTCTGTAATATTTAGGCTTACAACTGCAAATAATAGAATACTCAGATTCTCAGACTTCTGTTACTTTCTTCACATTGTACGTATTAAATATACTTATTAAGTACAGCTCATTACTTAAAGCATGCATGGATATGTTTGTAGGGTCAGGACCTTACTTGGTTACTGAGAACAGTCCCAGATATATAAGAGCATTCCTCACAGTTGGGCCAAATATTTGCAAACACTAAGCTATGAAGGTCCCGTCTCACCAAATGAGAAAAGCACTCTCCCAGATCTATTCTCTGAAACACACTTTCAGACTTTCATTTGCCATTTAGTGACAGTAGGATTGTGTAAATGTATTGGAGGGCAAAACTGGATCCTACGCATAGTTGCTGAATTAGGCTTACTCTGACATCCTTTAGTAATTTCCACATTCAAAATATTACAACTGTGTGCATAATATAACATTCATATGCATTTAATCTGTTCAGAAAAATGAGATGTCTCATGGCTCTTGATGATGTACTTGGCAACTCTTTCATAATTAAGCTTTCAAAGGAAACATTTACACAGAGGTGAAGGGATGGGCTTCCATGCAGGTGGCAGTAATCTATACTTATTGAATAAAGACTGTAATTGCAGTGATAAGACTGGAATAATCTAAACAGAGCAGGGTCTTCCCCAGATCCACATAAAAATCAGGTGAGTTTTGAAGTGCTGATCTCTGAACAATGGGAGGCCTCTGCAGCAAACCAGTTTCTTCTTTCATCACTCCAAGGGAAAAAATTATGTAATAAGACATTTCAAAGACTTTGATGTCCTCTGGCTGTTTGGAGAGCATTCTAAAAAGCAACCTCTCTGCACCCTGTTTGCAGGCACAGCACATTCACATCTGCAGCCACAACTTTACGTGGTATAGGAGGAGCCTGGGAAAAATGTGTGACTTATTTTATAATGGATATGGCTTTTAAGATTTTAAAGCTGAAGTTAATGAGTTAACTCAGTCTAAATAAATGGCAAGCTTTGCTTGAAGTAGATCATGGAGATCTGTGTAACTCAGCTGGGAACACTCCCTCTGGAGAAGTTAAGAGTTCATGTCCCACAGCAGAACTTGGGCTCGGACCAAGAGCTGGCACTCCAGTGCAGTACTACTGCAAGGAGTTTCTGTGTGGGGATCATCCTTTTGATGAGCTGTTATTGTCCTATGTTTTTCCACGCTCTCTGTTCAGCAGAAAAAACAACATACTTCAAGCCTCCTTCAGAAAAGGAAAAATTATAAATGTCTTATTCAACATTTCTTCTCTTGTTAAATCAAATTTGAATTTCCAGAGCTGTACATTAGCTGAATCACTGGCTGCATACTACTCACTCCATCTGTTTATATGGTTGAGTCACTGCATTACCAATATCTTAACACGTTACTTGGAAAGAATTTTAGGCGATCTGGAGGGTAAAACCCCAAAGCTCTATAAGATAATGTTCCTTTCTGTATGTTCTGTAGTACCACACTCTACACTGCTCGCTTTCTGCTATCAGAGATGTTAATTTCAACAAACTGCTATTTTAGGAAAAATAGCTTATCGTAAAAGCACAGCTTCCACTCAGAAGCCGAAGACTGAGCTGTGATGTAGAAATCCACTGTCACCTCCCCACGTGCAATGCCTTGCCCTGGGAACTGCATGAGGACTTCCATGGTGATGGAACAAACACCTTTCGCAGCCCAATGTATCTTTTTTCCACTTGAGATATTATAAACAGATTACCTACTGAGGGCAAACTTTCTGCTTTTAATGATGCCAAAAGCTGAGAGTATCTTGTTGTTTGACTGCAAAGTTTCTCCAAAAATGTGTTAGACTTAGAAAGACATTTTAATTTACCTCATTGTGGAAGGGGGGAGGGGAGCAAAAGACAGGGCAGAGCGGCAGAAAAGCAGAGTCAGAAGGACAGAGGTGAAGTTGCTAATATCTTGATTTTTATTTTATAAAAAACATCAAATGAGAATATTTTGTATGAATCTCACCATGGAGGACTATGAATGCATTCACATTATTCTGGGAGTTGAGAAGCAGAAAGTGAAACCAACTGAAATAAAAGAAAACCAGGGAGACTAGTTTTACCTTCCAGACCAGGGGCTAGATCCAGCTCTCACAGAAGTCAGTGGAACAATTCCCACTGGCTTGAGCGGGATTTGGATTCTGCAAAGTGACATGCAGGAAAAATAACCAAGAAGCATTAATGAGAGGTTCTCAAACACTGGTCGACAGAGCATTTTCTTCAGTCCATAGAGACCTGTCTTTCCTCTCCATTACTCATTTACTTCCAGCTGCTTTTATGGGTTTCTGCATTTTGGAGCCTAGAAGAACCAAGAGGCGTTGGTAACGGGGAATGAGAATGGCCAGCCAGCCAGCCTGCTCCCAACACTGTTTTGCAAATGGAAGAGAAAAGAATTCAATTGCTGAGCAAATAGAGAAAAAATAAAGAAGGGAGTATCTGAAGGAGTAGAAGGCCATTAAGCTGAGAGGATTAGGTGGCCTTCAGTGAGGATTAGGTGCTTTGCTGCCTAATGCAACTGTCTAGCCAGGCACCTGAGCTCCTAGCACAAAGCAAAAGAAAAGCTGAGCTCCACACAAATGTCTGCACTGAGCAAATAGGAAATGCCAAGGGCAGAAGTGCTCCACAAACATTCCCCTTCTCATCTCTGCCAAGTTGGGATTTGTGGAAGCTATCGTGCACAGCCACCTCTGGGCTGCAAGTAGACAAGCCCATCTCTGGTAGTCCATACTGCAGTACTTACACCATATCCTCCAGGTCAACATCCACACTGTCCCTCCAGATGTGACACACATTCCTACCACCACATCTAGCTGAAGGCCTTCCTCTTTGGAGCAGTCACACATCCGGACCAGGCTCTGGATCAGCTGATGGTTGATGCTGGGGGCAGCATTCCCACTAACACTTTCAGGCACTTCCTCAACATGGAGGACTGTTGTCATCTGAGTACAAGGCTAATATGTGCATGCATCGTGGACCAGATGGAGCTAGCTAGCACCCAGTTCTTAATTTCAGGGCAATCCTTCCTTCCATATGTACATGTGGGTCAAACTACCATGAGTCCAACACTGGCCAGTAGTAAGTGCTTAGTGAAAGAGTGTAAGAAACATGAAAACAACTGGGTCAGCATTCCTCTGGTGTATCTTAGGAGCTCCTGGGGTCAATAGTTTAGCACCTTTTTGAATCAGAAGTTGCAATCAGACCATCATATTCAATGGCCACTGGCAGACTTCTCCTCCATTAATTCCTCTATTTTCCTCTTTCAACCCGTTTACAGATTGCAATTCTATAATGTCCTTTTGCCAGCCAGTGAGTCTCTCCTGGAGTTAGACTACCTAAGTCAGCCTTTCTTCATAAGAAGGAGGAGATACAGGAGACTTTCTGGACATTTTTCCTAAGATTTATTGATGAGAAAACATTCTAGGAAAGAAAGGGTTCATCAACAGCTTGCAGAGCAATAAGGTACAGAGATCCCTATACCGGCTCTGCATGAAATAGCTTTGGATCTGGAAGAAGTAATACCAGCCTCATGCTGTGCCCCGGTTAGTTGGTGGGCTGAGAGGCAAGGCAAATTAGCTTGAGACTGAGTGCTATGCAAGCAAGGCAATACTGCTTCTGGGATCCAAGCTTGTATCCCTGCCAAGGTCTGCTCCTTCCTCCGAGAAAGACTGGCCCATTCAGACCTGGGTTGGGGATCTGCAGCACAGAGCTGCATTGTGCCACACTGGCACATCGCGAGAGGCATGCTCCCAAATCTTTGCAATGCCTGAGGATACAGACCCACCTCCCCCATGGAACATCTAACCTGGAAGCTGCAGGACAGTGACTGCTCAGCTCTTTTCAGTTTGCAACATCCTGTTTATTTCCCAGAGCAGGTGCAGATTCCCAGGGAGAGACTTGAGCCTCCTCCCATAGAAAGGGTGCATGAAATCCCACAGATCTGCAGACCACACGCCTCATACCATTGCTATAGGGCTTCCTAGGATAGGAGCTGCGCCCATCCATTACTGAGATTCTCATCACATATAGTATTTATTGACCAGTGCAGATGACGATGGAACGATGCTCTCTAGGATTATTTAAGCACATCTGATCCAGAACCAGACCAGAAATAAAATTTGCCCTGTACCAGGCCCTGATTGCTCTCACGATCTATGTCCAAGCCAAGTCACATCCTGCATCCATCAGCAAGCCCCATACTTCACATCGTGCTCTAAGGAAGGAGCTGAAATGCAGCCCCTGAGGCAGGGTGAATTGCTTGGTGTGCCCAACAGTGCACTGCTGTCACACACCGCTTCCCACTGATGGGACCTTGGTAAAGTTCTCCAGCAGACCTTGGTCTGCTGACCAAGACTCATCCAGACTAAATGACTAACCCTGGTCTAGTGAGAAGCACACTTACCAGGGAGAAGGGAGACCGAGGTCCCAGCTCACAGCCCCAACCAACAGCCAATGCAGACATGCTGGCTGGCTTTTTTTCTCTTATCCAAGGAATTTTGAGCCCTGGAAAAGATAGCTATTAGCAGCTCATTTCCTTTTACTCATGTACGGCATAAGTCACATCAGTAAGGGTTGGAATTTATGTTTTTTTAAATCTAATAGGTGAAGTTCATGTAGATTGCATCTCTTTCCTAATGATCTGTGTATTTTGGTAGCTTGACTTTCATAAATACGGCATTGAACAGGGTCAGAAAGAACACACTGGAATCTGCAGAGGCCTTTCAAAAAGTGCCCGAAACAATACTGCTTATGGCTTTGTAACTGTTCATAGAAAGCAAGAGTCAGCATTGCAGTCCATTTCATATCTAACGCATACACTCCATAAGTAGTTTAAAAGGCAGTGACGAAATCTGCTCTTCATTGAGAGATGACTCTTGTTATGCTCTCTCACCATTTCAGAGATTTACAGTTTAGCTCTCTCCAGGGTTTGCTTCCCTCAGTCCTACTTTCTGAGTATTATCGCCGAACCCTGTCAAAATTGTGCTTCCGTTTTGCACTGCCTTCTCCAATTCTTTTCTAAAAATTATCATACTTCTGCTTTTCCCGTTGCACAGGAATCAAAAAGCTGCATCAAACCCAGCATGTTTATCTCAGTATGACATCCCACGTATAAAATGTGTGCCTATTTCAGATGTCAATCTTCATTATTTTCTTTACTTCAGTCAGACCTAGGAAAACAATCACAAAACACGCAGGGGATTTTGTTTTTCCTCAGTACTATTTCACAGTACTGTATGCATCCATAGGATGATGGCATTCCTTTGATTGCTAAGTAAGCATATTCCCTGACTGTAGTCTCCAAAGGCAGAAAGTAGTCAAGCTCCCATGCTGCACACTTTGCGCGACAGACTACCTTTGCACAATGAGATTCAGTTTATCTAATTGTAGGGACTGTAGCTTGTTTTTTCTTTTTGAAACTCGGGAGCAAAGTTTTTCATTATTAAAGGTTTGGTGGTTTGTGTTTTTTCTGCAATTAGTATAACATAGGCTGCATGTAGCCAGAATCTGTGGTACCTATAAATTCCAGCTGCTCCACTAGTAGACCACGTAGTGGTAGGATGCTACCAATATAATTAAACATCAAACAAATGAAAACTTTCGGAGCCCCTATTTTCCTGTCATACCTAGACCCAGCCATGCCCCTTTCTCATACTCCAGTTGACTTTTGTATCACCACCTCCACTGCTGACAATACTTTTTTCAATGGGAATATCACAGCCGTAGCCACTGCCAGAATCTCTTGGCAAACGAGCGCCTTTCTGAGTCAGAGCCTAATGCCATTACAAGGTCTGCAACAGCTGCAGCAGTCATACATCTGCAAGTCATTTGAACATTTTATGATGAATAAAAACTATCCATTACATAGACCTATACATTATATATTAACCCTAATACTTATTCAGTTACACTAACAATAACCTTTTTCCTCTGCATGCTGTAAACTTCTTTGGCTACAGCATGTGTTAACAGAGATACTTAGAGCTCCGGTCCATGGTGGAGCAGTCCCTGCGTACATATTACCTAACTTATTCTACCTATTTAAACACAAAATGGGATGATGGAAAGAAAGAAAGAAAGTGAATGTAAAGCTATAAAAAATCATACCATGCATAAGGAAACCATTTTTATATAATTGCATGAGACTGCATACACTCGTACAAATAGGATATAAAACAATGAGAAATGCAAAGGAAGAATGAAAACGTGGACTCAAAATATATAGTTAGGAGATTTGATTATGATATGCACAGATCTCAAACCTATCCAGATGTCCCCAGCCAGCAACCTGATCCTCAAGACTACAGCCAAGATTTGAAATCTAAAAAGTCAGAATACTGAAGACGGAGTAGCAGGGCTTATGGAAAAAGAAACGGGAGTTGTGAGCAGTTAAAAACCTTTAAAAGAATAATGATAATAAAGAAACATAAATGTGGTTTCGTGAAGGAAATATATACGCGGCCGCAAATTATGAAGTCAGCCCTTCAGGACATTACATTCCTCATGCAAGTTGCTGAGCCTGCTCAACATAAATAGGTGTAAAATACACTCACCGGCTTAGTGACTTCAGGATGGAGTCCCATATGTGATTCCCTACCAGTGAGTCTTCTACATATGTATACTTTTACAACAGTAACTGCGAACTGGGCAAGACATACCTCCCTATGAGTTTCACCATAAGAGTTTTAAAGAGACAAGGCGAAAGTCTGGCATGACAGAAATCTATCATAATTTTTCCATGAGATTCATCCAGAGACAGAATTTTACTAGCAACCCATATGCATGTAAATACTATTTAATGTTCGTTCATTATCTATCATTTGCAAATTCTTTTTGGATTCTCAGAAATACATCTCTATTGCTTCCCATTCACTTCTACTCTGTATTTCATGTATCTGTTTAGTGCCCTTCATAATACCAGTATCTCTTTGGAAGCAGAATGTCAATTAACTTGTACTTCCACACTGAGTTAAATGTGTGGATTAGTAAGCTACAAAATAGTGCAGGTTTTAAATAAGAAGCAGCCCTTAGAATAGTCTTACACTTAGAGAAGTGACTTTTAGGAAATGTTTTCTTCCTTGATCTGCTTCCTCTGTGCAGTCAGAGGCCAAACTGTTTATTTTACTGGCAATCCATCTTTATTGCTTGTGCTGGCTTTAATATTTCCATTCAAACAATCCACATATTAAAAATGAAAAAGAAAATCCTAATAAGGTTACAAACAGTTAATTTAAAGAGGATTCAAAAGGCGTCCAGCAGAGATCTTTTTTTTAAGGGTCAGAAAAGCATTACATTTCAGGGCTGAAAAACCACCTTGCCACTGACAAACGGGACGCTTTACTTGACATGGCCAAATCCCCATGGTCAGTTTGTGCAGCACCTACCTCATGCTTAAAAAAAAGGGAAAATCCTGGCCCTTGTGATTGCAAAGATAACTTACCAAGCGTGGTGTGACGCAATGATGTCTTTCTAAGTCAGCAGCCAGCCAGCTGTCTCTTCGCTGCTGCTCCTACTTTTCCCATGCTCCGACAGAGCGGAGCTGAGCAGCCAGGCCAGTTGCACAGCCGCTATCGAGTCAAAGGGCAAGAGCGAAGCTTAGAATAAACACGTTGTTTTCACTCGGTTGCTTGAAGTGCTGCCAAATCTCTTAACATTAGCACACATAAATCGGTGAGTATCATGAAGCCTGAGGCCCAAGCAGCTGGAATCTTTAGTTGTTACCTGAAATCTTAACGTCCAAAAAAATAGCTTCCCCATTCCTCGAGGCTATGTGGAAAATCTCAAAAAACACAATCATAAAAGTACTGCTAACATCAAGGAAAAGAACTCCCAATTATTTTTTTTCCTTAGTTCTCTTTTTTTATAGTCATCTCAAAATTGCGGGGCTGGGGGGAGGGGGAATTGGGGTGTCTTTCTCAAGATAGGCAAACATGCTGGCTTCCCAACACTGTGCCGAAGAAAGCACTCATTGATTCTAGAGGTAAATCCTAAAGTTACTCAGAGGGGAGGAAGACTATGAAGATAAGCAGCTGGTGGGCCAGCAGTAAACAACCATACAGCAGGAGCTAAGCAGCTGAAGGAAAGGTAGACTGGTCGATTTTTCTCTGCGCAACGGCAACCTTCAGGAGGCATGAGTGGGGTAGAATAGTGATGTTCCTCCCTCAGACAACAGCTTTGAAATGGTTCTTCAGCAAGGATTTGAGAGAAAAAGCTCCTTCTCCTTATCCAGCCGCCAAAAGAAAAGGACTTGAAGAACACCGAATCCTTATGGCTAATGGGAGGGTGATATAAAAGATGGAGGCCATTGACTGGTGTCCAGAGACAACAACCTGGTATGAATTCCAGCACCATTCCACTTCCCAGCAGCTGGATTTCTCACCAGGGTGGATTGCTGGTTTTGGACACCTCCCCATTTTTTCCCGTCTGTTAACAGTCTTCCACTAGTAAGTATTTGGAACAGTTGTAAAGCTTTTTTTGTATCTAAACGGCCCTGCCATTGCCTGAATGCAATTTCAAAATTGCTGGCATTTCTGCACAGACTATCTCAAGTGTATTTTTGTCATGCTGTTAATAAGCGTTGCATCTCCTGGGAGAACCTCAGCTAGCTCAGAGTTTCTAAACGATGTGCACGCTTGACAAAGAGGATGCAAGAAAGAAGTCTTTCTTGGTTTTTACTAGTTTTTATTCTGTGTTGCTCAGTAAATAGACGTGATGTATAAAGAGAAAGTTGGGACCACTAACTCCTCATCAATAAAGTGAGGATGAAAAATCAAGAAATTGTGTGACTTGCCAACGGTTACGTAGGCAGCCAAGGGTCTCACAAATGAATCCAGAGCCAGTCCAATACCTGAGTCATAAGGACCATTTTTGCTCTCAGTTCCTACATTATCCTTCTGTTTTCTATATTCTGAATTTCTTTCCAGCTCCTCTCACATTTCTCCCAGTCCTTGAACAATAGAATATAGTTCACTTTAAGATATACCCCAGGAGAGTTTGGGAAGCATCAATACAGTTTAGAATGGCCTAGTCTGGCATGATTTTAAACTATATTAAGCATAGGAGATGCTTTTTGGACAAGGAGTGCATGAAAATGAGAAATGAAAGTGTGAAGGGGTGATTCTTTCAAGTCCCTTTCCAATCCTCCAGGGAAAAGTAACTATTGCCCCCTTCTTTGACACAAGACATTAGCATTTGCCTAATACAAGGTGTGTTGTGGCATGTATCTTCCCTCTCCAGTGCTAGACAGATGCTGTCAGAGATTTTAGAAACCAAGTGTATCTCCACTGTGCAAACAGCTCGATGTCCAAGTGGTGAGCAGTGACGAGTGGTGTTCCTCAGGGGTCAGTACTGGGACTGGTACTATTTAACATCTTTGTTGGTGATGTGGATGTTGGGACTGAGTGCACCCTCAGCAAGTTTGCCGATGACACCAGGCTGTGGGGAGCGGTCGACACGCTGGAGGGAAGGGATGCCATCCAGAGGGAGCTGGACAGGCTTGAGAGGCGGGCCCATGCCAAGCTCATGAAGTTCAATAAGGCTAAGTGCAAGGTCCTGCATGTGGGTCCAGGCAATCCCAAGCACAAATACCGGCTGGGCAGAGAATGGATCGAGAGCAGACCTGAGAAGAAGGACTTGGGGGTGTTGGTGGGTGAGAAGCTCAACATGAGCCAGCAATGTGCGCTCGCAGCCCAGAAGGCCAACCGCATCCTGGGCTGCCTCAAAAGAAGCATGGCCAGCAGGTCAAGGGAGGTGATTCTGCCCCTCTACTCCACTCTGATGAGACCCCACCTGGAATACTGTGTCCAGCTCTGGAGCCCCCAGCATAAGAAGGACATGGACCTGTTGGAGTGAGTCCACAGGAGGGCCACGCAGATGATCAGCAGGTTAGAGCACCTCTGCTATGAGGACAGGGTTAGGGTTGTTCAGCCTGGAGAAGAGAAAGAGAAGGGAAAGATAAGCGGCTGCTCTCACCAGCTTCTCCTACTGTTCCTCCCAAATGCCACAAGATCACAAAATCTCACCAAAGCACTTTATGAGCTGTGGGATTCTGATCAGCATAAAGCCAAGAAGTAAGTCTTGCCCTTCTACAGATTTTCAGCACACTTGGACAGTCTGGTGACTGTTCTCAGCTCACATTCTCATTACTGTGAGTAACTGAAGGAAGAACTGCATGTCATCCCGAGATAGCCTTCAAACTTCTCCCCATTTTTTCATCACACGTTAATAGCAGATTCAACATAATTGTACAAGTAGCTTAGATGATGGCATCTCTTGTGGTGGGAGGAAAGACTTAAGGGTGGGGTTTTATGGCTAATGAATTTACAGGAAACCAGAGTGAGACACACTGAATGTGTTTCGATTGTTGAAAGTTGGGGATATACTGTGGAAGATCTGTAAGTGCACACAGTTAAAAGTCTCATTTCCTAAATTTAAAATAAATCTTGAAGATAGCCTTATAGATTGCAGTGCTTACCACGACTGGATGCCAAAGGAGGCACCAGGACCAAAAAACATCTTGACCTTGTAATAACTAAAGTCATCACCACAAACTCAGCTTCTAGACCTTAGATTAGTGGGTTTTAGACTGCTGTCCAGAACTGTCTAGGCTTGTAAGTTACTTTTGAAGGATCTAAGTGGAAGGAAATTATGAAAAGCAATTTTATTAGTAGTTTGCTATACTAAAAAAAAAA
>VFFE01005799.1:27758-182661 GCA_008921705.1 Burhinus oedicnemus
TTCTTTCAAGTCCCTTTCCAATCCTCCAGGGAAAAGTAACTATTGCCCCCTTCTTTGACACAAGACATTAGCATTTGCCTAATACAAGGTGTGTTGTGGCATGTATCTTCCCTCTCCAGTGCTAGACAGATGCTGTCAGAGATTTTAGAAACCAAGTGTATCTCCACTGTGCAAACAGCTCGATGTCCAAGTGGTGAGCAGTGACGAGTGGTGTTCCTCAGGGGTCAGTACTGGGACTGGTACTATTTAACATCTTTGTTGGTGATGTGGATGTTGGGACTGAGTGCACCCTCAGCAAGTTTGCCGATGACACCAGGCTGTGGGGAGCGGTCGACACGCTGGAGGGAAGGGATGCCATCCAGAGGGAGCTGGACAGGCTTGAGAGGCGGGCCCATGCCAAGCTCATGAAGTTCAGTAAGGCTAAGTGCAAGGTCCTGCATGTGGGTCCAGGCAATCCCAAGCACAAATACCGGCTGGGCAGAGAATGGATCGAGAGCAGACCTGAGAAGAAGGACTTGGGGGTGTTGGTGGGTGAGAAGCTCAACATGAGCCAGCAATGTGCGCTTGCAGCCCAGAAGGCCAACCGCATCCTGGGCTGCCTCAAAAGAAGCATGGCCAGCAGGTCAAGGGAGGTGATTCTGCCCCTCTACTCCACTCTGATGAGACCCCACCTGGAATATTGTGTCCAGCTCTGGAGCCCCCAGCATAAGAAGGACATGGACCTGTTGGAGTGAGTCCACAGGAGGGCCACGAAGATGATCAGCAGGTTAGAGCACCTCTGCTATGAGGACAGGGTTAGGGTTGTTCAGCCTGGAGAAGAGAAGGCTCTGGGGAGACCTTATAGCAGCCTCCCAGTATCTGAAGGGGGCCTACAAGAAAGCTGGAGAGGGACTTTTTACAAGGGCACGTAGTGGTAGAATGAGGGGTAATGGTTTCAAACTGGAAGAGGGTAGATTTAGAATAGATATGAGGAAGAAATTTTTCACTCTGAGGGTGGTGAGGCACTGGAACAGGTTGCCCAGGGAAGTTGTGGAGGCCCCATCCCTGGAAGTGTTCAAGGCCAGGCTGGATGAGGCTTTGAGAAACCTGGTCTAGTGGAAGGTGTCCCTGGCCATGGCAGGGGGGTTGGAACTAGATGATCTGTAAGGTTCCTTCCAACCTAAACCATTCTATGATTCTATGAAACAGCCAAACGGAATACCAAGAGCACTTCATAACCATGGGGACAGGCAAGACAGAAACTGAAACCAAATAAGCAACTCAACTAACAAAAAAAGAAAGCATAAATAATCTTAATTAGCTAATTTTTTACAGTACTGGGTATTAACTGCTTTAGGAACTACCTATCCAGACTTGATAAAACACTCCGATTTGGAAAGGGGTACTGGCATTTGAACCGCATGGCAGACTGGAGAAACAAAGACAACACGACTGCTACTAAGAATTTTAGGCATTAATTTTAACTAAGATACATGGCATGGGCTCTGTGAGTATTAGCATTTAATATGCATATTTGCTGTATTCTGTGATACTACAGATTTCCAGAACCATGATCCTGTTAATCTGTTTCGCAGTTAAAGTTTGTTGAGAGTGCAGGGGAGACCAAAATAAATTTTGAGAGCTGACCCACTCACTCCATACACTGACCCAAAGTTTGTGGCATACTCTATTATCATAAACACACATGCTTAAACTTATGTTCCTAACTATGCATTAACATAGTCTTTTCTATCCCAATGCTGCCACATATCCTAAGACTTTCAGAAGTGGGTATGAATTTCCAAATGTAATTGAATGTATGTAGGCAAAAAAAAAAAAAGGAGGGAGCTCAGAAATATGTGCAGATTGTATTGGGAGTGGTATCATCCCGAGATGAACGCTAAGGATAATATGTAAGCATCAAAACCGTAGAATCATAGAAAAGATAAATAAGTATAAATAATTCCATGAAATAGAACCAAATGAAAGGAAAAGGATGACCTGGAAACTTGATGGGATGTTTTGTTTAGAGTCCTAAGAGTTTAATTAAAATCATCCAGAGTTTAGAGGAGTTTCTCTCAAAGGATAAAATTGAAACAAATAAACACAGCCACAATACAAGAACACCATGGCTGAAAGTCAATCACTCAAACATTCAAAGGACCTGGACTAAAGTGCCTATATTACCCTTATTGTGTTAGCTCCTTTTGTGTAACTCTGTATGCAAACAGCAGCATACAATACAGAATAGGATAGGAGGGTTGTAAATCACAGGCAGATAGCAAACACTTGGGCCAAGAATGATTCCAAGATTTTTTGTTTGTTTGTTTTTACAGCAGGACACAGTGGGGACCTGAACCTGCCCCGCACTACTGTGGGTGCATAGCATATTGAGGAACAGGAGTCTCCCAGGTGCCTTCCTATTCACTGTGGAAGATTCCACACTAAAAATCAGGAAGATTAACATAACCCCCTTCTAGCACATTATACCTTGAAGCATAAGCTATGGGGAAGAAGACAGTCAGGGACCACTTAGGCAACATGGGTTGCTACAGAACAGCGTGGGATGCGCTGAAGGTGCGCTGTGACCACACAACGATGCAAATGGGCCTGGAGATCACACAAGATGAGCCTGAAGGAAGGGAGGTTATCTGGTCTGAAGAAGAGAATAAGGGGGACCTTATTACTACCTTCAACTACCTCCTTGGAGGGTATAGAAAAGACAACAGCGTGTCAGAGGTGCATAGTAAGGATCAGTGTCAGAAAACCAAAAATTCCAACTAGATAACAGGTAAAGGTTTTGCTTGCTGCGTTTTTTGTTTGCTTGTTTTTTAAATCATGAGAGCGTTCAAATGCTGGAGAAGGTGACCAGAGAGATTGTAGGATCTCCATCCTTGAAGATATTCAAAACTCAACTGGACAAGGTCGAGGCCAAACTCATCTAATTGCACCTGCTAACAGAGCAAAGGACTGATCATCTCATGACTTCCCTTCCAACATCACTTTGCATGATTCTAATGTTACGATGCTACAGGATACTGTGAGCATGCTTTCTACTCCCTCACTCACTGCACAAGAGTCATTGATTGGACCCACCAGGAATTAAAACTGTTTGGGAAAGATAAGCGGCTGCTCTCACCAGCTTCTCCTACTGTTCCTCCCAAATGCCACAAGATCACAAAATCTCACCAAAGCACTTTATGAGCTGTGGGATTCTGATCAGCATAAAGCCAAGAAGTAAGTCTTGCCCTTCTACAGATTTTCAGCACACTTGGACAGTCTGGTGACTGTTCTCAGCTCACATTCTCATTACTGTGAGTAACTGAAGGAAGAACTGCATGTCATCCCGAGATAGCCTTCAAACTTCTCCCCATTTTTTCATCACACGTTAATAGCAGATTCAACATAATTGTACAAGTAGCTTAGATGATGGCATCTCTTGTGGTGGGAGGAAAGACTTAAGGGTGGGGTTTTATGGCTAATGAATTTACAGGAAACCAGAGTGAGACACACTGAATGTGTTCCGATTGTTGAAAGTTGGGGATATACTGTGGAAGATCTGTAAGTGCACCCAGTTAAAAGTCTCATTTCCTAAATTTAAAATAAATCTTGAAGATAGCCTTATAGATTGCAGTGCTTACCACGACTGGATGCCAAAGGAGGCACCAGGACCAAAAAACATCTTGACCTTGTAATAACTAAAGTCATCACCACAAACTCAGCTTCTAGACCTTAGATTAGTGGGTTTTAGACTGCTGTCCAGAACTGTCTAGGCTTGTAAGTTACTTTTGAAGGATCTAAGTGGAAGGAAATTATGAAAAGCAATTTTATTAGTAGTTTGCTATACTAAAAAAAAAATAAAGGACTTAAAAGTTTGAAACCCACTCCCTTTGACAAGGAAAGTAGTTGTTTAATCTTTTAACGAGAATTTAGTGAATTTCACTTTCCAGTTTTTCATGTACTCCCCCAGTAACACACTATTTACATTGAAAACCCCACTTCTGAAGAGCTGGTTTTCACAAAAGTTAAGCTGAGTCTTAATTTCTTTCACATTTGAAGTTTTCCAGCAATTATGTTAATATCCTGGATTGTACATTCTTTAAAACAAGGTCCCTGACTGTATTTGACAAGTGCCTAGCACAGCAAGGCCAAGTTACTCATGTTACAGAATTTGAGCATATTGTATCACATCCTGCTTGAAATTTAAATGCTAGCATATGACTCAAACACAATAATATTTGATAATGGCCAAGTACAAAAAAATGAAGCCTTTTTCATTGAAGTCCAGGAAAACACAACAGTGGGAAAAAGTCTCGGTGCCCTTCCTCACATTATCTGCCCTTCCCAGAGCAGACTGGGTCACTGAACAGAACAAATTTAAGACCACATGTACCAGAAGAGTTATGAAGTTGACTTCCAGCTTGATTTCAGAGGTGCAGAAAAGATCACCGGAAGACACTGAGACAGGATCACACAGATAGGAAGGGCATTCACCGTTAATTTTTGCTGTAATCATTAAACAAGGGTGGCAAAATGCCTAGCCCAAATACAGATTAGAATCTCCTTAGCTAGAAATGCAGCTAAGTAGAGCATAGGAACTGACTGAAAGCAAGACACACTTCTGTTTCAACCCACTCCTCTTTAGATGAGTAAGTCATCACTTTCCTTAGAAATAAAAAGGGCACTAGGTGAACAAGTCTGACTCCAAACAGCTAACAGTCACAGCTACTGTGGGTAGATTTAGCAAATACATAAGCATATTAACAGACTACATTTAACTTTTACTGTTTAGATTCTATCTGACAATTTGCAGCCTCCTTCCATAATCACAAAACAAACAGGAACACAGTTCAGCACCAACACAGATCTAAACTACAGGGTTCGGGTTACTACACGGCGTCTCAGTTAATAACAAAACACAGCAGCTTTACTGGGGCCCTCCGGTGGGCCCTTAATAAAGGAAGACCCTTTTACTTATTCTTTCATGTTTTTAATGTTAACAGCAAATTTCTTTCCCCTTTACAGTGTATGTGGTACCACTGGTGTCTCAAAGTGACTTTCTGCTCTTTATTCCTAAGCATGTGGATTTATGCATTTGCTGATTTTTAAATTTCATAGTTAGAGTCAGTAATATGCTTTTTAGTTTTTACAGGACAATAAAATTGCTTGCCAGAAGTTTCTGACTTAAAATTCTACACGGCAAATTGATGTAGACCTCTTGATCCTTCTTACCACATTTTTGCCAAGTCAGAGTATAAAATAGCTTTCTACTAATTGCACCCAGGGATTTGCGTCCAATATCCAGATAGACTACTAAAGCTGACTCCGTTTTCCCTTTGATCTTGCGTATTCTGTTGCTTGAAAGAATACAGACAGGTGATGGAAAATGCTGGAGCTATTGCAAGTACAACTGCTCAAAGACCAATTAACACCAAAAAACCCAAAATGAACAAGAAGCCAAAATGGAACTAAACCCACAACAGCTGGTGGTCATCAAGGCAGTTTTCCCAGAGGGCAGAAGACTGTTACTAATAGGATGGAAACACAAAATTTACTGAGACTAACTGTAACCACTGATACCATATATTCAGAAGTGCCTCATTTCTCACATTTTCTGCAGAGCAAGAGTGAAGCTGGACAGCAATCTTAACTTTTATTGTGGGGGAAAAAAAAAGCAGGAACTGAACCATAGTCCCACTGAACAATTAATACCAGGAGCTGATTTTACCATAATGCTACTTTTATCACATTTAAAAATCACGTGCAAGTGATTCTACCCATAGTAATATGTTACTTCTCAGAGTTTAATCAGTGTAGTATAGTTCATTAGGAACTGCCCACTGAGATTCTCTTACACTTTAAATTGTTTCAATTCCTGCAGAACCTGGATGCTAGAACTCCCAACAGAAGATTAAATGAAGTTGTATGTTCTCCCTTTACAACAGCAAAGGCTTTGAGATGTTTCAATCACATTACATAAACTTACATTCCTCTGCTAACACAAAACATACACTCTTGCCACAGGAGACAAATACTTCTTATGCTGTTTCCAGCCAATGATTTTAACTTCAAATCCAGAGTAAACATAACCTCTTCAGAGCTGGGAACATGTTTGTGTGCAAGAACAGCCTGCTGCACTACAGTGGTAACAACACCTACTAAAATCATAGCACATACAGAACAGACATATGCACAAGGGTCATTATGTTCTTTGACATGGTACTGAAAGAAAGGTCAGTATCAGAAGTTTGGAGAGACTGAAAAGTCAGGAATTTTTTTCCACTATCACCAAATAATATATACTGAGAGGTAGAAAAGCTATTTTTATTCAGTGATGATTCATTTGCAGCTCATTCACAAAAGTCAAGAAGTGAGGGACTCCAAGACCCAAGAAGAACTGTTCAAAAGCAAAAGCATAAGTTATCATGCATTTATTTATTATCTGATTTATAATACAGATGAAGCAACAGTGCTAAATAGAACAATTTATCATTCTGCCTGCGCATTTGTTTTAAATGTGGTTCCTTCAGTGCCTTGGTGATGGTCTTCCAGAAGATGGCTGAGGCTGCCTGAATTTTGAGAGAAGCACAACAGAATCAACAAAGGTATAAACATTATATTCATGATGCTGAAGGTTCTTGTAGGTAGAATTATCAAATTCTTCCGGAGCAGGCTCAGCAGCTTTTGTGGTCTCTGTGAAAACAAACAGTTACTGGTGACTACAAGGATGCCACACCAGATAGCAATATTCTTAATTATTAAGCCAGCCTTCATATACTGTCAAATCCCTCATCCAGTCCACATTAAAAAAAAAAAGGTAGCAAATATAACAAAAGGATAAGTTTACTAAGTTGTGCTGGTACCTTGTCTGGTCCTAAAGCAGCACATCAGTATGCGGCAGGGGAATAGGAATCAGTACAAGTCATCTAATACAGCACAGGTTTTCAAATCCAAATTACCACTTAATTCTGGGAAAGGATAGGGCAGAACATTTCATTTATATTTTGAAGACATACGTCTGCATTTCCTGGCTTTTTCATAGTTGCTTTGGTTTTCACTCCAGACAGAACAGTAGGTGACATTCTTCATGAGCCAGAAGAGGCAAAGAAGCAGTACAAATGATATATCATCATGTCAGACCACAAGACACAGCTATTAGAACTACTTTACAGATTGAATTTTTATCATGGGGAGAAGTGATGGAATTGTTGAGATCTCCACAGTTTAATTTCAAATGTGGTTACAGTGAACAGTAATATATCAAAAGCCTTTGATGTAAGTTTCCTTTCTTCTAAATGTAATCTTCTAAACTTTGGACCAGCTCTTCTTCCTAAAAGAGTAACCTAATAAAGTTATTCAGAACGCCTTACTTCACGTTAAAGCCAACATCAACTCTTACACTTTTAGAATATTATGCAAATTTAGGCTGTACCATTTACATAAAATGCTCCTGTTACAGGCTGATTTTACAACCAAGGAAATTGCAAGAAATAAAACTTTACTCCCAATATTAATTTATTCTCATATACCAAGAGTTTTAACAATAGGAAAGACATAAGCATAATCTAGTGAAAAGCTTCGTCATATAAATCTGTACGTAATGGTTTAGGTTAGATCGTATTAAGCTTCTTTTTGTAATACAACTGTCTACAATAAAAATACAAGAACTCAAGCAACTGAATACCAGAATTTTCCTTTAATAATGATGTAATTACTGCAATGTAACGCTGTCAGTTTAAGAGCACGTATCCATAACATTTAGCAAGACTTGCTTATAAAATGCAATGTAGTAAGCCATGGTTTCAGCAAAACACCACACACAACCTATGGAAGGAAATATCCCTGTGCCTCCTGCTCAGTTCCTACTGAGACAGCTCATAGGAGACAACACTACAGATATAAAAACCAGATGATGCAGTCTTTGCTGCAAATAGCCCCAAGAACAGGCAAGTGTAGGCAAGTGTACCTTCAACCTGCAAGAGACAGTTGTTCCAAATTAAGAGACAGACGCTCAGGAAGAAAAGCAGATGGAGTCTCATTCTTCCTGCCCAAACACACTGTACTTGGCTTCTTGAAGGAAAAATTTATCCCCGAGTTCATCCTCCCCATACGTGAGACTTCATCTATGCTTTCTCTCTTAAAGAGCAAGCATTTCACAGGATGTTCTTCCAGAATGAATCAGAGGTGTATTTTCTGAGTTACCATGCTACTATTTTGCTATTTACTTAGTGGTTAAAGTCAGCAGTTTTTGCTGACTCCTTAGCATGCCTGCTCTACAACGTGGACGACATCACCTTAATATCCAGGGTTGTAATGGGAAGAATTGCTTTTACCTCTTCAGTGTGCTTGCTGCAAAGTTTGCAGATGAAAAAAAGAACACAGAAACAGGACAGAAGTACAGATTACAGAAGGTATTATCATTAACTGTGAACATTAAACATGGAAAAGCAGCAGCTGTTCTCAATGAAGGCCTCAAAAGGAAGAGAGAACAAGATATGCCTGGAGATACCAGTGATGCTGTTGAACACGGTGTAGCTAGGTTTGACTCTGCTACCCCCTGGCATCCAAAGACATTACACCAGCAGTAAAAGGGTGTGAACTTGCCTGTGCTAACCCCCACATCTCCTACAGCCACTGCAGCACAGTCCTCCAGCGGGTGCACAGCATGTGCCCAACAGAAACCTGCCTGCTGTCACCGTGTCGTGGTTTGGGCCAAATTGGCCTTACCAACTCCAGCTTTGTAATTATACTGCTTTTACTTCCAAGTAGGCAAATTCTTTAATTCAAAGCTGCAACCAGAAGGGGGGGGGGGCGGTCTTAAGAATGGTATGCTGCCTAAGTTGAAAGGCAAGAATGGTAAGCCACCACAGATCAGGATAGAGGGGCATTTCCTATTGAAAAACACAGAATGAGGTCAGTAGGTAAGTTAATAGGACTGGCAGTAAATAAGAAGGATAAGTTAGATAGGGAAGTATAGCTAGGGAGATGATTATATGGTGCACGATGCTCTTCCCTAAAACATGTCACTGTCTCCTCCCCAACTCACTACAAAAACTGGGTTATAAGGTCAACTGTGTGCTACTTCAACATGACTCGCTTGCAACCTACCAATCTCAGAATCAGAATGTTTCTGGCATTACACTATGATTTCTTGAAGTCTACTGAAATCTGAAACACTGCAAGATTTAAAAAAAAGGAAAAAAAAGAGAAAGACACCAAGATTTAAGCAAAAATCAGATGGCATCAAATTTGGCTTAGAAGACAGCTACCAAATCCTTCCAAGAAAAGAGAAGACAGAAAACAAGTTTTGTCATATGAAACCCATGATTTTGCTCACAGTGGAAACAATCTTGTTTTCGTTTTATAAGTAACTGGTTTATGAAACTATATATACAGTGAAATGAAGACTGCTTCTTTTCACAGCATAACGAAACTGAGTATTACTGAGCACTTATAACAATTAGCAATGAACAAGAATTTATCTTCCAGAAAGTCACCGCTACACGGTTAGCTTCAGTATAAAGATCAGAGAATCACAAACAGAGAATATTTGGAAACCCTTTAAAAAAAGTGAAACCCTAGCCCAGATGAATAAATACAGTGCAAAAAATTTAAAGTTGTACCCTCTATTGTGCTTCTTTCTCCAGCCTGGACTCCTGCTTCCTGAACGGTCTCCTCTTTTGCTGTGGTGCTCATCACCAACATTGTGCTTTCGGAAGTTTCTTCTAGTTTAGGAGCAGTTACTTCTGCTTCTGACTCCTGTACCTCCTTCATCTTTTTTTCTTCTCCTCTGGATACCAGTTTCTGCTTTTTGTCTTCCTGAGTCACCAATGTAGCTTTCAGCTGAATAGCTGCTACTTGGGTTTCAATGGATTTTTCCTCCAAATTATCAGATTTATGAGTGACATCAGTAAGGTCTTGGCTTTCAACCATGTATGGTTCTAAAACCAGCTTCTGCTGATCTGCTTTTTTTGGAGTTGATTTTACTTTGGGGTCTCTTGCTTTGGATTTTGATGTTTCATGGCTGACTGATGTTTTAGAAAAGGCAACCTGCTTGACAGCAAACACAGTTTCTGTTTTGCCTGGCTTCTTCGCTACATATTCTTTGTGGGATTTCTGGGACAAGTTGTCCTTTGCTAGCATTGATGCCTTTACCGCTATGTTCTCAGAAAAGATGGAATCTCGTCTAGGAAACTCAACTTTAGTTTTGATGGCAACTTCTGAATCATCATCATCATTTTCTTCCTCAGAATCTGAGCTAGAATCTGAATCTGAGCTGGATGAGGACGAAGTTTCTTCCTCAACTAACTCGTTCCTCAAGCCTCTTTCTGCTGCAGATGTAGTCAGGTTTTCCTCCTCGAGGGAAGAAAAAACTACTCGCTGAGGAAATTCAACCACGGTTTTTCTTGACATGAACATCCTCATGTCTTCAGCAGAAGGTTTTGAAGCTTCCTCGAGGTTAGTACTAGATATGCTCTCACCTTTGTTTGCAGATACTAGGAGAGAGCTGGAAGACAACATTTTAGGAAATTCAACTGGTGCCTTGATGGCTAGCAGCTTGGTGCTTCCCTGTGGTGCTGCTACATCTAGGAAACGGCATAAAGAGGATTATCATCATTATATCCGACACTGTGGCTAATTAGTGAACTTAGTCACACAATTTTAACTTTCTGAGATAATCTGGTACAAAAAGCAAATTGAAAGAAGCTGTTATACTAAATACAGGCATTATGAACCAGAAAATTTTAAGACATACTAAGTTAAAGAAACTAGAGATCTAGTTAGCACTTAACAGTTTTTGCTGCTGCGATGCTGAAACGCATGAGATAATGCCTTTTGCTCCTTGCTTTGCCAGACTCCTCGCAAGAGCTGTTTTTCTCTGTGCTTCAATTCTGCATCACCGAGAATGGTTTATAGACACCTTCCTATCTCAGATGAACACTAAGATAGCTTGTTAGCCAAGCTCTTCAAATATGCTGCTACAGAGATAGTATTTGTCTACGAACAAGCCAGCAAAGCACAAGAGACAGTAAACAGACAAAGCAATAGCCAGCCTCTTGCAATAGTTATCTTTAAAGCAGTAGGGCGGGATGACTCCCACAACACAAAGTAGTGGAGTAAGAGACACCTCAGGCCATACATGAAAGCATTACTTGTTCAAGCATCCGTGTGACCTACTAACTGAATGGTGTCTAACACAATTTAACATGATTTCCCCAAGACCTAATCTCCTCCAGTCTTCACTACCTCCACTTCCTATTTTTGGTTTAAGACGTCTTTGTAAAAAAAGTCTTAGAAGATCTCCTAGTGCTTCGTGTTAGCCTGTCTTTATTTCTTCTCCCTCATGGATACTTTCATTAAGCTAAATTCTCCAGACAAGGAGCCAACATTTGAAGAGAAAGCAGCAACTTTCAGGCCCTTTCAGAAACTACCAAATACCCCTTGGATGCTTGTGCCGGTGATATTCTCAAGAGGCTGATCAACAGCTAATACTGTTGTGGTTATAGAAAACAGGAGGAGAAAGAGGACTGGGAGCATATTAAGAAGATATACCACTGCTGAAATTTGCTATAGCAAAGCCAACTCCATTATGAATCGCACCACTTCCAACCAGCAGTGTAATTCAACAGATTTCCAGTCTATTGTGCAGATTTATCTGCACAGTTTGAAAACCCAGATCTACTTTACAAGACCATAAACTAGATGCAGTTTTCCCCCTTACTAGTATTTTACAGTAAGGGGTTACTGTAATTAGTTCTGAATAGAAGCGAGTTTTTAGCAACGTCCAAATGAAAACATCACAGAAGAGATAAAACACATGAAATTAAAAGCAGAGTATTTAAGAAAGAAATACAGAGTTCTTAACATAAGTACACATGAAAAAAATATCGGTTTACTATACAGGTAATACTTTTGAGTAATTTCAGACACATACTGTTCTCTGCCAGACAGAAGGTGCAAGGCAGGAATGGAGGGCAGAGGGAAGCAGGAGGATGGGCAGCCACCTTTGAAAGATGCCTGACTCCCTGGACAGACTGACACAGCCAAACAGCAGCCTGTAGAAACTAATACATGAGGAAGCATCACTCAAGGTTGAAGAGTTCTTCAAAGAAGCATACAGGAAGGTCAAACTAATACAAGAATGCCCAAAGAGATGACAGACAAGTGAAAGCTGAGCAAAGGTTGAAGAAGTATTAATGTTAAAGACATCCTAAGAAACCAAGAAGACAGGTAACATTCAACTTGACCATTAACAGTAGGCGTTACTGGAAAAATACTTTAAACAGTAACATTTGGATATGTGAAAAAGATACATGTTTCAGCTTTTAATCATAAAGTCTAATACAACTGGTACAGGCACTTTGATTAGGGTACTTCAAACTTTCTACCACCTGATCTGTATTTCATTGCTTTGCCAAAAGAACAATACATCCAAATCAGTAACAAGAATATTATTCCCAGATGCATTCTTACTGATGACTGTAACATCAGTATCATTATCGGAACGTGTTTAAAAC
This sequence comes from Burhinus oedicnemus, assembly GCA_008921705.1. Classification (NCBI taxonomy): domain Eukaryota; kingdom Metazoa; phylum Chordata; class Aves; order Charadriiformes; family Burhinidae; genus Burhinus; species Burhinus oedicnemus. Next base: position 40,256 of record VFFE01005799.1, read on the forward strand.
ATGTTCACACTCAGAAAGCTGGCATCCAGAAATTATAGGTCTATTTCCCACCATTGACTTCGTAAGTAAACATGGCCATTTTATCAAAGCAAAGAAAATTTGCATGCCCTGTTCCAGCTAGAATCTAAAAAAGACAGTTGCATCCTATAAACCTTAACTAACCTTAACCATTTGCAGGGGAAGCAGCTGGCTGAAAGAGGTGGCCTAAGAGGTCTCCTGACACCTTCTGAAATCAGAGCTGCAGGACAATGAATCTAGAAACTGATGCTAAAGCACATCTCAAATACACTCAAAATAATGCAAAAAAAAGAGAAAATTATAAAAAAAAATAATTACTTGTTCAATCAAGCTTAAATCCATCTATGCAGCAAAGGCTGTCTTAATGGAACAACCAAGCTTTTATTTGCCTTGGCATTTAAGAAGCTAACATTAGAAGCCAGAATTCTGCATTCAACTACTCTTTCAGTGATCTTTTTGACAGCTGTCAACAAGTCTGATCACTCCCACATACGGTCCCATGGAGCTTTGCTATTTAAGCACCTGGATCTCTAATTTGGGATAGGAACCCTGCTCACTGAATCAGTGGGCCTCTATTTACAAACAGCATTTTTGCACAAGATAACCCTCTTTGAAATCTGTATTCATGTTTTGACTTTGGTCAGGGGCAGAAGGGGTTCAAAGAATTCTGAATGTCAGATGCACTGCAGCATCCAAACCCAAGTCCACATCCTGCCTTGCTTGCAAACCTATGGGGCGAGAAGCATTATAACTAAATTTAACACAATGGGGCCATGGTAGTTTTCTAAAGCTTCTCGGCACTGTTGCCTGGAGCAGTTATACGGATCTTGCAAGTCTCTCTCGCTTTCTGTAAAATGGAATGTTTTTTGACTCTCATAATCCAAACATTTCAAAAAACAAGGGGGGACATCTGAAGTTCAAAACCAGATTTTGCACCTCATTTAAAAAAGTAACTTGCTACGCTCGTTTCCATCAAATTTCAGGCAACATATAAAGGTTCTTTATGATAAGACAAATGCAACAACAGCTCTCCTTAAGTCTGGCCAAGCATCACAGCAGCTAACATATCAAGGTGAAGGCAAACAGGAAAGAAGTGTCAAGCTCATAGCTATTTATTTATATAAATATAAATATATCCCACGCAGACCCATTCCTACCAGACCTTTAGTTTTAGTTTTCTTACTATGCAGTACATTTGAACAGAGAACCCTGTTTACATTGTGATGACCTTTCACTTTCTTGGCATACTTAGCAGCTGTTCAGGAATGTGGCCATGAGCATTTCTAAGCTTTTCTTGCCAAGTGCAAGGTCCTGCATGTGGGTCAGGGCAATCCCAAGCACAAATACAGGCTGGGCGGAGAATGGATTGAGAACAGCCCTGAGGAGGACTTGGGGGTTTTGACTGATGAGAAGCTCAACGTGAGCCAGCAATGTGTGGTGCAGTCCAGAAAGCCACCTGCATCCTGGGCTGCATCAAAAGAAGCATGGCTAGCAGGTTGAGGAAGGTGATTCTGCCCTGCTACTCTGCTCGGCTCTGGTGAGACCCCACCTGGAAGACTGCGTCCAGCTCTGAGGACCCCAACATAAGAAGGACATGGACCTGTTGGAGTGAGTCCAGAGGAGGGCCATGAAAATGATCAGAGGGCTGGAGCACTGCTCCTGTGAGGACAGGCTGAGAGAGTTGGGGGTGTTCAGCCTGGAGAAGAGAAGGCTCTGGGGAGACCTTATAGTCTACCTTCCAGTACTTACAAGGGGCCTACAGGAAAAATGGAGAGGGACTCTTTTATCAGTGAGTGTAGTGATAGGAAGAGGCGTAACTGTTTTAAACTGAAAGAGGGTAGATTTGGATATTAGGAAGAAATTCTTTACTTGTGAAAGGGTTAAATCCCTGACAATTCTTGACTAAGGCCTTACTGTGATACACAAAAGCTCTACTTGCATCTTTCTTAGCTTCACTTGCATAGTTTTGGTAGAGTTGATAATAGAACATTTCAAAACATGTAATCTCTTGCCTGACAAGATTAAACAGGCTTTGAGTAGCTCTGTAGGCTTCCTGCATAAGTCACTGATAATGGGAACTCAGGACAATTGTGACCAGATAAGTGCCAAAGAACTAATTTAAACTGACCCCCCTTTGTAACATTTCGGAGCCAAAGGACTGATGAGCTAATTCAATGACTCTATATGGACAAAGGAAGCCCAAAGTTCAACTGGTGGACAGCATGAGGAAGACTATGAATGACCACTGGAGGGTGAAAAGACCCTAACCCTGATTTTACTATGCATGCTTGGACTATGTAAATGAATTTTTAGAAAAGACTGCCCTTCCAAGAAATCTGATGAATATGTATGGGTTTTTTTGTATATAAACTGATGTGCTTTGCTAACCTGTTGGAGCACTCGTGGCGGAGCGATCCCCAGTGCTGCCCAGCGCTGTATTAAAGAATGCCTGCTTAATAACGAACTGGTTGTTATTGAGTTATTTATCTCAGAAAATTGTCCCGATCAAGCCTCCTCCTGTGAAGAGCGTCAAAAGGTGCAGGCTCGGTACCGACTTTGTTTCAACTGTGAGAGTGGTGAGGCACTGGAACAGGTTGCCTGGAGAAGTTGTGGAGGCCCCATCCCTGGAAGTGTTCCAGGCCAGGCTGGATGGGGCTTTGGCCAACCAGGTCTAGTGGGAGGTGTCCTTGCCCATGGCAGGGGGTTTGGAACTAGGTGATCATTAAGGTCCCTTCCAACTCTAACCGTTCTATGGTTTAATAACAACCAGCGGGACCTGAACGTCAGACGGGCACTCCCCGGTCCGAAGGGCAGATAAACTTTGGTGGTCTGGGCACCACCACAAGGCACGGAAACCTCCCGAGGCTGCAAGGGAAGGCGGTTAGCTACTTCCCTGCCTGAGCACCGGGAAAATCTCCTGCCTGAACACCCGCTTCCATCTATTTACACCCCACCACGGCTCAGGACGAAACAAGCATCTTACTCGCTGGCGGCGTCCCGGAGCCCACCGGCCTGCTGCACAGCGCCGCCGAAGGGGCCGCCCCTCGCAGCCCCCGGGCCTCCAGCCTCAGAACCTGCAAGGCACCGTGGAAAACAAATAAACGAAGCGGGACAAAAATCACCTCACGGCTAGAGGGAGCCCGGGACCACCCTCCCCTCGGGCGCATGCGCAGAAACGTCGCTCAACGGGGCTGCGCATGCGCACCTCCCCTCCCCCGGGCCCGTTGCGCCGGTGCCGGCCGCCTCGCCTCAGGCGAGGCGGCCGGCACCGGCGCAACGGGCCCGGGGGAGGGGAGGTGATCGGCCCGGTACGTGCCACCGAGAGAAGCCGAGCTCCCCCTTGCCCCTCTCCCCCCGTCCTGGTGCCCACCCTACCCCTTACCTCGCGGGTGGCCGCCCGGCCGCAGCCTAGCAGCGAGGGAGCCGCCATCTTGGCCTGCGCCCTGACGGTGCTGCGCGGACGCCGGGGGGCGGCCCTCCCGGTGGGCGGGGTCTGAGCAGCGAGGCGCAGCCCTGACGTCATTGCTTCGTGACGCCTGTAGCCTGCGCCCGCCGTGGCGCGCACGTGGCGGTGTTGACGCATGGAGGGCGGCGGCGGTGGCAGCGGGGGGCGCAGCCCCGGTCCCGGCCCGGCGCTGGCGGTCCGCGGGGCGCTGATGGCCGCCAGCGGCGGCGGCCGGCTCCTGGCGGCGCGGTACCGGGAGGCCGGGTCAGTGCTGGGCGGTGGTGGAGGTGGAGTGGGGTGAGGTGAGGTGAGGTGGGCCGAGCGGCGGCGGAGGCCGCGGGGCTTCGGGCGTTCGTGGCGTGCGTGTTCTTTAGTGAAACATCGCTTTTCAGTCTTAACGGTTTTCTGGCGCGGTGACGCACCGCCAGGGGCACGTCGCTGGTACGGGAAGGACAGGGTAAATGCTAGCGGCAAATGACGTTAAGCCTGACAAAACGTGACGGTTGCTTCGCCAACAGGTGATGTTTCCTTTTTTTTTTTTTTCCGGCATGCCTGCACAATGCAAGGTTTTGAAGTTCTGTAGCGCCTTGGGAGCCCATTTCGCAGGGGCGAGGTTTCCCGAGCGAGGGGTCAGCCGCACAGATGAGCGGGAAGCAGCACCGCGTTCCAAAGAGCTGCCGCTCGCTGTGGCTGCGCTCGGGGCTCTTCTAGTTGCAGTGGTTTTACTCTGCTGTTTGTCGTTTGCAGCGATGGTAGCCTCTTCGTGTACGATTGCATCAATGCGGAGAAGACGACGACCTTAGGAAATAAAGGGTGAGGAAATCTGCTCAGGCAATCTGCTGTTTTCCTAGAGGGTGCGTCTCCTCCTGAGGTTATGTGGCAGTGAAGACAATAAAAGAAAGTCATGGGATGACTCCTTGATCAGGTGACGGCTAGGTTGTTTTTGCTCACCCTGATGGATATATATGTCTGTATTTTTTTTGTTTCTGTTTCATCCCAGAGGGAAGACTGTACACCTTTTTGGTTTTTGGAGAAACACCAGTAGTATAATCAGTGATTCTGTATGACTCTTCTCGGTCAAGACATTTATGGAAAAATGCTATATTTTTTATTAGACCATCTAAGACAGAAAAAACCGCAAACCAGTACACAACTTCTCCTTCAGATCTGTTCTCCCAAGTCATGAGATTTCAGAAACTGAAAAAGTCTTTCTTAGTTTAAATGCAATCTCTGGACATTGTTTCACCCGTAGCCAATTTTACTGTTTTCCCCTAAATTTGCATCAAGATCTGGTAGCACAAACCCTAGCGTGTTTTTTTAAGCAAGTAATGATACAGGCTTAGGCCTTATATCAGTTCCCTTTTTCTTGGCTTTTTTCTTTGCATTAATGTTCAAGTTGGCTCAACGTTTTTAAGCACAAAAAAACCTTTTAGCATGGTACTTTGTTTTTTGTGCTTCTTCTTGGTGGTGTGAGAACAACCTTCTCTTCTTAAGGATTTCAGTAACTCTCAGGTTGTGAATTGTTATTCCTCTCCTATTAGACAGGATGGAAACCCGACAGATAAAGGAAGTGATGACATCCTAGCTTTTGCCTTCTCCCCATCAGGAGATTATTTTGCCTTGACAGATGACAGCAAACGTCTGATTCTGTTCCATACGAAGCCTTCCTGGGAATGTCTTAGCGTCAGGTAAGGAAGCAGGCTGTTGTATGGCATTTCGTTATGGAGTTATGGCTGATTAATTTAAAGTTACAAAATAGTAGTACTTGGGATGTTGCTATTTGTTATCACTAAGCTTCCTCTTTTTTTCCTTGTACTTGCTCAAACAAATTTAATGTTCTTGGGAATTCAAAAATATTTGTCAAGAAGTGATGCGTGGTATGCCCCACACCAAGAATGGAGGTGCAGATGTTTATATCATTGGCCAAGGAAAGGATAATCTCTTTTCTTACTCCAGAAGACACTATTTACATCTTTAAGAACTGAAACTTTACCCGCTACTAGTGAACACTTAAGATTAGGCCTGTAAGAGCGATACTGGGTGGTTTAGTGAGTTCACTGTCCGCTTCCGTTGATTTGGAGGAGAAGATGTTTTGGGGACTTTATGAACTCTCCTAAAAGCCTATCTTTAGACATGCTGCCAACCGTTTCCCTTCTGTAGTACGGTCCTCTTGAGAAAGAGTCTGTAACTCTCCACCAGAGGTCCTCCAGTTACAAGTTTTCTGCCGCTGCTGCTTGTAACAATTGTCTTAAAAAAGACCATGAAGGACTTCCGAAGCAGGTACCTCAGTGTGTGACGTCTCTGCTTCTGGTGGTCTCTGATGTATGTGAGGCCCTGGTTGAAAAACAAAATGGAGTTTCTGTCAGCTTAGCTGTGTGCGTAGGGTACATGATGGACCTTTGGTGGGTTAACCGATATTGTAATCAGTATGTAATCACCAAAAAACCCCCAGAAATGGCAAATTCTTTTCATTCTGCATTCTATCTTCCTTGCTGCCCTGCCCTGTATGTCTTGCCTGTAATACGCCACTGGGTAATTGTTTCATGGTTCAATTTTCTCCAGAAATATCAACTAGGACCACAGCTGGATTTTTTGGGAATGTCGCTACTTCCTAGTAGGACACTGCAGATACAGCCAAAAGAATGCCAAAGTTGAGCTATGTAACTTGCGTCAGTGTTTTGTGGCAAGCTGTACAAAAGGCTTCACACGTTGCTAGCTTTTGTAGTCAGCTGATTTCAGACAAGGGGAACTTTTGAATCTTTGTGTTTAAGATCAAGAGCAGTGTAGTGAACTTGAAGCAAGACTTTTCATTGTTGGCAAGGCAGCCTGTTTTGAGACTGTGCTGCCTGAGCCTGCAATTTGTTAGTAGGCATTCTTGTCTTACATGTTTTGCTATTGTTACGATGTTCCTTTAAACAGTCACTAAAAAGTATTAGAATTTCTGTCTTCCTAGCTGAAGTACAGTATATTGTTCTTTTTGCCTCCAGACGGTCGCTGAATTTCAGAGTAGATGAATAGAAATGTCCATTCCGTATGATCCTCGGTGTCCACAGTCCTGTGTTAACACATGGGACATAGAGGAATTTGGAAAAAAGGTGTTATGGAAAGAATAACAGTAATAACAATAGTTGTTAAGTTGCAGAAGCATTCTCCAGACTAAGTAAGTGATTAAACTTTTTTTAAAACTTGTTTTCTGACATCCATGGTCCTTACATTTATCTGAAAAGTTGTAAGAAAACTGCTACCTGCCACACTGGCAACTGAAACTATAAGGTACTTGCAGATGATGAGGGGAAGTCAGAGTTCAAGTTTAGGGGTTTGCCTGGACAAAGTACCCAAAGACTATGTGTCTCTGGCTCTGGCTGCAAGGAGGAAGAGTCTCTGAGGGTCACAAGGAAGGACTTACTTTTGTAGTACGAAGTGGCAACTGGAGAAAGTTTCAACATAGTTTTCAGATGTGTTGCTGCAAAAGGACTTTTACTGGGAGAACTCCCACCTTGTCTTCTCTTTCCTATGCGTTTAACTTGTATTTTTATTACAGAGAGTGCAAGAAAGTCTTACCATCTTTCTGGCAGGCTGCCTAGGCAGAATGCTCAGTTGAGAAAATACATAAGCAAAATGCAGGCATGCAGCTTTAATGATCTCTCCTTTTTTTTTCTCCCACCTCCCCAGGTGTTTTTCTATTACATAGCTTAGTCATTTAATAGGTCTCAAAAGTGATATTTCTGCCCCATACCCTCCCTTAAAATTATTCTTGTTCTTGCCATTTCAGGAATGTTGCATCTGAGAGCTTCTCATCCAGTCCCTTGGTCTGTTTAACTGGGTCTAAATCCAGACTTGCTGAAGCTGCCATCCTGCGCTGTTCAAACTATGCCATTTTTCTTTCAGGTTCGTGAAAAGGAGATGCACTTCCCTGATTATTACAGCTGCAGACGATAAGATTCTGGTTGCAGACAAGTCTGGTGATGTCTATTCTTACTCAATAACAGAACCCCAAGCAGAAGGAAAACTTGAGCTGGGTCACTTGTCTCTGCTATTGGATGTGGTATGTGCCTCCGTGTAGTTAGCATACAAACCTGCATTGCTGCTTGTGTTTGGGTCTTTCACTGTTGCTCTTGTCCGAGATTTGGGAGTTCTTTTTTACATGAATGAAGTATGTGGTCGCGATTTCTTCCTACTGAGCTTGTGTTTGCAGAGTTTGGTAAGGAAGCAAACTTACCAAAGGGTTATCTGTTCTAGGAGTGTGGGTGTTCAAAAAGTCTTCATGTTATAGTCACAGAAGACTTAATGATGGAATGTATATGGGAATTCACGCAGTCTGTCATGTCAGTTGAGCTCTTCAATGTGATAAGTTTCTTTCTTTTTAAGACGCAGTGGGACTTCTGCCTGTAGTGCTGGAGCTCAGTGGCTTTCACTGAGCCTAGTAGTCAGTCTTGCTTGTCTTAGTGACCGAGCAAGTTACTGTCATGAAGATTTATGCTTCCATTGTCAGTGGAAAAATGTGGCTTAGTGCTTGCACCTGCCATTCAGAGTCAGGAGAAACAGTTTACTGCTTATTTGGTTTTTTTTCCCCTGGCTAGGAAGAATTATTAAAACACACATTGAACTACTGGGCACTAAAACTCTCCCTTTACCAACAGGCACTGAGTCCTGATGACCGGTATATCCTAACTGCAGACAGAGATGAGAAAATCAGAGTCAGCTTGGCAAAGGCTCCTTACAATATTGTGTCCTACTGTCTGGGACACAAAGAGTAAGTTTGTTGTGTGCAAAAGTTACTGTGTGCAGCTCTTCACTGTACCTCAATGGGTGAAATGATTGTCTCCTCAAATCAAACAACAGCTAGGTCTGTGTTAGAATCATAGAATGATTTGGGTTGGAAAGGACCTTTAAAGGTCATCTAGTCCAACCCCCCTGCAATAAGCAAGGACATTGTCAACTAGATCAGGTTCCTCAGAGCCCTGTCCAACCTGACCTTGAATGTTTCCAGGGATGAGGCATCTACAACCTCTCTGGGCAACCTGTTCCAGTGTTTCACTGCCCTCATCATAAAAAAATGTCTTCCTTGTATCTAGTCTGCATCTACCCTTTTTGTTTAAAACCATTACCCCTTGTCCTATCGCAACAGGCCTTATTAAAAAGTCTGTCTCCCTCGTTCTCATAAGGCCCCTTTTTAGTACTGAAAGGCTGCAGTAAGGTCTCCCCAGAGCCTTCCTTTCTCCAGACTAAACAACCCCAAGTCTCTCAGCCTTTCCTCGCAGGAGAGGTGTTCCATCCCTCTGATGATTTTTGTGGCCCTGCTCTGGACTTGCTCCAACAGGTCCATGTCTTTCTGAGGGCCCCAGAGCTGGATGCAATGCTCCAGGTGGGTCTCATGAGAGTGGAGTAGAGGAGCAGAATCGCCTCCCTTGACCTGCTGGCTGCAAGAGACTCCAGAGCCTGGAGATTATTAGTCTTAAGAAAGGAAGTCTTAGAGAGCCTTTGTGGTTTGAACAGATGCTAATCTAATAGCATCTCAATGCTGAGCTCAGACTTGGAGGTTCTGTGGTAATACAAAAAAAACCAAGACGAAGGATAAAGCACTCTTTCTGCCTGGAGATTAGACTGCAGTGAGCTAAAGGCTGCAAAATAGTCCCATAAAATAAAATTAAGAAATCACACTTCTTAATGTAGCTACCTGGCCTTTCTAGTAGTTATTTTTCTTGAGATTGGTTCGATTGTTATAGGCAAAAACACTTAGGCAAGTAAAAGGATCTATGGAAGGTCGATCATAGGGGATATATCTGTAGAAAGATGATGGTTTGCTGTGTTACTGAATCTAATAAAATACAGGATTCACTCTGCATAAAAACAGGAAGGATGATCTTTCCCATCCCTTCCTTTCCTTTCTCCTCCATCCTAAAGTGAAGGTCCTTCTAATTACAGTGATCTGAAGAGTAGAAGGCAGCAAAGCAACCTGCTAGCTATACTGATGTGATTCAGGTGTGCTCCGATTTGCTAGATGAGTAGTTCTTTTGGTACAGGAATAGGAGTTACCTTCTAGCCAGTGTATCAGGACTTCCTTTTCAGCCTATAGGAGGGACTGTACTTTCCCTTTTCTTCTCAGTAGTCCTTTCCCATGAAGAAGACACAGATGGCAAATAGACTTTTAAAAGACTCTTCCCTCTACATTTTGCTGCTTAAAATGTCTGTCAGTTGTGGTATCTATAAAGTCTCTTGACTTTTGCCTTCTTCCTCTGTGTCATTTTGTGGGCTTTTGGAGGTTTTTGTTGTCGGTTGTAGAGTTTTTCAGTAGGGTAAGGGCGTTGTGCAAGACTTTTTTGAGTGGCCACTGCTACATTTTGAAGTTCACAGTGACAAGGTAGCAGAGAAGACATGACCCTGCATAGGGCAGAGAATGCACCTAATTCTGCTTGTCTGGCTGCTGAGTTACTTGGGGATAACAACACCATTCTAGGCATGTTCTTCCGTAAGATGATGCAACATGGTGCAGTCAGCTTGCTGTATCAGAAACAAGAGTTAAAGAAAGACTGTGTGACGGGGGAACCTGGGATATGGGTAGCAACCTATCTAAACTTACCTACCCAGATGTTTTAATAGAGCATTTAGGACACAGATTAATTTGGAGTGTCAGTCTGATTTTAATAACATCATTTGGTAGTCTAACCTGTGTAGAATTGGCATACTATAAAAGCAAGAGACTACTCGTGTTAAAGATCTAAGTAGTCTTTGATCAGGTCTGTTTCTAGTAGTGTATTTACAGAGCCATGTCTGATGTTTCCACCTACTGTGTACACAGTTGTACTTTCTGATGAATAGAACTTGATGGTCAGAAAGACACTTTTAAGTGGGGGCTATTGTGTCTGCACAAAGAGTTCATTAGTGGTGACAGAATAGAAAGGCACTTAGTGTAAATTGATTGAAATATATTTTAAAAATTCAGTACTTAAATGAGGAATGAATACGCAAAGGGTTACATAAAGCAGCTGTAATTGTCTTGTTTCACGGTCCTGGATTTTCTTCTTTCAAGGGGGTGCATGGTGATTCTTGCTGGATCTATTATGCCTGCATGCACTCATCATTACTGATTTGTCATGGAAGTTTGTGTTACAGTGACCAGATCTCTTCCTTCTATTTTTTTTCTCTTTCTTTTTTAAATGGCCTTAAAATTATGTCCATTTTCAAAAGCAAGACTGTACCACTCAGGTAACATTCTGCTCAGTGCACTACGTTTTTAAGTTGCTGAGCTCTCAGAGAATAACAAACTCCAGAAGTTCAGGTCCTCCTTACTCAGCAAAGAGAAGTCATGGTAGATGTAGCAATATTATATACTTCTGAAAAACAAGATTTCTGGCTGAATGTAGACACTGTTGATAAATTGCCACATGGTTGTTTTAAAATTTTGTAAAGATTGCTTTTGAGTAATATCCAGCTGGAATGGGAGAGATACGGTACTCTGAAAGCCGAGTCATCATTGTTGTGTTTTAAAAGCATCTGGTGATTCATGTTTTTAATGTGCATCATGAATTGTGAAAGGGGAACATGGTACCTGAGTAAATCTATCTTCATTGGCACATTTTGGTCTAAATGGCAGTGTTCTCACTCAGGAGGAAGTTAGTAGAATTCGTTGAGTGCAGGTGGGGAAATAATTTTTCTGTCAAGTAGAAGGTCAGTAGTTTGTGTGGTATATATACTATATTAAGTACTGTAGACATACTTTTTCTTCATCTTAACTGGCTTGATGTGGAGAATCTGTTTGATTGTCTGTTACAATATTCTCTTTAAAATTGGTGTGTTCTCTTATTACTGTATGTGTTTAAAGACCAGTGTCATGCAAGAGAGTTCAACTTTTGACTACTTTCCCTTTAGGTTTGTAAGCAAAATACTTGTAATACCCAACTATCCTGATCTGCTGTTGTCAGCTTCTGGGGTATGTATTGCAAAGTATTTTTCTTGAAAATTTAAACTTTAAAACCATTGTTTGCTTGTGTTTCCCCCAAATTCCCTGGGATACTTGGAATAATTTCTCGTGGTTTCCAGCATGCCCTCTCTCTACCTCTCTGTCTTTCGCAGCTTTCTGTTCAGTGTTCAGCTGTTCTATTGCTAGATCATATAAGCAGCGTTTGCTGTGTTTACAGCAAGGCTAGCTTCATATTAAGGTCTCTGGGATGGAGAAATCGCAAAGTCCTCAGTGTTTCTTCATCATTAACTCTTGCTTTGCAGCACAGACAAACTTTAATCATTGGAGTATTTAAACAACTTGAAGCAAATGGATATTATGCCAGCCTGCCGTGATAATGAGTCTTGAGAATTAATGGCTTTAGATTCACAGATTTTTATTTTTTTAGAGCTCTAAAGATAAGAAAACTTTTCCCTCTTCACCTTCCCACTTGCTTTTGCCTGTGAGACTTGTTCTGAATTATGTCCTTGTCTCTAATGTCCTCATAGTATGTTGAGTGCATGTTGTGTAGAGTTTGCAGTGCAGTGCTACGCAGTGCTTGGATGAGGACTGAAGAAGTGAGTGTTCCCTCCTTTCCCTCCCCTTAGCCCTTTTCTTAAATTGATGGGATCCCACTGTCATGCCAGACCTGTACAGACTGGGTAGATGGAGTTGGTCTAAAAGAAGGGAAACAATATTCTTTGTTTCCCAGACCAACAAAACTGCATGGGAAACGAAGTTTTCTGTGAATATGTGAAGATGATAGTAATTCTTAGTATTTGGTTTCAGCTGCTGCTCTTGCTTCCTTAAGCTGTTGTCTCTTGTTCCTCTGATCCTTTAAGCAACTCTAGCGTTAGTGCTATGTGCGGCTGTATTTCATTCTTAGGAAATGCTCTTTGGTGACTCTTTTTCCAGAGAGTTGTTTAGCTTCTCTCCAGGTTACTAAATCAAATGAGAATTCAGGTGGTAACAAGAGTGGGGCCAGAGAAGGGCAACCTAAAAGAATTGCCGTTAAAATGCCAAGCACATGTATTACTGTGCTGTTTGAGACAGACTTGAAATGCACTCCTCCAGCTACCCAATTTCCACTTCAAAAGGAGCATTAAAGTTAGCATGATTGAATAATTCAGAATTGAGGCAAAAAATTATGTTAATTAAAATGCTTTATCTGCAATTTGAGGTCTTAACTAAGTGACTATTTAGCAGCTTCTGTGGGAAGCTCTTCAGGGAAATGGGATTTAGCTGAAGGCCTCTCTTTGCCTGAGGTGCTGTTAGTAATCAACTTGTGTCCACTTCTGTCTGTCCAGGACTCAACTCTGAGACTTTGGGAGTACAAAAGTGGGGAAGAAGTGTACTGCTGTCACCTAAGTAGTATCTGTGGGCCTGAGACAACCAAACCTGACCAGGTACGCCCGTGTGTGTTAGTGCTTTTGCTATACTCCTGATCCTTGTGACTCCCAAACATGTTTGTTGCATTTTGTTCGGAGTGCTTCCCTTCTTTTGGTGGGTTTGGAAGTTACATGAGACCTAGAAACTGTTACAAAAGCCTGGGATTTTGGGAAAGAAAGTCTCTTAACCAGAAAATAACCTGTAACACTGGAAAGATCTAAAAATTCACCCATTTTTAAAATACTTAAATTGCACCTTTAACACTTGACATTTTATCTGAGCAAAAAGAAGCTTTGTAATGTTTGTAACCAGCCATCTGCCGTAGTACTGCTCTGTGGAGTCAAAACACTGGGCTTGTTCCTTTGGATTGTTCTGAAGCTGCGCAGTGTCCAAAATGAAAATGTACAAGTCCCATATGAAAACTGAAGACCCCAGGAGGTCTCCTTATCCTGCAGCCTCTACATGAGTGTGTGATATGTACACGTTTGGGTTGCTACTGTGATTTGGGTGCTAATCTGATGTGAGCAGTGGTTCCGGTAGTACTTGATCTCTGCTTCTGTTCTTTCTTGTGGCGTGAATTGGCGTATGACCTATTAGCAGTGAAACAGCACTTGTTCTTGTCACTGCTGTGTACATCATATTAAGCCAGCTGCTAATCTGTTGAGTCATTTTAAGAGCTGTTTATCTTACCACCCATGCTGCTGGGTGTGTTTTTCATGTGAATTTCTAAAAATATTTCCTTCTCTGAAGACCACAGCTGTCTCCCAGTTATTAGGTGAGTGAGAAGCCTGTAGCCATGCATGGCTCTTACAAATTCCACAGTGGTTTTGCCTATCCAGGCTGGAATGTGATTGAAAAGTTCTGTCTTTCCTCCCTTGTGTTTTGTTGTGGTTTTAGTTAGTTGAAGTGTGTTGTGCACAGCCTCTCCCAGCAGTTGGGAGCCATTCCTGCGTATCTCTCAGAGATTTTTTGCTGTTTATGTAGGTCTCGCCTGATCTTGCTAGTGGGATTCCTGGTTACTGAACTGGGAGCACAGCCCATGGAAGGACCAAGCTTCTAGGGACAGACCTGACAGAGGTTGTTTCTGTGCAGAAGACATCAGCAAGTTGTTCTTTGTGTTGGAGTAATAAACATGCAGTTTTCTGTCAGTACGTAAGCCCAGGAGAGCAGTCGCTTGCATCACAGCATTCCAGCATACTGGAAATTTTGGTTTTTGCCTGGAGTTCCTGTTAGCAGAAATTCAGGGTACTATCTATATGGACAGTTTAACCTGCCTCTGAACTTGAAAATATACTTTAAGCACACCTGAGCCAGAGACCTCTCATAGACATTCATGAGGTCTCTGGCTCATTTCAGCTTGAGTCTAGTGCTTGAATTCTTTGAAGTAGCTACTGCTGGGTGTTTTCACAAGCAAAAAAAGGAGTGTACCAAGTTAGGTGACAAGTCCACGTAGCTGATATCCTCTTGTAGTCAGGGTGCAGCAGGATTTGAGTGAGGAAGGGAGAATTAAGATTGAGGCAAACCTACAAAATTGCTTTGTCACATATAGCCTTCTGGAAATAAGTGGCTCAGGGAGTTTCAAAACCAAAGTGTTTTAGCTTTGTGTTCAAAAGTAGCTAATAAAAGTGCTCTGTTGAAACAGCATAGTTTGGCTGTCGAATGTGTGTCTGCAGTAATGTTGCAAGGCATTTCTTTTTGGGGGAAGAAGGGTTTTATTTTAAAATATTTTGCCTTCTAGCTTTATTGGATTGTTAAGGACTAGTAAGCAACTAGCTGTGACGTGGGGAATCCTATTATTAATTTTAAAAATGCTAACCTGTTGCTTAGACTGGCTTAGCATTTTGTAAGATAGCTTGCGTGTAAATTAACAGTGCTTGATCTCATGCTGAATCCTAACTCCATTGCTTACAAACAAGTTTATCAAAAATAATACTAAACTGTATAATAAGCCTTGAATGTAGCACTGAATAAACTAATAAATGTTAGAGGGAAAAAACTTGTTGCTTGCAAGCAGGAGCTAATTTTAAAAAAAAAAAAGGCAAAAAGCTCCAACTCTTTTAGAATGCTTTTGAACATAGTTTAGTAATACTTCCTTGCTTCCTAACCCACCTGACAAAGTCCTTTCCATAGGATACTCTGTATACTGATGGAGTCTCAGTAGAAAGTCAGGGTTCCCTTTGACTGTTTGAGCTTCTTTACCCCACTGTGAGTAAACAATGAAAGAAGGGGAAAACCCACAAACTGAGTTAATAAATATAACATGTCAGTTAATAAACTGTATTCCTGCAGTGGTTTGCAGTTCTTCTACCTGTTGGCATGTTTTTGTGTCTCCTAATGGTGGTTGTGGATGTCTCGGGGTTCCTTGAATCTGCAAAATTCTGCTTACTGCCAACTCTTACAGGCTTTTTAAACACTGATGACACGAAGTTTGCGCGATGCTTGACGGGTGCAGAAGACTCAATTGTCTTCCAGAGTTCGTGTGTACTTGGAACAGTGATCAGGCAGTGTCCCAGTGATTACAGAAAGATAAATGACAGATTTAAACCTTAATGCAGTGGATTGCCACCTTTGCGCTATATTGCTACACAGCTATAAATATGTACTCCTGTCAGAACAATGACTGTCTCGCTGGCCAGCAGGACCAAAGGGGAAAGGAGACTTGTGGTTTGCTGGCATCATAGTACTAGAAATGCCAGAGGTGACGTCTGGTGGTAGTATTTAGTTGTGTTGTGCATCCAGGTGTATCAAAGATCATCTTCACAACCTAGTGTGACATTTACAGTCTGAATTTAAGGGAACAATCTCTCGTCAGCACTTTTTAGATTGTAACTAGCACACTGTCTGCAAATGACTGGCAACCAAAGATCAGATGGGGATATAAGTGATGTGTTTTTTTCTCTTTTGCGTTGCATTTCATTTTTATCATTGATAACCACTGTGAATGCACTGAAGCTTCAAACAACTTCAAGCACAATGAGAACAGAATCATCAGTAATGGTGGGTCATGTGAGCACATAAATGTGGGCTTATTTTGCTTGGCAGATGATGAATATATGTCTGTTTTGGGAATGTAGGTGTGTTTTTGAGCAGTGTAGCACTGGTTTCAGCTGATGGTTTGCAGATCACCAGTTCATTTTCCCACTAGAATGGGAGTAATTCTCTTAATTTTGTAGTGCTATATAAATATTTTTTTCCTGCTTTGGAGCTTTCACCTCATCTGATCCTCTTGACAGCAGAAGCTTGTTTAAAGTCCGGAACACGAATTGCACAACTCTACCCCAGTGTTTCAATACACTAATTTTTCATAGGGTCACCTCTTCTCACAGATGACATCAAAAGTTAATTTTTAGGTGTTGGCAGGCTGATAACAGTGTCATATAAATGCTCAGTAAGTTCAGAGAATACCAAGCAAACATCTGTTTATCACAGACTGCTCTTCTTTAAGTTAACTGATTTAATAGGCTTGTCCTTGAACTAGAGAGTACTCTGGGGCTTGCATTTGCTTTGCTGATTGTTAACTTACCTGCACATGGAAAGGAAAGAGCTTGTAAATAAGATGCATCTTCTGTCTCTGTCCAGCTGTGAATAACACTTGGTTCAAATCAAAAAAGCCTCCTCCTCCCTCCCCCAGTGAGGGTGGGGGAGAGCTGCTGCATACTTCAAGTTCACAGAACCCTTTGTCTCTGACAAAGCACTCAGCTGTGTAGGTGGGCACTTCCCATTGCTGCACTTGCCCTGCATGTTTGTCATGAGACAGGCAGAGAGGCAGAGCTTTGTTATTAGAAATAAATATCACAGGTTTGGGGTTTTTTTTAATATGGCTTGTTCCCTTAAATGTCTAAAGAACCCACTGGTGGTTTACAATAGGAGCTGTCAGTTCTAGTCTAAAGCTGCAGTGTAAATGGCTCTATACTGCAATAACTACATTTAGGTGTATTAGCCACAGAGAACCTTTCTGATTCAGCCCACTCATCCTACCTGGTATTTGGAACCGTAAGCGTTTTTTATGTCCGTCTTAAACAGGGGTCCTGGGTCCCAATGCTAAATATGGACTAACAGCTTAGTATTTCTGCAGAGTAGCAATAGATTAGTCCCATCTGTTCCCAAGAGCTCTGAAACATATCATCCTTTTGATAATGTTATTTATAAAGTCCTCCTCTTCTGTCCAAACAGGCAATGCGAGTATGTGAATGAAAAGTGTGTGCATGCTGTTGTTCTTGCTTCCCCGCCATGAGATTGTATCACACAATGGATTTTATTATTTTTTTTTCCTCATGTGCTGGAGATGCACTGTGTTACCCTGGTTTTCAGCTATATTTATACCATTAATTAACTTACTTTCCTGCAGTTGGTTCATCTTTTAGTGGTGGCATCATGTACTGTTGACAAAATAGTTAGCTTCTGGTATTAAACTTGCTGACTTGAATGTTTGGAAGCTGTACAGCTTGCTTTGCTTTCCTACATTGATTGCAAAATTCTGAAACAAGAAGCTTGACAATGCCTATACATCAGCTGGTAGCTCAGAGGGTAAAATCTCGTGGTTACTTCCAAATTCAACTTAACCTGGTGAACCAGAGGTTCTGTCTAGTGACCAGTGTGGTGTTAGGGAAAGAGATGAAGGCTGGAAAGGGGGTCAAAGGAAAGAGGAATTCAGGATGCATCTCAATTCTGCCAGCAGAGTGTCAAGAAGATGTATTTTCCCTGCCCTAAAGTGAATAGCTTGGTACTTCTCTAGTAGGAAGGTTTAATTAATTAAAAGTGCTGCTGTTATCACTCCTTAGAAAATCTACTTGAGAACCAGCCTTTTGCCTTTGCAGTTTTGTCTTTCACATTATATAACAGATACTTTTGAAAAAGCACCCTAGGGCATCTTCTTGCAGTTTCTCTGCTCCTCCCAAGTTCTTACTCTCCACTCAAGAAGCTTCAGTTGTTATATATTTCAAGTAGTATGGTTTGTGCAGCAAAGGTATTTCTCTGATTCTCTCCCAGAAAAAACTATCTATCTATATATATATATCTTCTAAATTAGGAGTGTGGTGTGGGGGTTGTTGTTGTTGGATTTGTTTTTTTCTGGTTTGAGCTTTTTTTTTAATGAGGAAAATGGCCTCAGGCACACTTGCCTTGTTCTTCAGAACACATTTTCGGTTAAGTGGTATGGATTCACTGAGACACAGGTTGAAAACAGAGGTAACGCAGCAAGGATATTAGCTATGCATCACTGTCGTCTTTTTTTTAACAAACATAGCAGCAGCTAATGGCTTGTGTTTATAATCTCTAAGCTGCTAGTGTGATATTCTGGCTGAGCAGGCTTAATGTTGATGTTTTTGCCATTAGCATTGCAGGAGAGAATGTTTGAAGGTGGTGTACTTCATCTGTTTGTTTGTTAAGAGTAGTTCACTAAAACCTTTACATTTGATCTCTGTTTAGATGGCTGTGAAGGAAGAAGTGTGGAAAACTTCATCAAACAGCAAACACTGGTACAATTACTGTAAATTAAGATGTGTGCTAAATTTTAGAGGCTAAGACAGGAAATGGAATGTGAATTTTCTGCTCATAAGTGGTCTTAACTTACAACGATGTTTCTTTCTCTTTTCCTGCTAGAAATACCCTGTGTCAAGAATAACCTACTGCTGCCAAGGTGATTATGTTGCCATTCTATGTGACCGGTAAGAATAAATGGAATAATGGCTAAAATAATCAAAGCTCCTGCACAGGCAAAAGCAGCTTTCCCTGTTGGCTGTCCTAACGTTCCCCTAGCCTGAAGTACTTGGTAGTGTGGATCTCCAAGTGTCCCAGGCATGCCTGTGGCCTCAGAGTCCTTATCACTTGGTCTGAGTGCAGTGGTGAGTGGGAGGGTTTACCCAGCTTAGTTAAATTTTTCAGACTTTGCGATGTCTTTCCTTCACGGGAGGAAACACAAGGCTAGGATGAATGAGAGCCCTGCTCGGTGCTGAGGATGTTAAATCGCTGTGCCTGACCCGTGTGTTTTGGGTGTCATTTTGTTCAGGGTGCTGTGGCGATGGAGCGGCCAAACTTCTGTTGCTATGTTCTGCTCCTGGAAATGGGTTCGGCCATTCTGTTTAAAACCACAGCATTGATTCAGTTTAAAAGTGTGGAGAACCTGCATTGACTATTTGCATAAGGAGAGAGTACTCAGGAACTGAAGGGTCCAAGCATTGAGGGATGTGACAAATCCAACTGGTGGGAAAATGTCTTGCAGGGACGGACAAGCCCTCTTCCCCTCTCCACAGCACCTTAAGCCTGCCAAGGAAGCTATTCTTCCTGACAAAAGCTTGCCAACAGGAAAGGGAGAGATTGCCAGCGCTGCTTGTACAATAAAGTTGGCAATCTGTCCCCTTGGTGAACTTGCTCTTTGCCAGAGCTAGGAGCTTTAGCTGCTTCCCACCATGCCTTCTGCATGGGCATCCAAACTGGCCCTGGAAGGGGAAGGTGTGTCAGCCAAGGGCTGAGGCCGTGTCACTTAGCCCAGGGGCCACACTGTGCTCTGTGTCAGGCTTTTATTTCCGGCTCCACAGCCCTGTGTTTCTGAACAGCGCTGTCATGTGGACCTGGTAGACAACTCCGTAGGGAGCTGAGGCATCCCGCCTGCCATACTGGGGACCTGTCCGACAGAGGTTAGGAAGCTCTGCACGTAGAGGCTGTGGCTGTTAGAGGAGTGAGTGCTGATGGGAGAGGTGGAGATGAGTGCAGTGCCAGAGTTCTATTCTTCAGCTGTGTCAAGATTTCCTGTCCCTCTCATTCCCTCCTTCCCTCCCGGCATGTAATTCCTTTCCTGTTTTATTTTGACTGGTGCTCAGCTAGATGTTCCTTCAGGTGAAGCCCTGTAGGCCAGTGTGCTATGATGCAACAGTCCTTATATAAATCCTTAGTAATCCTTATGAAATTCCCTTTACTGCCTTTTCTTTTAAAGAAGAGGCAGCATTGCCTGCTGCTTCTTTCATATAACACTCGAAAAGCCATTTATATGTGTTAGGTATTTACACCTTCTGCCTCACATCATGTGAGCAAACTGCACTTGAAGTACTAGGGTATTTTTGTAATTCCTAATGACTTCGCTTTGGCTTGGTTTGGAATTAGAGTGGGTGTTTGTAGTTTGCTGTACGAGTGATGGGTGTAGGTGGATTTGTTAATAATGGTAATTAAGTTTTTCCTCTCAAAAGTATTCCCACAGTCTACGTCTTTCAGCTTGATGCCATTGCCCAGCAGCTAGTTTACAGGCAGCAAATCTCTTTGAAACATAAAGTTTGGGACATTGCATTTGAGGAAACGGGAGATCTGTGGATTTTGGAGGAAGACAGTGAAGCTCCTCTTCAACTGTACAGACCATGTGATGGACAGTGGAAGGTAGATGCTTTTGTTATGCTAACGTCCTGAATGTTTTGTGTTGTCTTGAGACCATAACAAAAATGGTGTAAACTATGTTCCATGGAAGCTAAATGGCACACTGCTCTGTCTTGAGACTGAGTAAAAGTAATAAATACACATCTCATTCTACTTCTCTCACCTGTGTATAATGCAAAGACACTGAGAGCTTGTTATGAGTACCAGGCTCTTCTCTGGTAAAGCTAACATCTGGCATAGCGCGATCAAGCAGAGTGGTTGTCACCAGTTGCACTCAGTACTTTAAATCATTGCCTGTGCTTTCTGTGTGCTACACTTGATTATTTAATAAAACCCTACAAAACAACAAAATCCCTTTGTGGTTTGCTCAGGGATGCTTTCCACACAGCCTTCCCTGTGCCTGCCTCTGAGGGATCCTTTGGGCGGACAAGGCATTCTGGAAGCATTAGGGGATTGGGTTTTTTTGTTGAGAACAGAGTCAAATTTGAGGGATGTGCTATCAAGTTCTCTGTAATAGTCTGTTAAACAACTGGAAACTGGTTTGTTATCCCTGTAAGTCTCCAGCTAATTATGGTATAGTTGTGAAGTGGTTTTAAATGAAACTTTTTTGACCCTTTCATGTTCCTTGTGATAGTCCTTTTCCTCACAGATTAGTAAGTGGGAATCCATTTTCTTTTTCTTCAAGCTGTAAAGCTTCCCCAGCAGAACACAGGGTGTCAGGCCAGGTTTCTGTAGCAGTCCTGGAAAAAAGGAGCCTAAAAGACATCATGGAGGGCTTACACTCGCTCTCCTTTCACTGTACTCATCTGAGAGCTGTTGAATTTTTCAGTGTGCTGTGAAACATGAAATTGTTTATTATTCCCAAAATATCATGTAATGTTCCTTCTTTCCCAGCCTGTAACTGATGACAAAGGATTACAGAAGATGTCAAAATATCTTCAAGACAACTGGACAGTGTTTGAAGGTGAGAAGTTTGTCAGAAAGGCCCAGTAAATGCAATTCTTACAGCTAAAGCATAAGATTCAGGAGCAGAATCAGAGTTGAGGTCAGTTCAGCTGGCTGTTGGAGGTCACTTAATCTTTCAGTTTTCTCAGTTTCATCACTCCATCTGGTATGGCAGTTAGTGTAGATCACGAAGTGTGTTCAGGTTACTGTTACCACAAAATGATGTAGGTATTTAGATCTGAATTACAGCATTATAACTGTTTTACACGGACACCTTATCACCCTATAAACACCCTATGACAGAACTGCTGGAGTCTGTCTTACTGCTGTGATATCGAATACTGTTGTTTGTTGTCTTCTCTCTTACCTGGGCGTGATACTTTATCAGAAGTACAGTGGAGATAGTAAGAATTGGAGTAGCCATGGGAGGAGCAGCTTTGCTGTAAAGATGGGTGATTTGGGTCCACCTTGGCAAGGCAGATTATGTGGAACTTGCTGTGGCTGGAGGGTGTGACCCTGGATGGTATCATCCGGGATGAAATTGATTGGTATCAGGGTTGGTTCATTTTGTTCTTGATTTCTGCCCCACCTCCAGTCTCTGGCAGAAAAATAATACAGGATTTACTAGTTCAGAAGCACCCTATGTTTTCAGGACTTTTTGTATTTAAAAACCACCCAACTTTATTTAAAAGCTGAAATTATGGCAGTGATGGCTGCAGGATAGAGAAGGGTTGTGTTGCAGCATGTGCTAGTGGATGTCCGATTATGTATTGAGAGTTGATGAACTGAAATCTCCCTCCTGTACTTTTCTGGGAGACTGGGAACCTTCTTTAAAAAAGGTGTTACAGTCCTCACTGGTCTCTTGGTCTTTTCTTGGTGGTCATACATAAACATCATTAACCCACATAGATGGAAGAGTTGCAGGAATGTGCAATCTAATGTAAAGTCTCCTTAATATCTAGTATTGGGTGGTTTAGGGTGTAGCTGTTACTAAGTTGTCATTAAGCTGATACAGTCTTTGAAATCTAAAAGGAACTCAGGTACTCCTTTAGAAGGGAGACGCTTTGCGTGTAGGTGTTGCAGACTTGATAGTTACAGCCAGGCAGATAATTAGAAGTATGACATCTGAGTGAAAATGAGCAACAGTGAAGTAAAAAGAACAGGCAGGGGAAGAGGTTCTGAGCATAATTAGCCAGCGTAGCAAATTACTGCGATACATGGTAGCCGGCTGCATCTGCAGCTGGGAAGGGAGGACTGCTCAGATGACAGGGTCTATTATTGTTAATTAGTAAGGGGAGGCTCACTTGATGAGCACTTATTCCAGTGCATAATTAGTGCTTGAAAAGGTAGTTACTTCTTTTAAAAAAGGTGATCATTATATTGTTTAAACCCAGTCTTAATGCCTGCATATCATCTTTTTATAAACTTGTTTCACCTCATTGAAGATTCTGTAGGATTTAAGGTCAGTCTTGAAGTACATGTTGAACAGTTTGACATTCTGTTCTAATTGATCTCAGAAAAAGACAGAGCAAGATTTAGTGCAGACTGATCAAGTAGAGAGTAGCACGAATATTCAAACTGACAGCACGCAATTTCTCCCAGGGCTGAAGGCCAATAAATTGGTTGCTGCACAAGTGCAAGACCCTCGAAAGTAAAGGCAGGCGTTTGGCTGAGTACCAGTGAGGGAAAGTTGTTTTGTTTGTGTGCCAAGAAACAAGGGGATGCGCTACGTACATTACTGTGGAGCAGCACTCTAGCTTCAGGACCAAAGCCCAGCAAATACTGGATTTCCTTGCATTTGCCCTTTAAGATCAAGAATTTTTGGAAGTGGGAAAAGGCAGGAATACAAAGAGAGGTAGAGGTAACTGGCTTTGTCAGGTACCACTCTTAACAATTTTTAGAAATGTGGACCTAGCCCAGCTAGTCTTGTTCTGTGTTCTCTACAGAAACAATTTGATTTGGGTTTTTTGGGTAGTAGTTAGATCCCTGTTAAACTCATCTAAACTTACAGTCTTGGAGATGGTGTGATGAATATTATGCTGAATTCACAGAAGGTGCAACAGAACTATCGGGGTGAATATTTAGAAATGTGTACGCGCTGTAGGACCTCACTGTTTGAAGTCTACTTCTTTGGGCCTCTTTTAAGTTAATACTCTAGGAGACAAGTTAGTTAGCATACGCCCTTTGCAGTGCTTAGGTCTTGGGGAACAACTCCAATGGGTTGTCTAACAATAAGTTGCAACAGCAGTCACTTTAAAAACAGAAGCCTTGAAGTCTGCACGTGTCCAACATGTAAAGAGAGGTGTGTGCCCTCTTTGCTTCAACATCAGGTGCTTGCCTCTGTGTGAATGTTTTAGTCTAAAAATGGAGGCTGTGCTTGGCTGTGTGAATGCAGGACAGATGCTTACCGACACAGATCAGGCTTACACAGTGTAAATGCTGATACTTAATGAAGTGGATAGGACCACAGTAAATGAGTTGAAATGCCACTATCTAGAATTACAGTACAAGAAGTAATTGCTGAGACCGCTAAGGCAATTTAACACTTGTCTTGTGTTCTTGTGTTGCCCAATTGCAGGTTTTGTTGGCACAGAGAGACACTACAGCAGTCTCTACAAGGCCTCATTTGATAACATGGCTGCCTACCTACAGAGGAAAGAGGAAAGGTTACAGCAGCAGAAAAAGAAAAGGCAGGAGGATCTGCAACGTGGTTCAAATGGAGAAACAAAAAAGATGAAGACTGAAGAATCATCACTATGACACTGTTGTTAGCTTGTAACTTTTGCATTGCTGAAGGGAACTGATCCAACTGTGGACTGTTTTTAAATGTAAAATGAATTATGGAAGAAGATTGGTTTAATCTTCTATTCGGATTCAGGTTTTCAGGTAGCCTGATATGAAAACCTCCTGCTTGCAGCGGATAACGCATTTACAATATGCTGAAGCTTCTAGCAGTGTATGAGTCTTAGTGGTTCAGTCCTAGGAATCTCTAATGCATGGTATATGAATATTGGAGATGGTATTTTCCTTGAAACAGGATTTTCTTCTTGCCTACTGTGTTCAGGCTTTCTTCTTCAGGTGGAATTGCACGGACTAAAGTTGATGTGACTTTTTTGTTTGTTTCTTTTGGTTTGGTTTTTTTTTTTTAACTTTTAAAAAGATCTGTTAGTTAATGTAACTAACTTAGTATGCCTGGCTAATG
The DNA here is from genome assembly GCA_008921705.1 of Burhinus oedicnemus. NCBI lineage: Eukaryota > Metazoa > Chordata > Aves > Charadriiformes > Burhinidae > Burhinus > Burhinus oedicnemus. The sequence goes on from VFFE01005799.1 coordinate 64,556, forward strand.
GAAAGGGAATGTAGCAAAATTCTTGCTGTATATGAAAGATTTTAGCTGAGACTTCGCCATCTCTGTTTTTACCCTTTACTTTCAGTTTATATGGTAGGGATTCTGCCTAGCTTCTAATCCATTGCTTCTTACTTGTGGCGTATTTCTATAGGAAGAAATGCAAAAATAGATTTTATACACTGGAAAGTAAAAGTAAAATGTGTCAGTCAACTTTGTGTTATTGGAAGATCCTGCTATTGCAATATGATCCTAGTGTCTGTGAAAATGATTTGAGAGCCCTATGTGCAAAACTTGGAGTGCATTCTGCTTCTTTCAACAAGAACTCTTTTCATGCTACAATTAGCCAAGAAATACATCTTTTTGAAAAGCTATCAGTAAGAGCCTTATGGGATCACTTATTGCTTCATCATGGGGCAGAAGATAGGCGTTTATCTACCAAATGGCATCGTGTCTATATGGAATATAATGTACTTTATAAAACCAGATGTAGGAATCTGTACAATAAATTAAAAGTATTCAGAATTAGCCCATGAACCATGAATAGTCTCTTAGGTCTCTTTAAATAGCTGTCCTCTTTGGAGTATCTGGACACTTAAAAATTTTGCAATCAGATTTTAGTTACACTGATGTGTAAGACATTGAGATGTAGTTTGTTTTGAAAATAGCAGGTATTCAGCAGTGAAGCAGAACTTGCTGCTTATGTCTGCTCAAAATGCAGTCTTGTCCTTACTGTGTGTCCCAGAGGCCATGAGTCTTTCCCGTGCTGTAGGATATCATGGATTTTCATATTCCTTCTGTTTGGAAGTGTCTCCTTAAACATAGAGCGTTGCCTGCATTAATACAGAGCCAGTCCTTCACCTCCAGGGTCTGATTTCTTTTGGTGATTACGTCTAAGTAAAGAACCTTCTGCCTTGGCAAATGTCTCTTTGGACAAAAATTGTGAAGTGTCAAGAGTGGTGGTGTCTGTTCTGGTTAAAAGTCTCAATTCTGGCAGAAGCTGCCTTGACGCGAATAAAATGTGAAGTAATTTCTGCTGCGTGTGCAGTTACATGATGTAACAATGCAGTGTCACGTCCACAAAGATTATGGTTTCATTTAGCAATTCCTCCTCTGTCCAATATCCACATACCAGTGATCTGAAGCATCTTGTTTGGGTATCACCAAATCAGTGGAATGCTCCTGGATTACACTGGGTCTTGGACAAAGGAGAAGGTGGGTATGTTTGGGCTTGATGAGGAGTTTTACCCACTGAGGTGCTCGGTCTGCTGAGATAAACAGGCCTGACTTTACATAATCTGGAGCAAACATTTTTGAGCTAATGTGTTTTTCTGTCTTTCAAGGAAGTGCCTGAACCACCAGGCCAGCCTGGTGGAGTGGCTCGCTGGCTGTTATGGCAAAGAGCTGGCCTAGCGCAGAGGCCCACCCCTAGGACGGGGTTATTGTCTGACCACTCTGAGTGCCTGAAGGCTCTTGTGTGAGATGGAGTCCTCGCTGCTTCCTAGGAGTTGGCTTGGGTAGTTTCTTGGTTTGTGCTGTTGACTGGTGAGGATCACGTTCTCATACACCCGGTGCCTGTCCTTAGCTATGCTGTATTAAGAATAATTATTTCTGCAGTGCATCATTGTATATGTGTGATGTCACACAAATGGAGCAAATGCTTTCCTATATTTAGGTTGGGAATGTGATAAAAGGCTTAAACTTAGAGCTCGAATGCAGACGTGAGGCCCAGCTGCTTTGTTTGCTGACAATTTGTAGCCTCCCCTTCTCCAGTGGAAGATGTTGAATGACAGTAATGGAGCTCAACAACGGGTAGGCAAATTTCCTGGTAGTTTGCCTACATCCCATGTTGACGAGAAGCTAGGATTAAGAAACCCTGTAATTTCAGTCTTCTGAAGGACAGTTGCATGTGTGAGGTGAAAAGCTTTGGCTGTATCTGGAGCCATAAATACATTGGTACGATGCTGGTGAGGCATATTTTTCTTGGTCCTCAAGGAAGGATGAGAAATTGCCATCTTAAGTGCTTGATATTATGGGCAGGAATGGTGACTTGGAGACTGAGATACCTGCTGTGTGATGGAGGCTGTTAAAACTTTGTAGTTCTTGTATTCATCTAATTTAAGAGGGGACTCTAGGGAAAGCAGTTGGGGAAGCAATTAAGGAAACGCCAGCCTCAGGGTGCAGCTTTGTGATTGTTCAGGTGCAGAGTTTGGTCCTGCACAGATTCAGTAGTACGATCTTACCAGAAGCAGGCCAGTACTCACACTGCTTTTGAACTAGACCGAACAGGAGGAAAAAGCTCTGACTAGTTTTTTTGCTAGTTGTTGTGAAGAAATGATTCTTTACCTAGCATGAAGCCTACTGGTACAAAGCAAACTGCAACCCTTATGAGCAAATTTGAATCTGCAGCAGGAGTCTGTATTAGATCTGTTCTGCATGTCACAGAGTAATACTGGTTTTGAGGTGGTGGTGTGAGCTAAAGGCAGGTCTTTTTTGTGTCATCAAACCATTTTAGCCAGGTCTTCTGAGATAGGGAGGGCTGGTCCCATGAATTGCTCTGATGCTCTCACCTGAGCATGGGAGAGAGATGCAAGGGATGCTGGAGGCTGTGAGCATGTGGGACTCTCCTGCAGGGGCTGACAGGGCCGGTCTCCTGTTCTCTGTGACACTCCTGCTCATCACAGAGGTTTCTGCCCAACCCTACCTTCTCTTGAGCAGCTTTGATGTTGAGTGTTAGAGTCCCTGTGCATAAACTGTCCATTTACTCCTAGAGGAGGACACTGATAACTGCTTTCAGTGAGTTGGTTGCAGATCCTATATGGGTTGCCGGCACAAACGTCGGTATTGTTACACTTCCAAAGGGTAAAAGACTGCTACGTTGGCAGTTCCTGTCCCCAAGGGATATTTGTCCCCAGCTGTTTTCTCAGCGTGGGATAGACCTTGGCAGTGATCTTCACTGGCTGTGGGGTGCTCTTGTGATCCTCACCCTGCCTGCTGTCCTGGAAGAAACTCCAAATGTCTTCCAGCGCTTGAATTCTTGACAGATCGTGCTGTGTGGAAGTGATGTGAGATGCGGTATCTGCCAGATATCTGCCTGCCCTTTTGTTCTTTTTCCTGCAAGTTTTTCTTTCCTTTCCTATTCCATTTCATATTTCCTTTTCTGCATCCCCGAGCTTAAGTTGTGAGGCTGTGTGTGTCTGTGGACTGCTTTGAAGGGGTCTCTGAAAAGTGATCAGAGGAAGGAACCTTGCTGGTAGGTCTAAATCCACTGTAGTGTGCCTACACCTTCAACGGGAAACGGTTAGACACCCGCAAATCATTACAAAGGAGTGAATACCACTGCTAGAGAGAGTGAGACAACACTCCTCTCCCTGGTATTTGAACAGTTTATTTCTAGTGGTTAAACCTGATGTCGCTTGCTTGTGTTTATTTTCTGAACTTGAACCGAGGCGTGTATGTGTGCCTAGCAAAAAGGGGATGGGTCAGCTAGGGTGTAGTTTTATAGCAGAACTGGGAACCCTCAAACCATTGCCAGGGGTATTTGTAGGCCACCTAAGTTCACCCCACACTGTGCTAGATGTTTTTATGGTGATTGTGCGACTCCCCTGCTTCTCTCCTGAGCACTGACAATCCAAGGAGCCTTTAAAAATGCAGGTAAGGAAAAAGTTGAAGCAATACTGAGTTTCTTTTCCTCAGCATTTTAAACTGAAACATATGCTTCCTACCTCCGTTGCTGGGATTTCACTGAAACCCCTTCAGCAACACATTGAACTGAGTGATCTTTTATCTGTCGTAGCAGGAAGGAATCCTAATCAAACGTAGCCCAGTAGCATGCTTTAGAACAACCCTCACATTTTTAACAAAACCTTGAAAGCAAATTTATTCTATAAACAAAAATGTCTGTAAACAAAAATGTTCCTTTCTTTAAAAATAAAAAATAAAAAATCCTGATGCAATACAGTTGCTTTACCCTCAGGCTAATAAAAAGTTGCTGCCAGTTTCGATACACTCCAAAGTCTGCTTCAGCTTTCTTTGCTGAAGTATTTTGTATGAAGTGCTTTGATCTGAAAAGGAGAAGCCCTATGGGCTTAACTCTTACTGGTTGTCCCTGCTGTCATCAGTCCTGGTGATGTGGTGTGAATGAGGCCAGGATGACTCAGCTGAGTGTGGTAGTTTGCAGGTGAGAAGAAACAGGCTGGACACGATTTGTCAGTAGTTGCAGATGCGGAGGCTGGAAAGAAAAATGGCTAGAGAATTGAATTGCTTCAGAGGCCAACAGATCTTGATTTCCAATGTGTTTGCACAAGTTACCATGCACCTCTGAACACCGGGGTTCTGGAAAGTCCTGCAAGAACTAGAAGTAAAGGCTCTTCCACTCCTGAAGTGGGTCATTGCTTGATAGCCCACATCAGCACTCTCTAACCCAGCGACCTTCTGCACATCCCCTTCCCTCAGTCAATACAAGGTCAGAGTAGAAATTCTGTGGGGAAAAAACCTCTCAGGGACTAACGTGACTCTGGAAGGCAAAGGAGCAGCTGAGGGATAAACCAAGGGCCACAAGGCGATGAAATGTCCCTGCAGAAGACGGGGACCTGCATGTGAAGGCTGCAGCTGAGGACACACCTGCATGCACGAGTGGGCAGTGAGCTCTCGCAGGTTGGTGCCGACTGACCTGGCACGTGGCTGCTTTGAGAGAGGAGCGGGGCACAGAGCACAGCCCAGCAGCAGCCTGTGGCTGCATTGATCTCCAGCTCTGCCACTCAAACAAGAGTGCTCAGGCTTTTTGCTCTGCGCTATCGTTGGGTTTGTCTTTGCTTTTCTCCCTGGCATCATCCTTTGCTTCAAGCTGAGTCGCCCACCCTGGCAGGAGCTGCGGCAGTGGTGGTTCTTCTCCTTGGGCACCTGTGAGCGCAAGGCTTATTTCAGTGCTGAGGTCCCCAAGCAGCAGTGGCCAGTGCTGGGGACGCCATGCCCATCATGGAGGCAAATGAACCTCCCCACCAATGGTGATTGCGCAAGTCTCGTGTAGCGTGTGACAGTCGGGAAGCATGTGGTGTGAAGCCATCACATCTTGTGCGATGTAGCAGCTAAAATCCATCAGAGCTCATCTCCAAATTGAGCTACCCTGGCTATGGGTGCCTCGGAGGCTGGACCACAGCTGTGAGTAACCATCATGCAGATGAAGAACATGTTGTGTGACCTTATAAACAACATATTTCTTCTAATGCTATATTAAAAGCCCTCCTTTTTCTATTAGTAGGGATAATGGATGTGTTTGCGCATGCCTAAGACAGGTGTTCCTAGGTGCATAACTTGAACATCTGGAGCAGCTACCCTCAATTTTCTAACTGGTACTTACAGCCTTGAGTCTCAATGACTTTCAGTAAAAGTTTATTGAAGTCTGTGAGACTGATGTTCATTGGATATGGAAGTTAGGTACTGTTGGTTGTTTAATTCGACTTTTAATTCAAACAGTGCATGATAGCTAGGTGGATGTATTAACTCCAAAGAATCAGTATGAAGCAAATACGGTTAGAAGCAAATGTGATATTAACGCAGTCATGGAGCTCCCCTGCCCCTATTAACAGCAAGGCTCGAGCTCTCAATGGAAGAGCTTTGTATGCTGGTTCACTTCTCTGAGATCAATCAGATTTACATCTGCGAGCATGATATAAAGCTTCTGCATGCTGTCCATAGGGATACAAAAAATAATTTAATAGTCTCATCTGGAATGGAAATCTTAATTTTGGACCATCAGACCTAGTCTCATATATATAAATATAAATATATATATGTAAACAACAAACAAAAACCCCCCAACCATTCGTAGGAGATCAAAAGTGCTTTCTAACGCAAAGTAGGGGGGCCCTCACCTTGTATTGTATCTTGCTGTCATCCTTTGGCTGAACCTTCACTTGTACATGGGAAGGGAACAATACCCATTAAACAGCTTGCGGCCCTCACCCCTCTCGGTTGTGCTGGGAGGAGAAGGTGACAACCTAAATCCTGCATGATGGCCGAGGAGCAGTATATGCTGGCATTGTTGAGTTTTCTATGCCTTATGTTAAAGAAAAGGGTATGGTGTAAGCAAGTAGCTGTTGCTGTTAATCCTTTCTGAAGTGGTTAGCGGGGGAAGGCAGTTATGAAACACAGTACTCAACGTGAAAAACACCAATTAAAACCTCCATTTCAGCATTCCATCTGTGCAGGTTTTTAGGAGTGTAGCTTGATTAACTGCTTTTACAGCTGTGTAGTAACCCACCAGGGTTTTGTGCTTTTAAATAAGAACTGTGTTACTATATTTTCTCATCAGCGTGTTGTCAAGATGGCAGCATCTGATATAAATTCTAGTTAGTTTTCTGCAATGCTGGGTGTTTTGGATTTCTCCAGTGACTTTTCCCCTTTATAATTGCAGTATTTCACACTGCAGTGCTTCCTTTGCTCTCTAATATTCCAAAGCTCAAGGAAGGTAGGATGAGACACACCAGCTATTTAAATAAAAAACAACATTGGTCTGTTTTTTTTCCTATTTCCTGGTGTATGCAAGAATTCCTATTATCTACATACCATTTAAATTTACCTGAAATAATAATTCATCATATCTAAGGCCAACAGTATTCAGCAAATAAACCAGCCATTAGAAAGTAAAGGCTTCTTATCTTCAAGGAAATAATAATTGTAATAATTAGTCACTGTCTTAAGATTTGCATGTACTACGTTTCCAGAATACTTTACCAAGAAATTTTGTTTTGTAAACAAGGCAGAACTGTTTTGTGTCAGGCAACTTCTAGGAAGAACAATAAAAATCAACCAGTAGTTCTCAGTTTTCCTGAAATTTCTTAAGAGAGTTAATTTACAGAGTAGTTTCTACCTCCTTGTTTTAACACAAAGGCATAGAAACTTTTGTCTTTAGCTCCTGGACCATCTCAAACAGGAAAAGGAAGCCTACAGAGGGTGGAAGCAAGGACAGGTAGCTTGGGAGGAATACAGAGAAATTGTCCGGACGGCCAGGGATCAGATTAGGAAAGCTAAAGCCCAGATAGACCTAAATCTGGCCAGGGGCGTCAGGGGCAACAAGAAAGCCTTCTGTAGGTATGTCAGTGACAAAAAGAAGACTAGGGAAGATGTGGGCCCACTCAGGAAGGAAACGGGAGACCTGGTCACCCAGGACATGGAGAAGGCTGAGGTACTCAACAACTTTTTTGCCTCAGACTTCACTGGTAAAGGCTCTGACCACACTGCCCAGTTTGCAGAAGGTAAAGACAGGGACTGGGAGAATGAGGAACTGCCCACTGCAGAAGACCAGGTCCGAGACCAGCTGAGGAACCTGAACATGCACAAGTCCATGGGATCTGATGAGATTCATCAACGGGTCCTGAGAGAACTGGCGGATGTGTGGCAAACAGGTCACGGGAGGTTATCCTCCCCCTCTACTCTGCCCTGCTGAGGCCGCATCTGGAGTACTGTGTCCAGGTCTGGGCTCCCTGGTTCAAGAAGAACAGGGAACTGCTGGAGAGGGTACAGCAGAGGGCTACAAAGATGATTAGGGGGCTGGAACATCTTTCTTATGAGGAAAGGCTGAGGGACTTGGGTCTTTTTAGTCTGGAGAAGAGAAGGCTCAGGGGGGATCTCATCAATGCTTACAAATACTTAAAGGGAGGGTGCCAGGAGGATGGCACTGGTCTTTTTTCAGTGGTGCCCAGTGATAGGACAAGAGGTAACGGGCACAAACTTGACCATAGGAAATTCCATCTAGACATGAGGAGGAACTTCTTTCCTTTGAGGGTGGCAGAGCACTGGAACGGTCTGCCCAGAGAGGTGGTGGAGTCTCCAACTCTGGAGACATTCAAAACCCGCCAGGACACCCTCCTGTGCAACCTGCTCTAGGTGACCCTGCTCTGGCAGGGGGGGTTGGACTACATGATCTCCAGAGGTCCCTTCTAACCCCTGTGATTCTGTGATGTAGTTGCCAGGCCACTATCCATCATATTTGAGAAGTCGTGGCAGTCTGGTGAAGTTCCCGCTGACTGGAAAAGGGGGAACATAACCCCCATTTTCAAAAAAGGTAAAAAAGATGACCCGGGAAACTACAGGCCGGTCAGTCTCACCTCTGTGACCGGCAAGATCATGGAGCAGATCCTCCTGGAAACTCTGCTAACGCACACAGAAAATAAGGAGGTGATTGGTGGCAGCCAACGTGGCTTCACTAAGGGCAAATCATGCCTGATAAACTTGGTGGCCTTCTATGATGAGGTTACAGCCTTGGTGGTTAAGGGGAGAGCAACAGATGTCATCTACCTGGACTTGTGCAAGGCCTTTGACACTGTCCTGCATCATATCCTGGTCTCTAAATTGGAGAGACATGGATTTGATGGATGGGCCACTTGGTGGATAAGGAATTGGCTGGATGGTTGTGGTCAACAGGTCGATGTCCAAGTGGTTAGCAGTGACAAGTGGTGTTCCTCAGGGGTCAGTACTGGGACTCGCACTACTTAATGTCTTTGTTGGCGACATGGATTAGGGACTGAGTGCACCCTCAGCAAGTTTGCCGATGACACCAGGCTGTGTGGAGCGGTCGACACACTGGAGAGAAGGGATGCTATCAAGAGGGACCTGGACAGGCTTGAGAGGTGGGCCCGTGCCAACCTCATGAAGTTCGGTAAGGCCAAGTGCATGGTCCTGCGTATGGGTTGAGGCAATCCCAAGCACAAATACAGGCTGGGCAGAGAGTGGATTGAGAGCAGCCCTGAGGAGAGGCACTTGGAGATGTTGGTAGATGAGAAGCTCAACATGAGCCAGCAGTGTGTGCTTGCAGCCCAGAAGGCCAACTGCATCCTGGGCTGCATCAAAAGAAGCGTGGCCAGCAGGTCAAGGGAGCTGATTCTGCTCCTCTACTCCGCTCTCATGAGACCCCACCTGGAATACTGTGTCCAGCTCTGGAGCCCCCAGCATAAGAAGGACACGGACCTGTTGGAGTGGGTCCACAGGAGGGCCACGAAGATGATGAGAGGATTAGAACACCTCTGCTATGAGGATAGGCTGAGAGAGTTGTGGTTGTTCAGCCTGGAGAAGAGAAGGCTTTGGGGAGACCTTATAGCAGCCTTCCAGTATCTGAAGGGGGCCTACAAGAAAGCTGGAGAGGGACTTTTTACAAGGGCACGTAGTGATAGGACAAGGGGTAATGGCTTCAAACTGGAAGAGGGTAGATTTAGATTAGATCTCAGGAAGAAATTCCAGTGAGGCACTGGAACCGGTTGCCCAGGGAAGCTGTGGAGGCCCCATCCCTGGAAGTGTTCAAGGCTTTGAGCAATCTGGTCTAGTAGGAGGTTTCCATGCCCACAGCAAGGGGATTGGAACTGGGTGATCTTTAAGTCCCTTCCAACCTAAACCATTCTATGATTCTATGTCATAAGACTGAGTTCTCAGCCTTTTCCCGCTCATGCTGCTGCCTTTGTTAAAAAACAAAAAATGCTCTCCAAAAACCAAAACCAACCAAACTAAAAGCCCACAGCCAAATTAGGACAGAAGAGTCCAGGGATCCCCCTCTGCTCAGTGTAAAGCCAGCTATATAAGGTTTTAAGTTGCTTGTCAAAAACAGTCATATCAAATCAGGCTCTGTCCCTTTTCTAAACTGCATGGTACAGCCAGGAGGAAATTTCAGCCACTCTTTGTTTTGGTTTTGTAACCCAGCACAGGTAGGATCTACAATAAAAAGAAATAAAAATAATAAAAACAATTATCCCAACTATTTCACTTTTGCAGCTATAGTCTTCTCCATAAAAGCTTAATAGCTTAAAACTCAAAGCGCTCGTTGGTCAAATGCTGCAGCTTGGGCAGCAGTTGGGTATAGCAGCTCCATTTGGACATGTCAGGTACCAGCATGGAAAAGCTGCTGCTGCATTTTTGCTTCCTGTTAATAAGCAACGGGTATATTTAGGAAGGCACCAAAAATGTGCTGAATAAATCAAAAAGCAAGAGGCTTTTTCACCCTATCTGCTTTTTTTATTCTGCTTGCTGGGAAGCCCAACAGACTGCAGCATTATCTAGATAGCATAGGGGAAATCCATGCATGAATTAATAACAGCTACTGTAATTCTTAGGAGGTTCCCGGTTCACTTATTGCCCTGTGGCCTCAGGTGGGGCTTTGCTGGCACCGGGTAGAGAATGCTCTGTCTCGCTCCTTGCCTGCCCTGTGTCACCCTGCCCTGGCACCCGCCTTTCCCCACGCCAGCAGAGCGATGGCAAAGTTGGGGGACCCAGTCTGTGGCTGGGCCTCCCGCTGCATCCCCTCCTGGGAACATGCCGCACAGCAAGAGCTGCTTCTTGCCTGCTGGGCAGGGGAAGGAGGCTCGTGTGCCTGCTGGGGGAGGCAGGACTGCATGAGCTGTCAGAGCCTTATTTCCAGCTCTCCCTCTGGCCTGATGTGTCTTCTCCTCTGCTCAATTCCCCTTCGTGCATGCCATTTGTCCTTTGGTGCAGAGCCCGATGCTCCTGCTCCACTCTGCCTTCTGACATCTCATATCACACTAATAGAAGTGACAGGCATCAGGCTCCTCCCGCAGATCACAGAACCACAGAATGGTAGGGGTTGGAAGGGACCTCTGGAGATCATCTAGTCCAACCCCCCTGCCAGAGCAGCGTCACCTAGAGCAGGTTGGACAGGAACGCATCCAGGCGGGTTTTTAATGTCTCCAGAGAAGGAGACTCCACCACCTCTCTGGGCAGCCTGTTCCAGTGCTCTGCCACCTTCAAAGTAAAGAAGTTTTTCCTCATGTTTAGATGGAATTTCCTGTGTTTCAGTTTGTGCCCGTTGCCCCCTGTCCTGTCACTGGGCACCACTGAAAAGAGTCTGGCCCCATCCTCCTGACACCCGCCCTGCAGATATTTATAAGCATTGATGAGATCCCCTCTCGGTCTTCTCCCGGCTAAACAGACCCAGATGTCGCTGGCATAATACATCTCACTGAGCAAGGTGTGCGATTGCACACCAAACAGCTCAGTAACGAGAAACAGAGAATTTGCTCGCCTGTTAGGGTTCTCTGGGAAGTACCGTTGCCTTCCCATTCCCATGCTCATCCTTCCTTGCTCGGTGAGAGATGCCACGTCTTTCTTCTGCAGGCACAGTCAGGCCTGCATACCTTGTGTGCATCTCAGCTCTTTCTGCAGTTGTCACTGAGAATCCGGTTGATCTTACTTCCCTGAGACCAATTAACAGGCGCAAAGCCTATTGGTCAGCCTATTTAAAAATTGGGATTTTTAAAAAACAAAATAAATTATTTTTTTGTAAATAGATCACATCAAAGCTGCAAGAGATGAAGAAAGGGTCAGGAAATGGTGCTCCCTGGTAAGCAATGAGTGACATTGCAAGTGTGGCTGCCGCTTTATTCCTGAGTGGGAGATGTTGGGGCTGAGAAGCTATTTCACCACCTGGACGTTCAGTCCTTTCTGCTGCCCTGGGGAACGGAGTGGTGGTGAGAGGGCTCCCCGCTGCCCCTGCTGATCAGCTCCCCTTCATCACAGCAGGCCTGCGGGAGCGAGCCTGGCAAAGGCAAACACACGGAGACATGCCGACAAGTTGAGGGAGCTGGCTGTGGCTGGCTGTCATGAGGATACGGAGAGGAGGAAGCCTTGTGGCTGCGTTTCTGGCTTTCTTTTGCCATCTCTTCCTGCTCCTGAGCTGCGGGCAGGGGTGGCAGGCGGGCAGATGGTGTCACTGAGGCTGGGAGCTGATCCCACCCTGGCCACCTCTAAGCTGCGGAGGACTTCTGCGGAAGCAGATGTCAGAAAAGGCAGCCTGCAGTCAGGCTTTACTGGCAGCGCTCCTCCTGAGCTGGTCCACCCAGTTCGCCCCAGCGTGCTATCTACAGCGGCACAGCCACTACCCACACCCAGCTTACACTGGGCAGGCTCCCTGTTGGGACAGAGCGAGCTCCTGCCTGCAACGTATGAGGTAGACGCAGCCCAGTCTGCTCTAGCTGAATGAGGTCCCTCAGGGCCTCCAGCCAGAGGGAGTTTAGTCCTAGTGAGTGCTGACCGCTTGGTTTTAGCCCTGGCAGGAGGAAAGGCTGCTCCTTTTGGAAGAGGCGCAGCTGCATCACCCCTGCAGCAGGTGGTGCTTTAATGAGTCCTTACTCACCCAGGAGGTGGTAAAGAGTGTGAGCGTGACCCTGCGATGACATTTCTGCCCTGCTCCCCGGGCAGCAGTAGTCACCGATTTGCAGCTCACCTGCCCGTGGTTAGTCAAGTACACCTCTGTTTACAGCAAAAGTCCTTCCTGGGGAGGGTAAAGGCAGCCTGGTTTTTGCCCCAGTGTGCTTTGCTTTGTCCCTGTGAGTTTAATGGTCTCTTTGCACTTAGCTGAGCTGAGCACAGTGTTCCCAATTCAGCTCATCCTCTTAACAATAAAATTATGTAATTCAGAAGGAAAGCATATCTAAATTATCCTGATTTAAAATCAACAGATAAGCTGAATAGGCAGGCGTAACACGAGGCCCAGCAAGATCTAGGGACTAAGAGAAAGTCTTTCCGAATCTGAGCTTCCAGCCAAGCTCCTCTGAGAAGGGATCAGATCACCTCTGTACAGAGTTATCCAGCAGGCTTCTGTCCAGCTGCAAAGGAGCCGCATCAGCCCCTGCATGTCCTGCCACGGGTTGGATTGGTGCAATCAGCAGATCTTTCCTGAACAACAGCAGAAGAAACATGCTGTGACCATCACTGCCGTGAGCCAAGCAAGAAACTGCAGCTGAAAAAGTGCAGAGTATTGCACTGGCAACTTCATTTTGGAGAAATGTAATTAGTGTTTTACTGATTGGGTTCTGCATCTCTATGACTTTCCTGACTTCTCTCTCAGATCTCTTGGTGACCAAAGATGGCACCAGCGCTGTGTTCACACAGAGGTTAATGAGTAGGACCTACATGAGGAATGTGGGTGGGAGGAGCCGTCTGGTGTCCCTGCAGAACATTCAGCATCATCAGAGTGCTGTCATCTGCTCACTCATCCTAGGGCATGTTTTGCAAAAAGTTTTGTTCCTTCTTCTTACCATTTGAATTGATTTATGTCCCATTTTGGATTATTGGGTTAACTCCTTGAGGTAGAAACCACACTTCTCCTAACGTTTGCAGACTGCCCAGCAATTCAGGGCATTGATATGATATGGATAGTATGAAGACTTCTTCCAGCAGAAAGTAATATGTGGGATTAGAAGTGAAAAGAGAATTAATGACATCTACTCTTAAGTTCTCCTAGGAAGGGGAGACGCCCATTTCCATTTTATCCTTACAGATGTCTGTTTCCTGGTAGAACGTGGTTGTCCATGGAGAAAGCTGGATTAATTTTAAAGTGAGAGGCTTCCATTGAAATGTTACTATTTTATGTACCCATGTGGGTAACCACTGCAGAAGTGTGGTTAGTAGAGCTAGACTGAAGAAACAGTGTTTAGGTTTGATAGATACAGTCTCAGATTTGAGGTCAGAGTTGCAACTGAGCCAAACCCATTTGGGATGATTCGCATCAAAGACCCTCACTAGGATCTGTGATTGCCGTAAAATTGTCAACTGGTTAATCTCAACTTGATCTGGAGGGAGAAAATACTGGTGGTCTCAGTGTTGAGAGGGTAAGTGTTGTCTCCATCTTTAGCTGTTGTGGCTTTAGTGGCCGTGCAGCTTGCTTGTGCTTCTGGGGAGCTGCGCCTGTGGAGCCACTCAGAGCTGGAGCCTATGGGTGGCTGACGTACATTACCTATGGAACTGGATTCCTGGCAGAGACATTTGAAGTGATCAGTGGCTTTTATAGACACATGATAGTTACAAAAGTTGTTTATTGCCAGCACCATGTAATCACTGAGAATAATGGCTAACTGCTAACTCCTTTTTAAAGGAGTTTTTAAATTTTGCATAATTTTATTCTCTGATTCTCCCTTGGCAGTTCTTTAACACCATGGTTGTGCAGTTGGGAGTGAGGACGTTGATGTGGGTGTCATCCAAGGGATTTCAATGTGTTTTGTGAAAGGATAATGAAACAGCCTGCTTGGTGCAGCATCTTCCAAAGGTGGAGAGTCCTTTCAAATGATTAGTCCTCTTCACCTGTGAAAAGGCAGACATCATTAATATTCTTCTAGGACATTTTGAACAGTAAGTAATAGCATGAAAAGAAATGTCAGGCTCCTATATGTTTCCTTGTTATTATGGTGCTTTTACATAAATGAGAATACATTCAGATGGCCTAAAAAGGGGTTCTTAATGGAGTAGAGTAGATAATAATGTAAGTCTGAAGAAATGAGAAACTGGAGAAGATTAAAGGTTTCAGATTTGGACAATGTAGGAAATGGATGGAGCTGATGCAAGCTAATGAATCCATTTTGGGGCAGAAGAGGGTATAATCATGTCTGATGTAAATACCACAACCATCATGTAGCATAAAATGGTACACCTGTTAGGCCCGTGCATCTGCCATTCTTGCATGCATTGAATGCTTAATTGGAATTTTGTCTAACAAGGCTGGTATGCAAATTTGCATGCAGATCTAACTGCCAAACCTAACTTTGTTAAATGCTGGATTGTAACTTGAAAAACACATCAACAGCATGAAGGCATTTAACTCTTGTGTCCAGATGACCAGTGCTTCTTATTTTCTATCTTGGTTACTTGGCAGGAGTGTCCAGCACATTGTTGCTTAGTTAAGGCCAGCAGAGTCCTCCATTTTATTCTTTAAACACAAAGTCCAGGTAAGGCCCCACCTCCCTCCGGCTTTGCAGTGCCAGCTTTTACGTCCACTGCCGCGGGAGGTACATGTTGCATGGACCCCATGCAACAGGAGGTCCTCAGCAGGGACTCCACTGCCCTTCCTGAGCCTGACACCCCCTGCTCTTAGCAGCACTAGCAGAGTAGAGGTGTGCCGCCTCAAACCTGGGACCTTTTCCCCCTCTAGGAAGGCTGGGGGTGAAGCTGGGGCCATGAGATGGAGATTTTGGGAGTGCCAAGTTTGCTGTTCCTATTGCTATAGCTGCATCCCTGCCGCAGGGGCTAACCTTGCCCTGGCAGCAGCCTGCTTCCCTACCTGTTAGTGTTGACAGGAAGGTCACAGTTGTGCCACCATCCCTAGCAGTATTGTACCTCGGTCATTGCCATGTCTATCACCCCCAAAAAGGTGAGCTGTACAACTGTGGTGCTTTAAGGGGGCTGGCCTTGCTGGGAGTGCAGATTGGAGCATAAGCTCCCCTTCTTGCAGACCAAAATGCTCTTGCTCTCTGAGGGAAATGGTAAAAGGGTTTGGCTGCTGATCAGCCTGTAATGCCTATCGTGATACCTCCTTCTCCTCTGCTGGGCAAGGAAGGAATGGAGAGCCCCACAGTGCAGAGCACCCATGGCTATGCTGCCAGTCACCTGGTGGTCAAAATACAGCAACAGTTGGGACAGAAGAGTAAGGGCAGCATGTGCACACATGCCCAGGGCTAATCCAGGCACTGTTATCTGCTCTTAATTATCTGGCTTGTTTACAGAGAAGCTGATTTTCCAGGCAACTGCTTGGGGACACCTGCTCGCAGCTTCAGGAAAACTATACTGTGCAAATGAACATTCAGAGGGTGAATTCTGATATAACTTCAGGTGGTGAAACTAACTTTTTACTGAGCTCTAAATGAGGCAGGGCTCAAAAAAAAAAAAAAAAGAAATTTAAAAAAATCTGGCAAACCCTATCTGGCAAACAGGCTTTGATTTTGACCCCACTGTACGGTGAGCAAATCCTCCCATGCAGGATTCACCTCTTTTTTGAAAGAATGTCCCAGGAGTTGTTATTCTCCTTTACAGTCTGCAAACACCATTCTTACTCTGCAAACTTTGAGTTCCTCTTGTAAGTCACGCTACTGAGTCCTTCTCCGTGTGCAATGTGTCTTTCGAGATGATTATTGTCTCCCTAGTTAAATTTTAACAGCTGGGATGAGAAAAGACCTTTGTCCTAGATATAAATTCAAAGGTGTTATAAGGTTATTACACTGGAAATAATGGATTTAATCTCAGTTTTGAAAAAAGTAAGCCTCCTAAGTTAGCCTGCATAGCTGATGTTTGAAAGAAAGACCTCTACCATACTAACCGGTGCAAAATTTTTATATTAATCAGCTTGTAACTTTTCCAATTATATTTTATGTATTTTCATGCAAAAGGCACATGTTGAGCCTCAATTCTGTACAACACCTAAATGAAGCTATATGAATGCCTATAATTCAGTGCAGTTGAAAACTGTGGGTGCCACTATCTGCCTGTTCTCAATTTTCCCCTTAGTCAAAACAGTTACATAAATACATAAATAAAATAAGATGTATGCATAGGAAGGCATTTTTGCTGCTTTTTCAATGTACTTGCCAGCAGATGAAGCAGGATGACCTGTCATAGCCCAGTCTCTCATGAGGGTGCTTAGCACTGTGCAGAGATCGGGCAGCAGCTGATGCTTTGTGCATCGATGGAAATGGAGTTGCGAAGCACAGGTCAATGAATAAATCACCATACAGGATGAATAAATGAAACAGCTGGTAGGATAAAATGAAACACTCTAACTGAAGGGGAGATTCCTGTACTTTTTGTCCACCGAAGTCCTACAAACCAGGATCTCCCCGGATGCAGTCTGCCTTCCAGATGGAGAAGAAACTCGCCACCCTTCCCTGGCAGAGTGTGGCCAGCCTCTGGCAGCTCTGGATGACACAGCCTTGGCTCACCTTCCCTAAAATGAGTGGCATGTCCTCTGCAAGCAAAGGAGCTCGGACGAGTCACTGCAGCTGGAGATCTGCCCTTGGCAACACACACAGTAGCCAGCATGACGAGGAGGATCAAAGTCTTGAGCGAAGGGAAAAAAAAATACAGCCTGGAAGAAAAGAAATTGTCATTTATGACACACACATCGCCCTGGTGAACTTTCTGAAGTACACAGTGTTTTAGACTTGTTATCCTATAACCTTTGGGAACATACTTCTTCAGCTCTTCCCCAAGATAAGCAGCTATTGCCCTGTAGCCTAACCCTGCCGGACAGCCCCGGTGGCACCGTGAGTCCGGGTGCCCTGGATGGTGCTGGGAAGCAGTGGGGGGGTGGCTGCCAGTGGGGAAGGAGGCATCAAGCTCCTGGTGTGAGTGGGATTTGGGCCCCACCAGTGCCCATCCCAGGCTCTTCCCCGCCTCCCCTCGGGTGCAAGGTGCTTACCCTCTGCCCGCACAACTCCCCTGGCCTGAGCCCTGTCCTCTGCCCCCTGCCATCCTCCGCAGGGCCCGAGTGTGCTGGAGGAGGGATCCCAGCCACGGCCATGAGCCACCATGGTGTCACCTGTGGGCTGAAGTCAAATTGGGCAGGTTTTTTCAAAGCAGGGCGAGGGAACCTGGTGGAAAAGTTTTCTAACAGAGATGGTGTGGGTCTGTTTGTTTCAAGGATAACTTCACCTGAGATTAATAATGTTTTTTGGAAGGGAACAATAGCTCAGAAATGGAGCAACACATAAGCATTGCTCTGAATGTTCATTTCATTTAGCTGAGGATTTTTTAGTAAAGAAAATGACATTTCAAGCTTTCAAGTTAGTACAGATTTTTTTTTTTGGGGGGGGGGAAATTTGCTTATCAAAATGGAAAATCTTTGCACCTTCCTAGAGAGGTCAGTGTTTAAAAGACACTTGGACAATGCCCTTAATAAACATGCTTTAGCTTTTGGTCAGCCCTGGTCAGGCAGTTGGACGAGATGATCATTACAGTCCGTTCCAACGGAAATATTCTAATATTCTATTCTATTCTATTCTATTCTATTCTATTCTATTCTATTCTATTCTATTCTATTCTATTCTATTCTATTCTATTCCGTTCCACTCCGTTCTATTCTATTCTATTCCATTCTGTTCTGTTCTGTTCTTCCTGTAACATTTTTTCCGAAGCCATGAGGAGGCCGGCAGAGGGTTTCTCTCCACCGCTCCCCTCCTTCCCTTCGTTTATGAACCCGTGTGGCTGTGGGGGCAGACATGGCTGAGAGGGAAGGCTGGGGCCAGCAGAGGAGAAACTCCCATGGCGGCCTAGAGGTGCTCTGCTCCCTGCCGTCCCCCGGGGGAACTCGGTGCCCATGGCGAGAGCTGTGTTGCCACTGCCCCCACCCTGTCTGGGCTGCTGCTGAGCCGCCCTGCGTCAGCACAGACACTGGCTCTGCCTCACCATGTGCTTTCCGGAGCCACAGGCCCACTTGTGGGCTACGTTTATAATCAAGCTACAGGGAGGGGCTTTTGGCTTCCAGTGCCATTTTACATGGCCCCAAATGTGCGGGCCTGAGAAGGTGGCTTTTGTGTGACAGAAAGCCAGGCTGATCCCCAGGCACTGACTGCAGTGGTACGCAAACATGGCCGCTATGTTTCCAGCATGTTGATTTGAAAAGCAGACCAAGCACTGCAGGGCCAGATGGAAAAGTGCTTGAAAAACACCCTGTCCAGCCCAAAAAAGAAGCTCCCCTTCAAAAGGCAACCTCAGCTACCTTCCCTGATATGAAGCTGGAAGGAGCAGAATGGCCTCAGGGCCAACGTCCCTGTCGTGTGGCCTTCACTTTGCCAGCCATTTGCATTTACATTGAAGCCCTTGTAGCGCTGGCTACCGTGGGCCCTCGTGGCTGGGCACAAAAGCCACAGTGGTCAGAGCCCAATGTGTCCATCACCAACAGTCCTTTGTGGGGGGACATTTTCACCTCTCGGATGTGGGGAAGAGAGGAGGTCAGGCAGCAGATGAACTGCTGGAGACACCATGCCAGGAGTGAGCCATGCACAGCTAAACACTAAACCTAGCTGGGAAAGCCTGAAAAAAAGGCCCATAATATCTGAGGCTGGAAAATTATAAGGGGATGCTATGTCCCCATACCATACAGTGACCTGGCTGCCTGTCCCTCTGACTCGGCATGCTCTCCTGTTTTAGGCCAGGCCAGGGACAGGTCTGGATCTGTCTTTCCACTGAGATGCATGTGTAGCTAATGGTTTATAGCTTAGTTGTCCATACACAAGCCCATTAGTTTTGGGTGCTTTAGAACATCCTTGTGTGCTATGGGGTGGCTGCAGAGCCTGGCAGCTCTCCGGTGGCATGAGGGCAGTGGGACAAGCTGGAGAGGCATCTGGCTTGCAGGGATTAACCAGGGGAGCTATTAACTCAGCATGCTAGAAGGCATGGCTTGGGCACACAGATTTGAGGAGGACTTATACGTTTTTGTGTTGATATTCTTGTTGTGTTTTTCAGCCTGGAGCATGTCCCAGCTGTCCTAAGCCCAGAACACCACCAGTGGGCTGAGAGCGAGCTATTTTCGTCTAGAAAGAAATAGAGCTGCTCCAAGTCCCTGTCACCTTGGAGCTTCCTTTAGGGCAGAGGATCTGCCGGGTCTGTCAGCCAGGCAGTAAGCATGCTTCCACACAGTTTGGAAAACAGAGATTTTTTTTCCTCAGAGACATTATAGCAAATGTTGGCTGTGACAAGACTAGTTTACACTTTCCAAACCCTCCTGGTTCTAAGTTTGTCTTGCAACAGAGCCAAGAGCAGTATTATAAAAATGTCTACAGATAGCCATTTTGTGTTTGTGCATGTGCCTGAGTACACCTGTAATTCCTGATTACATGCCAAAATAGTCAGAAAGCTTTTTTTGTTTGTGTGAGATAGTGAGAAGCCATAGCACAGAGCCAGATCTACTACAACATGATCACAAAGAAAGAGATTTTTGACTTGTCAGTTACAGCTTCTTCACTTATGAGAACATCTAACAAGTTTTTTGGCTAGAAGTTTCTATGAAGTAATATTTTCTGAAAATAGTAGCTCTTGGTTCTTGTGGTGAGGAGTGTTTTACATCTGAATACCACAAGGTGCTTTACAGAGGTGGGTCTGTTTTTTAAAGGAGAGGGAAGCCCTGGCTTGGTAGCTTGCCCCAGGTGGTGTTTGAAGCCAGTGGCAGTGTTAGGTTTATTATTAAGACTTAGTGGTTTCTTGTGCTATCATAGCACCCACACACAGACCAGGACTCCAGTGTACCAGTTTTTCAGAGTACAAACTTTACCTCTGCCTAGGCACTCCCGTGGAGAGCTGAGAGAAAGGAGAGATCGCCCACTGCACTGCCATATTGCCTAAAAAAGCAGCATCCAGGCAGTTTTAAACACACTTTAGAAAGTCTTTGCTTCACTTCACTGGTGCTAAACAGCCTTAATCGTAAGGGTGCTGCGTGGCAGAGGCTCGTGCTTACAGAGGGGTGGCTCAGGAGGGCAGGAACTGCCTGGTGTCCTCTGGACCACAGCCTGGAGCTGGGATATGCCTGATTCCAGAGCAACCTCTTGGAAAGTAATTTTTTTACATTGGGAGTGAGAGCAGCAGCTGGATGGCCCTACGTCAGAGCTGTCCTTTCACATACGTCCTTCCTGCAGGCTGGGGCCGAGTGCTCCTTGTCACCTACAGGCACGTAGCTGTGTTTTATACCCTGCCTTGCCACAGGGAAATCAAGGAGATGATAGTGTGGGAAAGAGATGAATACGGGGAGATTTTGCATAAGCAGGGTAGGTGATTTGGCCCACTGTGTCTGCACTCTCACAGAAACCTTCACAACAAAACAGAGCAATATCCTAGGAGGATAAAAAGTGTGTGTATGTGTGCTTTTAATACTGCAAACCAGACAGAAAGGTAGGACTTGTTCTTCAGATGTTTCCAGACAGAGGGGGTAGTTTGCAGTAAAAGCCCACTATTTAAACAGGAAAATGGAATACTACTTGACAGTGCGTCTCCTGATGGGATCATACTCCACACCAGCACTCTGCTTTGCTCCCATATGGAACAGATGCTGTTATTATTGCTGCTCAGAGGGAGCACTGAGATTAACAATTTCCATGTACAGATACTTCGTTGGCATTACATAACCCATGTATTTAACACACACTAAATTTTCATTGCAAATTGGCTGCTGTGGGGATATTCACATTTTTAAAAAGCTGTTTCGTTCCCAAGGCATGCAGTTATGCTATAGCCTTAGTTTGATCCGATTATGAAAGCCATACTAAAAAATGAAGTGAGTATGGGGCTGCGGGATCTCATAGTTTTAAAAAAATAAGAAGTAAAATCCCCGGGCTCATCATTAGTTTTCCAAGCTAAATGGCGTGAAATAGTTATAACCTTTTTCACGTTCATCTTTGATCACAAGTATAAAAGTAGCAATGTAAGGCTGGGATGCATGTGGCACTGTCATGATGCTGAAAAGATGCATGCAACAGATCACAGAAAGTTCTTTGTAAGGCACTACCATAAGCTGAAACAACAACACTGAGATATAATATTCACTCTTACTCATTGGATTTGGGGGAGAAAAGATTAAATCACACTTGAGGCATCTGTCTGGCTGCCTGAAAAAACTTTATTTTCATGCTAAGTGTAGTTTTAAAATGTCATCCTGAAAATGTGTGACATTTTAATGGGCTGATTGCCAAGATTCTCAAATCTGTTAATTTGCATATGAATCATAGTGTCAAATATTATGGAAAAAGTACAAGAAACTAGAATTATGAGAGAATGCCTTGCATTCCCCTTGGTTAAACATATGTTGGGGGTATTGTCTCTTAGAAATCTAATATTACGAAGGCAAATGAGATTAAAAAATGCTGTGGTATTCCCATTTATACTGATAGCTGGTTGTGATTGCATGTGGTCTTTTTTACAGCTGTCTCTGAATCGCAGCCTGGATGTTGCCTATTCTTTCAGTAAGCTGCAGAGCACGTTGCAGCATCATGGCAGTCACTAGTGCAGCCCTGAGAACGGGTTGCATTCCCTTCTCCACGTTTCTGATGCAGCTCCGATAAAGTCAGCGAGATTTCACCTAAGTCTTCTGATCATCTCTCCAATAAACAGTTTTCAGGTTGCTCTTAATGATGGAGCCAGAACAAGCACCAAGGGCCATCAATTCTCAAACTCCCATGCTCTTCAATTAGGGAAAGCTGAGGTGCCTGCACTATGCAATTAGCTACTGTACGCCAGGGTTCATGACTAGGCTTGTGGGAGTTAAACACATGCATAAATACTTGCTGGATTAGGGTTTATTGTTAGAGAAAATCCTTCCAACTGAAACAGAACTTCCTATCAGGATCTAACTCAAACAGTTCTAGTGGGAGGAGGCAACAGTCAAGCTCCTACAGCAGGTTTTCTCATCTAATGTAACTAGCTCAATGCAGGACCTAGCGTTTCCTAAGCAATTGTTTATAGCTCCTGCACAGCTCATCTGCTTTGGGAGCTGATTTGTGACGGAAATCCGCTTGACTGGAGATGGTAAATTTGATTTACTTGTGAAAAAGAAGTGAAGAATTCCACAGCAAAACAATCTGGGTCACCACGTACTTTGGATTATAAGACTTAGTACAGAAAAGAGGCCTAAACCACATAATTGAGATCCAACTTTCAAGCATCAAAAGTTTGAGGTTAATCAAAACTAGGGTTCAGTTTATCCATTCATGAAGATGTCTGTGGAGCTTGGAGCTGACCCTGTGCTTGGTTGGATCTTCCCACCTCCCTTGGAGTCCTCCAGGACTGTTCAAATCCAGGGATCAGACCCTTTTCCAGTTTGCAGCAGAAAGCCCAAAACCACACACACACAAAGCTGTTTAAAGGAGAAGGCAGCTGGGGCAGAAAGAGGCACCAGCAGAGAGAACTAGCTGTGGGTCTGTCCTGGGTCTCTGAAAACGTACAAGTGGGAACAGGGTAGAGGAATGAATGTTTGCAGGTAATACTGATGTGCCTGAGAGACTGGAGAGTAGCTGAAGTAATACAGTTTTGTGCAAAAGAAAGAGACCAAACATAGGAAATGGCACTCGGGGAGAAACAAGAGTTAAGCTCAGAATTAATGTGCAGAAACAACAGGAGAATAAAGCTGAATTTCCAGAGCAGGAGGCAGGGTTTGTTGTTCAGAGGTGAGCTTGGTACTAGACATCTGCCAGAGAGGCTGAGCTTCCTAAGGTGTTTCGTGGGTCATGGGGGGAAAGACTGGCCCCTAGCTGCTCATCTCTTTTTGAAAAACAAGCTAAGACAACACATGCAGCTTTGGACTTTGCAGAGGCATAGCACTAGTGTTACCCTTATTGCTGACACACCTAGCAAAGTCGATGTGGCAGTCTTGGGAACTGAGCCAAGGAGGACTGGAGCAACACGCATGCTGCTTCGCTGGCTGCATGCCTATGGCTGCTGCGGGGGGATGCCAGCAAACCAGGGTGCAAGCAAATCACTGGTCTCAGCAGCCATGCTGTGATAGGAACTGATCCTGTCTGCTGAAACCCCCAGGGAGGGCAACATTTCTCCCGTGGGAGAAACCAGGAGTGGGTGAGCAGTGTGGCCGTGGCTCACCTCTCACGGGCACAAAGAAGGGGAATTTCTTCTGGCCTCTCCTTTGGCGAGGTGGTGCACAGGAGTTGATCACAGTATTGCCTGCTGTCCGTTTGTATGACTGCAACTCCGGGCAGAGCTTGGCTCCCAACCTTTACAAAGTCATCAAGGGAAGTGAAGCTCTTTTGGTATTGCGCTTGTGATGCAAGCATACCACAAAAAGTGTTCCTAAAGCTTCTCCTCTTCAGGAGAACTGACCCTCCCCTCTTCTTTACAGCCCCTTACCTTGTATTCATTATGAAAGCATTTGTCTTTAGGAACAGAGACAGTTCTTACGTGTACGCATACGTAAAAGAAAACAAGTACAACACCCATTTCTGTAGAAGAATATATTATTTAGCAGATCAGTTTAAAAGTAAAAAAAAAAAAAATCTGTACAACTTTGAAGGTTTTTCTTGTTGCTTTTTGCATCCACGAGGATAAAAATATGCTTGCACAGTGGTTTCAGTTTTGTGCTCCCTTCTTTGCTTGTGCTGAAGGATCCCGTGACATCTAGCTGCACCAGGCCACAAAGCAAACCGGCAAACTCACTAAGGTTTCTTCTGATTTCTTCTAGTGTACAAAACAAAAAAAATTGCATCCACTATGCTGGGCTTCTGCATGTACTGTGAACACTACAAAATTCAGAGAATAATACAGAGAAATGTGTCATTAGGGCCTACTAGGCAAAAAAAAATATATGCCAGGACCCCGGTCAGAATATAAGCATCTGTTAAGCTATGCTGTAATAAGCATACTGCTGTACATATATATATATATATATAGTATCTTGACTAAAACAACTTTTTCTTTTTGGATGCCAGTGGATCATTTTCCAGAAAAGGCTCCTTAGCTAAACTCTGCTTTGTCTCTACAGACTGTGGTCAGTGTGGTCACTAAAAAGGCAAATCTGCTGAAGATTTGATCTGTGCTGCAACCTGTGCAATGTCCGCAGGGCGAGTCCTGCCGGGGGCCTGCGATGGGCATGCCAGAGTGAGGGGAGCCCTTGGTGCCTGACGGCGGCAGTGCCTGTGCCAGCAGGCTGGCTGCAGGATGTAGACAAGGTGCCTGGGCAGGCAGGCAGGCAGGCAGGGCATCCATGCCTGCCACCTCTCCGCGTACATCATCCTGGTTGGATTTTGATGTGGCCACAACGTCTGTTTGGCAAATACAGCATTTCTCAAAAACAGAAGAACCTTAGGGCTTATGTTTTGCTCAAAGACTTTTTCGTCTCACTTTTCGGTGCTGCTGGTGGTCAGACTTTCACTTTTCTTTTTCTGCAACTGAAATGAAGAGCAAAGCAGGATTAATACCCCTGACTCACACTGTGCTGCTTTCCGCCGCTGCTGTGAGTCGAATGCTCATCTCTGCACAAGGCATGTGCAACATTGCTTGGGAAATAACAGGCAGCAACTCTGTGTATCACAGGCACCTTTTCATCCAGACAGCTCTGGATGTACGTCCTCAGTAAAGAGCACTCAGTCTATCTCATCATCTGCCGTGCTAGGCCCTTGGATTATTAACTAACTCCTCTTGTTTCAGGATATTTACGAATTCAGGCATCTCCTATTTCCTAAGACCTCTTATACCAATACACCATAAATAAAGCTCCACCAGTTTGTAGAAAATTTCTGTTTTGACAGCTTCTGTAAACTAGAAATAAAATATCGGCTCAACTTGAAAGGTGAATAGGACTCAGAAAGTCTGGCAGTCATATTTGACTTCTTCCCTCCTTTGAGAAATGCTCCACCCTAAACTGAAGAATGTCTAAAAAGACTTCATTCTCCTTTATAACTTAGTACCCTCAAAGCACGTGCTTTTTGATTAACCAGCCTTAGTATTTGTGCTGCTGAGGGGCTTTTCCTCCAAAGCACTTGGGAGGAGGTGGGAGCTGCACCAGAAAGCTACTATTCCCCTCATCCAGCCAGGGGTGATCAAATGAATGAACCTTCATTTCCCACCTATCAAACAATATCAGCACAACTCCAGGGCACTTCCCAATTTATTTTAATGCCAGAGTGACTGATAGTATCCTGTCTACGTGATAAATTTGTTCATGTCAGAAAACCCGTACACTGGGGGCAGGTTTTGTCATCTGCCTTGGCAGGGAAAAGAAGCACTGGAAGAGATGTGCAAGGAAGGCGTGCAGGCTCAGTGTCACAAGCTGCCGGCTGCTGCGGGAGCCAGGTCAGCACACTGGCTGCTGCACTGCGGGTGTGGGGCGCCTGCGCCCAGGGCCTGGCCTCGGTCTCTGCTCTGTCAGGCAATGCACATGTGGCTGGAGAGAGCAAATGTGGGTACATGGATAGCCTACTTCCCCTTAGCCTTACATGTCAAAATGAGAGGCACTCTGTAAATGGAGGTCCCTAACCAGCCTGAGCCATAAAACTGCTTCTTTGGTTGTGTGTTTAATGCTACTGGGTGCTGTGTATTAGAGGGTAATTCCTCATAAAATTTCAAGCACATCCTTGATGCTAGACATGTGAGTGGAAGTTTCTTCCCAGGAAAGAAACTTATGCATTGGTGGTGCCGTGCCTTGAGCTGCCCAACCCCAGGACAATTAGCTGCAATCTAGCCCAGACTAACTCCATCCCAGGGGAAGGCAGCTCTCTCCAGGAAGAAGTTATTTGCTAACACACTCCCCTCAGGTGGTTATCTCTGGGGTTTGTCTTGAGGTCCCTGTCTTGCAAGCAGCTCCCTTCCCATGGCCATATTTGTGTGGTGCCCGGTCAACTCTGTGTCATGGTTTGGGCCAGATGATTGGCCCAATCCAGTGGAACGACAGATGCTCTCTCTCTCTTGCTCCACTCCCAAAGGGAGGCAGGAGAGAGAGAGAAAAAGAGAGACTTAAAGAGTTTAGAAGGAACTACACTACTTTAATGAAATATTAATAATAGAATAATAAAAAGAGAAATCATTAAATATATACAAAACCGTATCAAGCTCCCAGGATGACAATCACATCACCAGCAGGCACTGGGGAAGTCCCAGGCTGGACTCAGTGATGGACGGGAACTGGATTCCAGATCTGGATTTAGTGTTGGGATCAAAGGCAGATGAACAGACAGAGTCCTCCTCGGACACCGGCCATTGAAGAAAGAGGGCTGACCCTTTGATCCCTCAGCTTTTATACTGAGCATGAGGCAGATGGGATGGAACACCCTGTTGGTCAGTTTTGGGTCACCTGTCCTGTCCGCTCCTCCCCGCAGCTGTGACCCTTCTACGGTTTTCCACTTCCCACCCTCCAATGGGGCAAGTCACAACGTTGGCTGCCCTTGGTTGTTATAGCAATAAGTATAAGCAAGAGCCTCTCTGCATCCCATTCCTTGGCATCACCTATAAACATGGGTCTTATCACTCTGAGACCGAACAGTTTTCTGCACAACATGCTGTTCATTTCAGCAGTTAGAAGAGACCTAGCTAAAAAGTAAAGATACTGAACAAAATTGGTCCTGTTTTACCTCAAACTAGGACACTCTGCAAGGGCATGCTCTTGTGCAGACTTACTGCTCATGGTACATTCCTTTCTCCAGCCAGATGTAACGAATGTGTTTCTCATGATTATGAATATGCCATAAGGATTCCTACTGTTTCGGAATTAAGCTGCTACTAAATTATAATGTTTGACTTACTCAGTCATAATGTTTGCTTTATCAAAGAGATATTTAGAGCTTACCTCTTTCATAGCGTCATCTATTTGTTTTAATTCCTCATAGCGGTCCCTGGATTCCCAAAGGGGCTGGAGCATCACCTCCTCCACTTCTGGAAATAGCTAGGTGAAAACAAGAGAGAGAGAATCAACATTTCCTTTTGTATTCATTAACTTGTACATGCTAGAAATGGGGTGAAAGACAGGGTGTGATCTGTACATCCCCATTTCCCTGGCTAACTGAACACCTGTCAGAGCAAACACTGAAGCTCTGCATGCCCCTACTTCTGCTTCTGGCCTTGGGTGACTTACCTTTGTTACTGTTTCAAACATAGGGATGAGAACAAACTTCAGGAAGCCAATCTGTGCTGTCGGCTTAGTCACTTTATCGCGGTCCATGAACGGTGCCACTGGAAGCCCCTCAGATTTTTCTCGGTCACTCTGGAACAAATCCAGAGTTAACAAATATTAATCTTGGCTAGAAGCCCATGAGGAGAGTAATGTACCAAGAAGATCACTAGCTAAAGAGCAGTAGCTTTCAGACTCAGATCTCAGTGGTGTCTGAAGATAGCACAGAATAGCAATATGCTTCCCTTGAGCCAATGTGTCCTGCTTTGTTGAGAGCAAACATATGAATAACAAGAACTCTGTTCAGTTACATCTGCACAGTACTGGTATGAAAGCGTTCATCTCCAGGCTTTACAGAACAATGAGGCCACCTGGTTCACTTTGCAAACCCACGGGACTTGTGAGGTGAAATATTTCTGAGCAGTCAGAAAGGTGGTAATGGCTTATGCCACTCTGGAAGAGAAGGAAGAGGTCTTTGATTTCCTCATCGCTCTCCAGAGAGGGATTATTTGCAGTTATTCAACCAGAAATTACACATCCTTCTTTACTAATGATTAAAATTAGTTCTGGCTAGCTAGGTCAATGGAGAATAGTTCCATTGACTGCAATAAGTTTATCAAGCTACCTACTTGACTCACTGTTTCTATGTGGGTTCATGTGCAAGGAGGTCACAGACCATGCGTGCAAAAAAGACATCCTGTAGCAGAGTTTATCTCTCAGTTACTGGGTCTTTTGGCACATCGTGTTTTTGCTGCGCAGCCAAAACAGTAAGGCACACCGATACTGTAATTTTGAGTAAAAAGCTGCAGATGCAGTGAGCAAGGAGTGTTTCTGACACATCATCTGAGGTGTCTGTCTCTTGTGAGAAGCCCTCCTCAGCATGCACCCTATCAACATATAGACAAAACACACAAGAAAGCTCTGGCATCTTCTCCTCAGAGCACTGCAGCTGTGTGTCTCTTGAGATCCCACAGCTGCAGCACGTACACACTGCTCAGGAGTCCGTGTGCCAGAGGCAGCTGAGGGCTGCTTTTCCAGGGACCCTTTTTTAAGCAATCAGAAACTGTGTCCGGCTGGGAATTCAATGAGGAGCAATGATCTGGGGAGCTTGAAGTCTGACTTTGCACACCTCAGCAAGTTGTCTGCTTTCTCTTTAGGCAAATGTTCACACACAGTGAAAATGATCTTAACTAGTTTCTGTGTGATATTTGGTATCATTTACTTGACAACTTTCTCTTGCCACTGCTCTTGCCCTTTTGGCTCAAAAATCATTTATATGTCAAACGAACTTGCAAAGCAGCCACTTTACAGAGAACAAGCTTCAGTATGCTAGCATTAGGATTTCTAGGTTGCTGTTGCCTTTCATCTGCAAGTTACAATCGATTGTGTTCACTTGCTTTCTGAACAGCTTTTCTTCCTGACATCCTTCTCCCATTTTCTGTAAAAGAAGCCGCTCCATCCTAGAGCTAGACTGGGCTGTCAGACAGCAGAGCACCTGTAGCTGAGGTGGCATTCAGGAAGAGCAGCAATTTGTGCAACTGCATCTCTCCCTCATTCTTACCTGCATAAAATATTCCTCTAGTAAGCAATCTACCCAGGGCTCTGCTACTTCCATTGGGCGGACTTCATTGGAGATATCACAGCATTTTATCAGTACCATCTTCAGCTGAAAGAGGACAATACTTTAATACTGCAGTCTTATTGCCAGCCCTTTTTCCCCTATCCAGAACCTGTGTCTTTAAAATGCAATGGAAGGCAGTGTTTTCAAACAGAAAGGACAATTTCAGGATTAAATCAGAGGTCTTAAGTGATCTGGATTCTTTTCCACTCTCTGTTACCCTGTGTAAATCACTTATCCCCTGTCTGCCTTGGTTTCCTTGTCTGTAGCACTGGGATGTGTCACAGTGGGACACGTGCTTATCTGCTGCATGAAGAGATTCAGCCACAAATGACCATGAAGTTGTTTGTGGAACACTCAGAGGCAGCTGGAGAGAGGCTTCCCTGGACGTCAAAGACGACTGGATTAGGAAGCAGAGGAGACTAGAGTTTGTACTCTTGTGGATACTTTTTACCCCACAGCAATGGACAATAAGAATTTGTATCCTGACAGAGTAAATATATTTTTTTTCTTGATGGGACTCCAGGATTTCTAAAGCTGCAATAATCTATTTTATATAGAGCACTTCCAAATTTTAATTCTTTTTGGTAGGGCAGAGGATGTAGGAAGGATTAATTTTTGATAATGTGTATTGAATCTTGGTTTTTAAACAAGCAAATGTAAATCTACAAGCTTTCACACTATGCACAGAAAAATAATAATCTACAAAACCTCCTTACACAGGTCATGTGTTCTTCATTTGAGTAATCAAAATTTTCCATTTTTTCCTTGAAAGAGTCCAGTATTTCTGCATGTCTCGCCATGTCTGTAGCCAGGATTAATGTAATTATTCCCTAGCAAAGAAAACATGTTCATATGTTAACTTGACATTCTTTACAAAGTCTACTGTTGCAGAGCAAAGTAGGGTCTTTCTGACACACAAAAAGCCTCAGAAGTATTACATTGCTAACACTGAAAGAGGAAGTTTCTGACTTGAAACTGCCAAGCAAACTGGAAGAGGGTTACAAAGAGTTCATGGTATATGAAAATCATGGTTGGATCAATCTGTAACACTGGTGTGATATTCCAGAGGCATTGAGGTTTTCCCTTTCTCATTGACTAATTGTGGAAAAACAAACTGTACAACAGTATGTTAAAAGCTACACTCTGTTTGCCAAGATCCACTTTTGGTCCCTTGGAAAGCACTGTAGGTTTTGCTGCTGACTCTTAGTGGCCCTAAGAAGAGACAAAGGTCAGTAGATATGGATATCCTCTGTGCTTATCCTCTTTGGATTAAGGGCTTTGAAACACCCAGATGCAGCCAATGTGTTAGGAGCTCTGTACCCTCCTGCTAGGCAGAGTTTATGATGGGAAAACATGGTTAAAGTTGTGAGTTTTCATACAGATCTATCCATTTTGGGCCCATGCCTGCTTCCCATGCACTGGCAGAATCGGTAACCCGAACAGACTGGTATCTGAGCCCTTACATTGGTCTGCTCTTTCATTTGGTGTGTAAGGAAGGTGTAATGTGGAACTAAGACCGGATTTTGGCCCGTAGTGCTCTAATGGGAATTGTAGCATTGTTCACTGTCTCAGAGATAACTGTGATGACTCCCAGGCCACCAGAGCCTCTTCCAACAGTACAGTGCTCTGCTGTTGTGAATCTTTTCCCATTTTGAAGCCCCTCTTAAAATTAATACAATGTTCTCTTAAAGCATAAACTTCTGCCATAAGAGCTTAATCCTTTCCCAGTCAGAGCTAATTGGCTCCTTCAATAATATAAAGATCTACCCCAAAAATGTCATAGGCTTTAATAGTCAGGATGTACTCATTATTTCTCAGCAAGACATTCCAGGGAGTGCTGCTGTGGAAATTTTCCAAGAATCCCTCTTGGATCCTTCCAGTGTGAGGGGCTTTTTCAGTCCTACCCTCTAGGGAGAATGATTCACTCTCATTGTTCAGCAGGGAAGTCTGTGCGTGCTTACATCTTCAGGAACAGTTTGTATGACACAGATGGGAGCAGCATTCATACCTGTCTTATCTGTTTGAATTGGTCCTGGTTGACGTTGGAGAAAATATTGTATTCTGGCTGGGAAATGATCTGGAAAGCCACAGCACAGTGGTGGTTCTCCAGTGGGGAGATGTCATTGTAGCGTACTGCAAGCTCAGTTCGTGCATTTATCTGATAGCTGATGTGAAGAAAAACAGTAAGAACTCTGCAGACACACACCAGCTGCTCTAAACCCTGCTGCTTACTTTTATTTACATTCTTTGCAATATTTATTCATTAGCTGTCATTTGTTTTTTGATTGTTAATACTAAATCAGATTTTTAGAGAAGATAGGTATTACTTTAATATAATCTCAGGCACTATTCCCCTGTAGGGTTTTTTTTTTTTTAATTTTACCAAGTGTCTGTTGCTTAAAATGACATAGAACAAACACAGAAGGAACTGTCTGGGCTTCATTCAACCCCTACTAATGTCAACGGAGAGATTCTCACTGATCCCAGTCAGAATTTCATTCTGCCCTTATTTAATGAATGGCTACAAATAAATTAGATTCTCTCTCTCTCTCTTTTTCATACACACATAAATGCACACAAATGTCCATGGGTCAACAATTCTAATTTCCTCACATGATAATAAATAGAATAATATGCATTTCATGATTTATAATTATGAAATAATGTGTAAGTTAAATCACTCTTTGCATTTTAGTGTAATTATTCCATTTCAGTTAATGGAACTATAATCATTTATGCCCTCCCAGACATAAAACATTTTACCTTGTTTTCTCAGGAGTGGGAGAAAGTGTTGGAATAGAAACCTGAAAAAGCATTTTCCTTACAGAGCCAAGGACAGCTGGCAACCCCAAACCAGACCTGAGTTTTCTGCATGAAGCTTTGCCTTGGCCCATGCGTGAGTGAACAGCAGGGCCTTGGGGGAAGGTCGTGGCCAGCTCAAGCTGTGAGGAGGAAAACCTGATCTACCAAAAATGCCAGCTGGTATTACCTTCCCAATATATTTTAAGGGAAGAGAAAGCAAGAGACAGACTTACGTATTGTTATAGCCTGGATGGTCCAAGTCATGGCATACTGCTGCAGTCATGAGAATCAAGATGTCAATTTGGGAAAATTTCTCCTGTAAAATACAAAACATCAATGTAGTATTACAATTTCTACTTCCCCTATCCCCATAAATGAAAAGAAGTGAAAAAAGCCACCCATATTTACTTTTTAGAGAAAAATCCGAGCAAAATGAAGTATTTTTTCATAGATCAATTTACTTCAGTCAAGACAGAGAATTCTGCCTTCCCTTCCAGTAAAAATGACTCAGATTTCCCTTTGTTGCATTAAATAACAGCAGCTCAGAGGAGGCAATTTGCTTGAAACTTGCTATTACTGCAGAGACAATATAAAAGCACTGAGATATTAGTACAGTCTCTTACAAGTCATTTGAGCAGCCTGATTAGTTCAGGGAGGGCTGGAAAATAGCTTAGTTTCCATTGCAGTCTGCATTAACTAAAGTTATGAAAAGAGTGAGAAAAATTAAGTGTTGTGTTCCCACAGCTTCCAAATAGGATGAACTTCCATTAAAGCAAGTTTTTCTTCATAGTCTTATTGGCAAGAAAATGGACTTAGTAACTGAGATGTTTAACTATGGTGAAGAAAGGATTTTTTTAACTGAATAAAATCTGGTTTGTACAGAAATGAAATGAATATATAAAGACAAGTTATCCAATCAATGAAAATAAATGATGCCTATAGTTTTGGACAAAGTCCAGGTTGAATGCGAATCTTGCGTACAGTACATGCAGGGCATTATTTGCAGTATCTCACCCTGGTGCAAGCGCATATTTGGAGAAAACCTCTTGTGGGAACATACTGTGTCACAGATGAAGACCATATCCACAGACCATAATTCAGTAGGCTTTTGGATCTGATTCACAGATGTTTCATGATATTGGAGTGTCAAAAGTTCTTCAGTGTACAAATTTGGGATATCCAGGAGGTGAAGGTAGCTTCCCAGCAGCCTCAGAAAGCTGTGTAGCTGCTTAGGGTCTGGGATGGGATGGCTGAGCTGGCAGCCAGAGGTGGAAATGCAACACCTCACCTCCTCTCCCTAGGCAATGAACATGTGCAGCTACTGCAAATCTCATCACTTGCTACTAAGCTGGTGGCCTGTTTTGCAAGACAATTGGCACAGGTGTCGTGGTGCCCAGGGGATGAAATGTGGCCCATGATGGAAATGGAGTGATGCTATTGAGGTGGGGGCATACCTGGAGGCTGCAGAGCGAGATCATGCTGTACATCATCTGGGTCACGCAAAAGCAGTGCCGGAAATTATGGAAGGGGTTGTTTCTGTAATTGTCATGAATACACAGCTGCAGGGAGAGGGAATGAAGCAGTCAGAGACAGGAGAGCTCTTTCTTTATAAAAACATGATTACATATGCTTCCCAGCCTCTTTGGAAGCACCGTAGGAATCCCTACAGGAGTCCTATGGAGCCCAGTATTATTTTCTGCTAGGACAGAGTGACAGCACAAGGCCCTCTGACACTCTCCGCCTTCCTGGGGGAGGGTGAGAGATTACTGCCTTTCAAGAATTTGTCAGCAGGTAAAGCTCATAGCAACTTCTCTCTCATACCAGCTTGCAATGGGTAAACATCCCAGCACAGCTGCAAGTACATCTCAGTCTTGAGATACGACTCTGTGCTTTCATCCTGAATTTGTATTTCAAACGGTGTGGTAGTTAAACGGTGACTTTGGGTCGTGTAATGAACTCCATGTTACTAAAGATGTAAAGTACATCCCGGTTGCCCTCTCTTGCTGAATGCAAATTGCAGCTTTGAAATCGTCAAGGGTGAAATGTAGTTATTTCATTTGCAAATGCTCAGACGTGGCACTTCGGGATGTGTTGCTTGGCAAAGTGAAGACGTGAATGCCTGTGCACTAACATACCTGTGTGGATTTCCTATGCTAGGCATCACGGGAGAGGTTTAGCCATACAGGCTCATGGGAGTGGTTTTTGTGTGTTTTAACTTTCTACAGATCCTGGCTATGTGCCCTCATTACAAATGCAAGCTAAAGCTTGTCTTTCTGTGTGTCCTCACTACTGTCAGCTGGGCTAGCTGTGTGAAGCTGGCACAGCTGGGTTAACACATGCCACAGTCATTCTTCCAATGCACTGGATAGCCTTTGGTATCCTGTCCTGCACAAAACAGCCAAGCATCAGCAGCACTGCTGGACCCCTTCCACTGAATCCTCCATAGCCTGGACCCTAGAGAGCCCTTATGCACATGCTTCAATTACCGGGCCTGAATTAATGACATGGATGGAATTAGTGCCGCCTTCTCCAGGTAAATAGTGAATTTACTTCAAGACTCCTCAAGCCCCATCAGGATCAAACCCTTCAACCTGGGACCTGACTTCCAGGAAGCCGCAAAGTTCTGGATGAGGTCAAGAGAACTGTAGGTTTTCAATGCTTATTCAGTGTTTGGGGGCTTCATCGCAAAAGCTGTTCAGATTATTCTGCAACAAGGACTTTAGAAATATACTACATTGTTTTAAAATGAATAACTAGTGGCACAATATGTTTGACAGCCAGGCTCACAGGTGGTGGGCAGTATCTCACAGCCTCCACATGGACACCATGGTCATGCCCAGGCACCGTACAACACTGCATGGATGTAATGTATACATCTAGTAGTGGAGCCCAGAGCATCCCAGGGGATTCCTGACTCAGAGCACTGAAGAGCTGGAGTGACTGGATTGTATTAGTCATCCTTTCCTCCCCTTTCTGGAACACTTCTGTAGCCAGTGGATGTGGGAGCAAGAAAGTAAGCATATGCATGAGGTGGCTTTTTCTCACCCACTTAAGTTCAAACTGGTGCCCATACTGTGCCTGTGGAAGTATCATAGTTTGAAGCAGAGTCCTTGGGGCTTTTTTTAATCATCTTTCTGTCAAACTAATGTTTAAGAAAGGAAATCTCACCCTGTCTTACCTTTGTAGAAAATACATAATAAACTTGTCTTGTTGTTCAGAACGAGGCTGTTTTAAATGCTAGTGGTAACAAATTACTTGGAGCTACAAGCTAACAGGAAGCTGCCTGCAGTAATGCGTGTGGGTGGCATGTTGATGTGTGTTGACATATCACCTTGTTTCCCATGTTTTCAGGCTGTGAGACAAGAGGAGGAAATTTTCTGTTTTATCTGTGCTAGCCTTGATTGTATTTGGTTTCATCCCATCCCTTCTGATCAGCAGCTTTCTAAGGTCAATAATACTGAGCTTTTCATCTGCCTTCTTCGGGGAGAGATTTACTAGGTCGCAATCATTTTTTATGTCTCCTTTAATGTAGTCATACCATTTTTCTAAAAAGACTTAACCAGTCCTGGGCATAAATTCCAGGTAAGCCTTATGCCTTCTATGGAGACATGGTAACATCGGTCCATTTTATCCCTTATTCCAGTCTCTGATCAGCCTAATGCCTTGTTAGCCTCAGCCAGCAGCAGCACACCAAGCAGTGACCGTCCCTGCCCTGCGTACACTGGTGCCCAGGTGCTTTTTGCTCTTGCTGTACTTCATGATATGATGAATCCAGTGTTTTGCTTTGTGTTTTCTAGCCACCTTCTGATTTTATGGAATTTGTTCAGGCCTTTCTGGGAGTCTACATCAATTATGTAAAACAGTTCCCTCTATTCTGTCTATACTCTTCAGGTAATTAGAAGAGATTAGTGAGATATAATTCTTCGCTACATGAATCATATGAAACATCTGTATAATGAACTTCACATCATGATGTTTTTAATTATTGTTTCAATCAGCTTGTCAGGTAGAGATGTAAGTTTTACTAACTATAATTCTTCAGGCTATCTGTAGATCCTTTTTAAACAATGGGTAAAATATTTACGGTTCTACAATTCTCTAGGAACATAGAATCATAGAATCATAAAATCACATGATGGGTTTTTCCGAGAAAGCCAATATATTTTTCAGCTTTTTAGAAAATTCTTTCTTATGCCCTTGGACCTGATAACTTATTGATTTTTAAATACTCCACTGTTTCTTCTTTAGGCATTGTAGTTTTGGTATGTTCTCATCTTTATCATGTCTTTGCATCTCTGCAACTTGGTCAATGTTAAAAACCAAGGCAAAGGAAGTTATTTAACTTCTCAGCAATTCGTTTTCCTTTCTGCCTTGCTCTTTTACTCCCTGTGATTTAGCACACCTCATGATTATTGCACATACTGGCCTTTTTTGGCCATATCTGAAGACGCTTATCTTGTCTCCATTTACATTAGGTACCAAGAGCATTCACCAGAAATGAACTGCTATCAGTAATAGAAAGCTCAGCAAACAAAGCTAAAACAGTTAAAAAAAAGTTGTCTGTACTACAAGAATGCAAACATTTGCTGAAGAATTTTACATTTTACATTTTAAGAATTTGTATAGATTAACTGCTTTCAGTGGGGTTACTTATGTGAGTCAAGTTAATTCCATGACTAAATGTTTTGTTTATTGATTTTTGAATTTGAAAAAAATGCAAATATCAGTAATTTGAAATACTTACCAACCACCTCTTTAACGTGATAGGATTGATGTTGAAGTCTTTTACCAGCCCAAGATCGTGGTACATATGTTCCAAACAACTCAGCATCTGCAGCCAGGAACAGATAAGTTATTGGCTTGATAAATATCACTTTATTTTACGATACATTGTAGAGTGAATTTCCTCCTTGCAAGCATCTAATAATTGCAGAACCCTCTTGTGAAGATGAAAGAAAGATGTTCAAAGATTGCATGATTAAAGACAGTGCAAGAGGGGAGACAGAGAGGTTCTGAAAGCTTTTTGAAGTAGACAGATTGCTGTTGACTTCATAGGTTTTGTGCAGGGCTTTGAATCACACCAGCTCTCTTTAGTAATGTGATTCATGTGTATCATAGCAATTCCTTCTCACAAAAAGTATTGCCATTTTTCTAATTCAGCTGGGATATGTTCTAATGCTCAATGAAATCAGTGGGAGTTTTCCCACTGACTCCAAAGGCAGAAAACAAGAGATCCTTAAAGGAATGTTTATTCTAGATACGTGTCAATATCTTCTTTCTTTATGACTTCTCGTGACTTCCTAAATCCACTATCTTAACTCAAATTTCTTGATTAACAAAAGGTGTCTTCTTATAATGCTACAGAATTGCAGCAGGTATGTGGCCATCCACTCCCATAAACTGTAACTATGAATCCCAATAGCTGAAATACAAAGGCAGGCTGCTCTTTTGAGACAACATCTGCTCTGTGGTAGGAAGGGGGATGCAGGTAGTTTAGCACCACCACTCCTGGTTAATCTTCTGGGTTTGAAAATATTGCAAAAGAAAGGTATTGACAATCTGTTGTGTCTGGGCACTTAACAGCTGGTCAGAAATGAACACAGTTCCAGGAGTTCAGGACTTTATGTATCTGCATTCCCATTTCTGAAGGTAAAATCTGCAGGGGATGAAATGTAGCCGTTATATTAGCAGATGCAGTTCTTAGACTGTAGACTGATCCAGGAGTTTTAATGTGATGAGTGTAATGTCACAAATATG
Organism: Burhinus oedicnemus; assembly: GCA_008921705.1. Taxonomy (NCBI): domain Eukaryota; kingdom Metazoa; phylum Chordata; class Aves; order Charadriiformes; family Burhinidae; genus Burhinus; species Burhinus oedicnemus. Next base: position 102,094 of record VFFE01005799.1, read on the forward strand.
GCCCTGGAGACATCTGTAGTTAGGTTTCTGTTATTTAGGCTCTTAAAAACTCTCCAGAAAAATGATTTCATCTAATGAAACTTTATATTTATCCAGGGAATATACATAGTTCATGAAGTAACAAGGGGGCTGGTTTTGAGTCATCCAAACAGGAAGAAAGAGACTTTTCTGCAAGGCTTGAGGGACAATGTCACGAGCTGAATTGTGCCCAGATCACAAGGCCAGCATTTTGCTGCAGACCACCTTGTCTTGTTCCTAGTCCCTGCGGAAGGATATATGTTTTGCAATAGTTTCAGAAAAGACTTTCTGAGACAATAAACTTGATCCAGAACAGCCGAATTACCCTTAGAAATGCCTGTCTCCCTCCAGCTGTTGTCAAGAGAGCTTTGGGTGAGCAGCAGGGTGACTCTGAGTCCAGAAGCTCCTGCCCCTGAACACATGAGAATCTCAGTTTTCATTTTTAGCTTTCTCGGTCAACAGCAAAAGCTTGGATACTGGACTTTTCTAAGGGTTGAAAGTGAGTGGGCATTTGGAAAGAGAATGCAAGCTTGCTGTGTAGCTCTGTTTACTGAGATGCTGCAGAGCACAACATTATTAATTTGCTTACAGAAGACTATGGTTTATAAGCTGCCTGCCCCACAATGAGCATGTGGGCAAATGCTTATTGCTAAACAAGTGCTGACCGAATTGAAATATTCTCTGTAAACATAAACCAGAGCTAAAAGGGTGAGACAAACCCATATGGTGCTCAGCTCACCAGAGTTTGTGCAGTATCTTACTTCTAAGCAGCACTCCTTGCAGGGCATGTCTAATCTCCGCACCCTCTTGTTAGCCTCGTTCATGCCACCATATAGTGTTTCCTAGTACTCTGAATGAGTTACTGTGATAAAATACTATGCCTCAGCACACAAGAATCCATGGAAAATGGTTTTTGTCTCTCCCTATTCTTTCTTAATAGTCACAACAACAATGAGCCAACAGCGTTACGGTCCACCTGGCAGGTCGTAATTCTCTCTTGCTGTAAAGACCTGACAGGCATTCAAAAACTAGGGGCGAGTCATTTTGCCTGAGCAGTTGTACGGCCGTGGTACAGAGAAAAGGGGCTGGAGAGGGAGCAGTAACTGCAGAGCACCAGCCTCGGCTTGGCATGGACTACACACGGGGAGCTCTGCCAGCCTGTGTGAATGAGAGATGGACCTAAAGACACCAGAGAGTCCTTCTGCTACTCTACCAGCCATATGAAATGTGCTGAAGGAAATATGCTGTTACTGTGGCGGGGGTATGGGGTATTTTTCCTTGTCATGTTGATCTACAGGTGCTGAACCAGAATGACAACTGAATGCACAACATCTGATTGAGAAGGTAATTAAGGTGATTGCTGCTGGGGGTGCTCCTAGAACCACCCAATCCTTCCCTTGGGAAAAATCCAACACTAAATCCTGGTTTAGTCCTGTTCTCCCTTTACATTTTTCCTAGGTGAGATTTGCTCATATTTGCTGAATCTAGTTTTACATTATAAGCTGGCCATTACGGAAACATCCTTCTCCTTCATGTTTCTACAGAGGTTTACACATGGGCTTTCCAGAACCTTCTGCAATACAAGTGATGGACAATGAATAATACTGATAGCAATAAGAAAAACAGCAATAGCAATAAGAAAAGTAAGAAAATGAAGCAATAAGAAAATACTAATAGGCTGTGCATGCAGCTTTGCAACCTCTTCAGAATACACTACAGAAAAACCTTTGCCTAAAAGGTTGTAAATCAATGCATGCACCTCTGCCTGGCTTCACACAGCAGCACGCTCCTTTATTGATTTGAGCAGAGTTATTGAAGATATGCTTAAGCATACACTTTGCTAGGGATTGATTTGTTCAGGTAAAATGACACGAGAGAACTCATGTGGCAGTAATGATAGTGCACTGGTTGTTATGGGACATTACTAGGAAGAGGTTAAAGAAAAAATAAAGAGGAGTCAGGATATGATAATCAGCATAATCTATCTGGCATCTGTTAGGAAAAAGTACTGTATTCTGGTGTGATATGAAAACTAAAAAAAGTATAGAGATTAAGGGGCAGAAAAGGGGAAAAACCCTGCAGACCATCTCAAAGGGCTCTTCTGGCCTTGTTGGCTCTCACAAAGAGTGCTAACCCAGCTAACATGGCATCCTCACCTCATTGGGCTCCCACAGCCAGACGTCAAAGGTTGGTTTCCGAAGTGCTTCAATGGTCTCCTGGGACAGCATGTACTGCAGACAAAAAGGCAGTCAGCGTAAGTAAAGGGTCCCCCAGCCTAACATGGGACCTGCTATTGGCATGTCCTTGGGATTCCATTCATGCAGGGTTTAGCCATATTTCCCAAGAGGAGAGCAACTGATCTCTCCCTCTGCCTGTCCAACCCTCCTCACCCTCCCCACCGGGCTGCTCGTGGTCACGCCAGGATGCCTATGCCTGGTAGACAGCAAGCCCATGGCACCAGCTGGCAGGCAGCTGGAGATCCTTGTGGAGCAGGGAGGTGGAGGATTTGGGAGAAAAGGGAGGACAACAGAGGTGTTATGGATAGGGTTGTGGGTAAATCCAGCACGGGGATATAAAAGGCACAGGGCACAGATCCATCCCTGGCTGCACTGGTTCTGCTCCCTGCAGAGCATCAGTGACATTTGATGCAGCCAGTCGTGGCTGAATGGTGTGAAGTGTCTATGCTTACAGTGTTAAATTAGCTGGTGGGTATGATATATTTACTTTCAGATGATTTATGCTTTCATTTTGAGTATTTTTTCAAGAACACCCACATTTTCAAATTGGTTGTCAGCCTGGAAGATTCAAGTGATTTTTTATCATTACGCTCAGAGGCTTAAAACAAAATCAAACTCATCAGCCAGTTACAATTTGTATACAAAATGAAAAAAAAGGAACGTGGAGGGTTAAAAGACCAAGGGACATCTGGACTCTACCAATTCATCTTTTCAAGACTCTATTGATCGGAGTCTTTCTGGGACACAAAAACCTTGTAGCTTTGATTGGCCCATTTACCATGGCTGTCTCTAATTAGTTTGGGCTTACTGTACTGAGCAGGTGAACGAAATTTTCTGAGCCATCAAATTGTTGATATTTAATCCAAGGAAGAATAACACTGAAGATTAATTTTCCTTCTTGAGAAGGCAATGATTTTTGCATTTGCGTATATAATGTACATTTAATATGATATTCTGCAAGAAAACTGTGAATTAGAAGTACTGATTTGTTATTTGATAACAGTGTTGTAATGACATCTTCTTTCAGTGTACTCATCACTTCCTAGCCTCACTGACATTGGACAAATCCAGCACCTGACAACTGATAACAAATTTTGCAAACCTGTCAAACAGAACCCAAACTCCTAAAACCAAAACTCCTATGAGCTTTGATCTAGGAATAATATAGAAATACAGACTACAAGTTTACTCTGCAGTCAGTCAGTACAACTTTTCATAGTGCTTGTTGTTAATTCAAGATCCTAATACCATAGCAGTACATCAAAGTTTGATCTGACATATATACTTATCAAGGGAAAAAGTCTGTCTTAGAACTGATACGTTTTGTGAAAACATGTGTTAGCATCAGGGGCATAAGCCTCTTGGGCAAAAGTTAATTAAAAGAAATGCAAGTCTCATGATGTCTGCTTCAGAGACCTAGAGGTCACTTTTGCTAGGCAGAGCAGAATAAACAACAGAACTTAAAATTCATTGCTCTGTAAGGCTCTGAAGACAAATATGCAAGGATGCATGTCCATATCATCCACCTCCGTCACATAGGACCATGTGAACTTCAGAGTGGCTGAGCCAGCTTTTATGTGTGCAAACAAATGCCCACTGTTAAACTATGATTTGCACATGTGTGAGCTGGTGTTTTGTCAAGGTGTGAGCTGGGCACTGAGCAGACATAACCTGGTAGCTCTGAGTAATTCCTGTGGCCAAAGACTGCCGCTGCTAGGACCAAAGATCCTGTGTGCTTCATGGTTTCAGCCTCATTCATCACTGTGGATTTGTGCTTGTACTTGCCCAGTAGACATATTTCTGTAAGCATTACTGTTTTCTCTAGCAAATACACTAACTCATTTTCACAGGGACAATGAATCATTCTGGAGAGAATCCAATGTCACGTTTTCTCTTTGTTTCCCTAGGTGAAGCAACCCCATAAATTACTTTTTAAATTAAAAAATAATCCATTAGGAGAAAACAGGCAGCAGCACCATTTTCAATCAGAGTGCAACATTATAGGCTACTTTTGATTGTTCTCTACGAGCATGGAGAATAAACAAGTATAACTAGACAAAAGAGTGTTAAATGTTGACAAATCCGAAATGTTCATTAACATTTCAAACACTAATAAGCTTTCAAGTATTAAAGACTACTGAGGATCCAACTGTAAGTCACCGCAGGCAACAACAGCTTTTTCCATAGGCTTCCAGGGATTTTGGATCAGGCCGTGGATTTAGAATAATTAGGAGGTAGATGGCTAGGGAATCATGCACGGTAGACCAGCACTTGTCAGGACGGCAAGTGCGTGGTAGAGTTCTGGGAAGAGCAAGCATTGAGTGGTACCTTTGGGTAGGATGGTACATCCCTCCGGGGAGTCAGCCTCTTGTTTTCATCCAAAAAACTGTACTTGCAGGGACAGTTAGTCCTGAAATGAAATATTCAGCTCTTAACATTGTGGGAACAGAACCACAGTGCCTCAAAAAATGCTAGAAGTACTCTGTCTCTCAGTAGACATTGTTTGGAGAATTACCCCACTCCCCAACCTCTCCCTTTCTAATGTGGTGTTGCTCAAATGCTTTAAAAGTGTTATCTTCTTTAGGATTTTCTCCCCTTGTGCAACACCCTCATCGCCTCTTCTCCGTCTATTTGAATTCAAGCAAGGAACGTCTGTCTTCAGGCATGTATCTATGGATACCCAATCACTTCCATTTAAACCAAGTAACTTTCCTTTTCTTGCTGTCCATGGTGGGCATGATGGTCCAAGGACAGCAGAGCCCTGCCAGGGGCCATGCTGAGTATGGACACTGGCATGCCTGTGCTTATTTACTAGTGTAGGCACCCACTGAGCCCATGGCTTACTGCAGCCCAGCTCCAGGCCTCGTAAAAGCTTGGGTAAGACCATCTGTTTTGATGCCATGACCACCTTGTCTGCTGCTGTTCAGGTGGGACAAGAGCAGTGAGGCACAGGCTCGGCAGACACAGTCCTGGAGGAAGGGAGCTGCTGCCAGCAATTACACATAATTAACAATTGCCTGGTTATTAACACCAGCACCCACTGCTAGATATCTACTCTTCCTTCCTCTGCACGTGGAAGAGCCAAGCTGATGCTATCCCATCTGAGCAGAGGACCATGACGGTGGGAGGTGCCACACCAGCCTTTGCAAAACTTCTAGGTTGCTGCATTGCAGTGTGAGAGCAGTTTCTTGCCTTACAGCCATGGGCGGCACAATAAAACCAAGAGCTCTGTGGTATCGTCCACGGCAATCGTGATACTTTAACTCAACACGTATTTCCTAGCTAGGTGGTCACATGGACTTTAGTAACTCTCATGTGAGGTTGATCTGCTTGCATTTTGCATTTATCCCTGTAGTCCTAACATTTGGATTGTCCTTTCTCATTCCTCAAGCCTCTTGCCGAATGAAGCTGAAAGAAGCACCCCAAAAAGAAACAAATCAAAGTATTCCATTAACTTTATTTGTCCCTTTTAAATTATTTTGCATAGTCTGTATTGCATCTCTTTTTTCTGCTTCTCCTCTCTGTTGGGAATTGGTCCGGGTCCCTTTTCTTTTCTCCTCTTAACATTGATGTCTCCTATCATTTCTGACGGTGTTGTCTGAATCCTGCGAAAGTTATGTCATCTTACAGTTCATGGTGGTCAGCTGGCTTCAACCAGCTGCCTTTTCCTGCCCTGTTAAAGGAGATTCTCAGTTGGTGAAAAGCTGTCTTAATCTTTTCTAAAGCTGTTTCCTCAAAACTCCACTGTGAGGGGTATTAGTAGGATAAAAATAGTGAGACTGGGGCATTCCTTGCCCTAATTGGAGCTGGTTGCCAGGGTTAGCTGAAGGTCAGCCAACTATCTCTATTCTCAGTTGTAGTAAGACACTGAAGCCTTCATCCCACCACACTGGGGAACACACTAGAGCCAGGATGCATCAGACCTTTACAAATGTAAAACTGTATCTGCAAATGATCATGATTTTAAATGACACTCTGTTACTAGCATCTGCCAGTGGTGAGCACAAAAAGCAGACTAGCAAAAAAAAGTAATTTGAAGGGATGCAAGTGGGGCTTCTTTGCTCTTCTGAAAAGGAGAGATGCACAATTCACAGTGCATGATGATTTTTATAAACCTAGCTGTTCATCCTTACTCTGTTGCTTGGTAATGTAACAGCAAATGTAAGAACATGTAAACATACAAGAATACAGCTGTATACGCTGTGATATTATTGAAGGAATATATGGACTCACACATATTTATGTATATTAATTAAATTTAGATGTGATCCCTAATTGCAACTGTAATGCATTATCTAGCAAATGACATTGCAGAAGGTATGACAAGTCTAAATAGGAGCAAAAACATTTCCACTTGCCCTGGGATGCCTCTGTTTCCCCCACAGCATGAGCGTATCTCATGCCAATGGGTGAGAGCTCTCTCAGCCGCTCCGGGGTGAAGCACTGCAGGCTGGGGTCACTGCGGGCTACTGGCATGGCTCCTGTGGAGCCGTGGTCGCTCGGGCATAGGGAACCACAGCTCATTCCTCAGCAGCTCCCGATGGGGTGCCTCTTAATGGTCAGCCACCAAGGAGCATCGTCTCTTCACTCTTACAGCAAAAAGAGGTGACTTAGAGCCACCCCTGGTTATACACTGAACCTAGCTACACCTAGCTGCTGCTTTGAGACCCAAGCCCTTAGGGGGCAGAAAATCATGAGCAGAATTTTGTGCAAGGAGGAGGAGCTTTTTTGCAGCTGGAAGGAGGAAGACCCAGCTCAAGGCAACCAAGAAGAGCTGTGACAGGTAGCTGCCACATCGATAAGGCACAAAGTGATGCTGAGCAGAGCAAGTTAGGCTTCTGCTTCAGTGAAAGCAGCTATGCAGTGTGAGCTCAGAGCAAGCTAGCTTGGGTATCTGTGCCCAGCACTACCTGCTGCTAAGCACTGCACCCATTTTTACCACAGCTTTCCAGCATCACGCTCCATGCTGATCTCTGGCTTTTGGCAGCCGTCGTATCTCACTACAAGCCCTCTGTGAAGACTACACCTCAGCTGGAGCCGGCTGCACTGGGCAGATGTAGCACTCCCCATTCCTGTTTTTCATGTTAACAGATTGCTGTTTATACTACAAACTACAGATTGTAAGGTGACAAGATCTGGGACAGGAATGAGTCATGGCTGCTGCTGGGACAGTCTCACACTTCCTGATGTGTGTGGCAGCAACTGGGTGAACATGAAGTTGTCATAACTTCTTTTTTTGGTTTTAATTCCCTATCTGCCTGTACATCACTATGCTTGTAAATGCAGCTCTCCCAGCTCCCTACCACAGTTAAGGAAAAGTAAAGACACATACACGAGCATGCACGTTATTCATATCACACCTAGCTTAAATCAGTGTACATATTTTTGCGTTTGCTGCCAATCTGAGCTCTGATTTTTCTAATGAGATTTCCTCCCACACCTGAATAAGAAATGATGCAAGTCACGGGGCAAATTGCAATCCTTCCTACTGGTATAAATCTGGAGCAGATCTGAGGTTAATAATGTTACCCTGCATTTACGCTAGTATGACAGCTGAATTTGGCCTTAGGGATGTATTAACACTGTGCGTCCTGACATATCTGGATAGCAAAATTCATAAAAGCAAGTGATTATAAAGCCTAATTCTTTTAGCAAATCTCCCATTGCCCTTAATAGGAAATAGCTTTGATTAAAGGTCAGAGAATTTGACCCCAACTGGAGAAAAAAGAGAAAGACTGTCAAGATAGCATAGTTACATTTGCTGAGAAAAATCCCCTTCACCCACACTTTGAGCAACGCATTATATCCTTCTTCGTCAACCTTCCCAGAAGTATTCATAATCTCACAGTGATGATTTGTTTGTCCTAATGGGGTATTTCAGCGACACAGGGGGCAGACTTTCCAGCCGAGACCACATACCATACAAAATGCAATTTTTTCTGCTGTTGTTTTAATTACAGCAAAACCAAGCTTCACAATCACAGCGAGCCCTTGAATTAGAAAGTATATTCCCAATTTCTTGTTGAAAATGAAATGGATGTTTTATAATAGCATGAGATCATAATTAGAAGAGCTGCTACATATTTATTTGATATTTTCCCAGAATATATTGGAGCTGATTTGAGTGTTAGCTGGTTCCCAACCAAACACTGCACTTTGCAGAAGTTCTTTTCCCTTTCCCTCTCTCCTAGTAAATCTGGATGAAGAATTCCCATTCTGTATGGTGAAAAATAACTCTCTATTGCAAGACCTTTTTTTCTATTCCCACGGCCCAAGCTATTTTAACAGATGAACTGCTATATATGTTAAATTAAAGCCACTGTCCTTAATGGTTGTTGGTTTCCTTGCTCCTTTACTTCTAAGCGCAGAAGGTAACTCAATTCTGCGGAAACGTTGCATTAGGGTTTGAAACCAGATGCTTATTTCCTTGGTTAGGTCCAAAGCAGAACTTACCTGCTGCTTCTTGCTGCCATTTCCTCCCTCATCTTTTTAATGTCGCTCTTGCATTTCTCGATCTCCACTACTTTCAGGCCTTCCACTGTCAACAAAGGAAAACAACAGGGGTGTTACCATGGCGAAAGTCAAAGGATCTCGTTTCACAATTGTGCAAAATTTCAAAGGGCTTTAACAGTGGGGTTATCCAGTGAGCCAGCAAGCTCTTACAGTCTGCCCCGGTTCTCACATATGCAGGTGCTGCCAAAGCGATATATCTTGAAAACCCATAGGAATTCTCTGCTGCCAATTTTAGATAATAGCTACAGTATTTTAATTCACAGGACGGCTATAACGTCTCAGCTTTTCCACAATTGTTAGCAGCAGTCAGCTGTTCTAGTGCCTTCACTTCTCTGCTGTAGAACACGAATCAAAGGAAATCCTGAGCAAAAAAAACCCTCCCGTGATGGGATGATAAGCGCAGCTAGGCAAACACGTCCCAATAGGATTAGAATTCCCATTAAGATAAAATGTTTTAATTTGAAAGATCACGCAGAGCATTAAGGAGCTCTGAGCGGCATTGCTAGATACAGAGAAATCAAAGTGAGAATGCAGGAGAGAGAGAGAAATGTCGAAAAGTTTTGCTCTAATGATTGATTTCAGTTTTTTTTAGCTATTGAAGATCTGTCACTTCTTTTTGCCAATCAATTTTGTAATCAAAGGTTATTTCTGCATACGGCACAAAAAATCCTATATTCCCCTTCTGTATGTAATTATGAGGGCCACAAGGCAAAAAGTTTGATTGCCTGTTTATGCAGCAATGCACTTCATTTCACATAGCCGTGAGAACCTAACACAGTGCAAGTATGAGAATATTCTCCTGTTTCTTTCCCTCTCGTTGAACTATCAGCATGCTCAAGGACATAATATAGCACTATTTATTAAGTACGTGTCATTCACAATGCAATCATTTCACAGCTCATTTGTTTACTGAACTCATTGTTTGCACGGACAAGCTGCGGTTCAGGGAACTCAGAATGTGCAATTGTACAATCAGTATTCAGTCACTTTCTTAGAAAATAATAGTCAAAATCACACTTATCTGGAGAGTAGCATGTAAGTGATAAAAAACTCCCTTGGAAGGGCACAACTCTGTAGATAAGCAGAGACCTCAGTTTTGTTTTCTTTACGCTAGTAACAACAAAGGTTGCTGTTGGAACTGGGAAAGGGGAAAAACAGAGAGGTATATGAACTGAGTCCAAAATGCCACATATTAGGAAAGGAAAGGCAAAGGGTTTTGATTTATACCTGATTACAGGGACACCCTCCACTTAAAAATCCCATTTCCAGATTAATGTTTTTTTGTCTAGCATTTTTATAAGCAATTTCTTTGGGTGATCACAGTGTGATGATACAGACAAGACGCTATCCGGCTTATTCAATATCTTCATTCTGGATATCTGGCTGCACTTTTTTGGGTACTCGTTCAACTACTGATGATCAGCCACAGCTGACCTGCAGGCCCCACGCTGCTATGTGCCACCCCAGTGCATTCATCCAGGAGAAGTTCGCAGGTAGGCCATTTGCCAAACTGTCTAAATGGTGGCCGGTAACTGTCTGAAGCAGTGGGAGCAAAGCAGAGTTATCAGACCAACAGGGTAGTGAGGCAGGCAACTGCAGAGAGAAGAGGGGTTACGGTGTAAAATGGGAGCCCTGAGCATTTTTTCGTATTGCATCTCTTTAGTTTTCTTCCAAAACCTCTCCAGGGGAGCAGAGAATTTACATAATTATTTTCTTAAGGTAGATGTGAGATGCTTACAAATTGTAAAGGGTTTTTGCCAGCTTCCTTATTCATGTGTGGGCTGCTGTGTGAAGACTGGAGCAGAGTAAGTCAGGCCACGGGACAAAGCATTCCCAGTGCTTGCCCTGTGTGGACACATTTTCCATGGGGAAGTCACAAGCTTTAGATGAGATTTAAAAATCAATTAAAAGATTTGGCTCCTTGAAAACACATCTCTGTGATGGGGTCTCTAGACAGTAATGGGAAGGAAGCTGAGAACATTTTATGTGAGGTGCAGATGTAGCACTGTCATGAGCAGTTATCCCCACACACACATCCCCTCTGGGGAAGAAATCCTGGAGGTCATATGTGAAAGTGGTGGAAACGGGATCTCTGAAGGAGGCAGGAGAAAAGGCAAAACAAAAGCACAATTCTTTTCACATTTGGCTTGTAAATGATAAATGGCCTTGTCATGTGCACTGATTAGGGGCCCATTATATTATTCTGCAGCAAGAAACACCTTCGGAAAAGACCCTGTGCTGTCTAAAGAAATCCTTGGGCTGAATCCAGCACTGAAACACAGCTCTTAAAGCAACCTCTGGGAGCCCAGCTCGAGTACGGAGGCTGGACACTCCCTTTCTCTCACAGTTTTGCTTTTTAAACATGCAAGCCTGAGATTATTTCAAAATGTTTCAGATTTGGCTCTGTTGCAAATTCTGAAAGTCCAATTTCGAGCAGATGGGTGCACTTGTAGACAGGCAACCCAGGGAGTTCCTTCCCACAGGCTGAGGCTGCTGGAGATGGGATTGCAAGCGCTCAGGCAGAATGGCAGCAGATTGCTACATCTCCTGCTATTTCCATCAGCGGCGAGACCCACTTACGGAAAGAAGCTTCGTCTGGGGACCAGTGAATTCAGTTCACCTACATGGCACGGCAGCTCTGGGTAGGCTACCTTCCTTAAACCAGCAATAAAGTGCTGGAGAGTGCAAGCACACAACTCTTCCCACCGGCAGCAGCATCAAATCTTCGTTATCTCCCTCCACCATGCCAGTGCTGAAAGGCAGTGGGTGGGCAGGATGCAGCCTGGGGTCCCAGGGGGTCATCGGGGAGAGCCAGTGGCCAAAAGCAGCCCCTAGCTGGCTGGGATAGTTGCTTGCCTGGGCTGCCAAGGGGATAGGAAGACCCACAGGAATGGTTGCCTCATTCGCTCCAGTCCATGACATTTAGCCCTGAGGACTGGAGTTGGTCAGAAGTTTCACAGAACATGCAGAGTGACTGAGATAATTTTTTTTTTTCTTTTAGTTTTCTTCTTTTGGACAAAAGAATAAATTAGAGGAGCCTTGGCTAAACTGCAGCCAAGCAGACGGGGAGGGATTGCTACCCGGGTTCCTTGCAGAGGTCTGTGCTGGGGGCAGGCACGCCGCAGGGTGCCCCCTCCGTGGACACTGCCGGAGGGCTCCCACCACACCAGAAGCCTGTGGCTGGGGTGGCCCCTGGGGGTGGTTCCCCTGCAGCTGCTCTTTGAATAAGGACATTTTTTTCCTCTCCCTGCTGACAAAGGCATCAGTCTCACTGAGCAGCTGCAGGGTCAAGGTAGCTTCTGGTCAGGGGGAATTTCAAGAAAACAACTTCTTCCATGAATCAGAAACTTTTTTTTTTTTTCCCAGCCAGCTCTAGTGAGAAAGTGCTTGTTGCAGCTGTGGTTCTGGGGAAGACTCTGCCTGCTCCTAACTGAAATGCTGTGTATCAGCGAGGATGTGGCCTTTGCTATCAAAACGGTGCTGGGTGACAGTGCCCTATCCATACCCCCTCCCTGCCTTTCTGCGACCTGCAGAACATGCTGAAAAACAAGAAGCCAGTCGCTGCCTGGGGGAAAAAAAACAACAAACCAAACCGAAACAAAAAAACCCCAAAACCCAGAAAAGGAACTCTTTGGCCAGATGAACTTAACTTGGCTGTTGCACAGTAACTGAATACGGTTGTGTTCCTGTCAACACACTGATCGAGAGAGGAAACTGATGCTGCCTAGCAGTCTGCCAGGCAGTATGGCCGGCGAGGGGTGAAGCCCCGCGTTTGCAGGCCGGCAGTCACCGCCTGGCGAGACAACCAGGCCGACCCTCCGGCTGTACTTCCGCACGTGCCGGTTCACATGCCGCCTGTTCATGGCCGCCGGGGCGTTGGCGCTGGTGTTTGCATGTGGGCCTGCTGTGGGGAGTGGCCTCCCCCCATGGCGGGCCCTTTCCCGGCAGAGGGAGGTGTGCGACATGGCACTGAGTGGGAATAGGCTCAGGCCTCAGTGCTGGCCCTGGGCCTCAGTCAGCAGTGAGGACCGACCCCACCGCTTCGTAGGCAGCCCATGCGCGTCTGAAGGGAGAAAAGTCTCTCTGCAAGGCAACGTGTTTGACCTGTGCAAATATCCGACTTAAAGCAGGAGGAAGGCAGCCGCGTTACCCTCCTGTAAATAATTACAGAATGCAGGAGCGAGCGCTGGGGCCAAGGTGTGTGTGTGGGGGGGCGGTGGTGTGCCGGGAGTGCCCCTGCCGAGGCGTGGGGTGTCACCTCCCTGCTGGGTGCAGGGGACATGGGGCTGGGGCATGGCGGGGCATGGGAGGGCCAGCCGGGGGGGCTCGGAGGTGGGGGACGGGGACGTGGGATGTGGAGACCCTCTACTGCAGGGACATGGTAGCAGGAGGACGTGGCCCTGGGCCCAAAGCTTGGCAGAGGGCTTGACGACCCCTCAAAGCGAGGCCGGGAGGTGCTCGGACACCTGCAAAACCAGAGGTCCCTCCCCGGCCTCGCCCTGCCGGTGGGTGCCACCACGGGCTCCCACCATCCCCACACCTCATCCCGGGCTGGCCTGCAGCCTTTCGGGCTCCAGGCCGGCCAAATGATGAGCGATTGGAGAAAGTGGAGGGGGTTGTGAGGAGCAGGACAGAGGGGGGGCACAAGCAGGGCAGCGAGGCGGGGTGGGGGTCTGAGACACCGGTTCCCACTGCAATACGAAGAAAGGGACACTCACATTCAACCTTTTTCTCCAGCATTGCCAAGTGATTAGCTACTTCCGTTTTCAGCTCATTGATTTTAAAAACCCTGAAAAGAAAACCCTCATGTATTAATGTTATACATTTAGTGCTGTACCTACCCTAGGTACAAAGGACTTTTGCTAGAAATGTCTATATTTTTCAGAGGATTGATCTGTCTAATGCAGTTGCCGTAAGGAAAAGAAAATTTTCCATGAAAATGCTAAAATTTGGGCAGAAAATACACCCGGGTTTAATTTTCAGAAAAATTAACAACAAATGATTTTGTTATGGCCCTGGGAATGTACTGTGGCTCTGTAACACTTCATCACCCCCGCTCTCGGCAGGGACTTGTTATTGTAGCCCCCAGGGAAGCAAAGTTAAATTGATAATGCTTTCCCTAATAGAGGCATCTTGGTGCCTGCATGCTCTGAAGTCCTCCTCCTTTTGAGTTATGCTGGTGATTTGCTGAGCTGTGGTGGGATTGATCTCTTCTATTGAAACCAGCTAGAATAAACTAAGCAGCTGTACAGGTGTTGAGAAATCCTCTTGGAGGAGAGACATGTTTGGGTGATAAAGGGAAAAATGAAACAAATCAGATGATTTGACTGTTCAATGAAGATGCGTTTCTTTTGCTTCCTAAGAGGGCAGGAGCACAATAAGAACATTTATGTTTACTACTTGATCTCCTTTTTAGATCAAAGATAATCGCCAAAATCCCTTTTGGATTAAGGTACCGTATTGCTGTCAGCAGGAAATAATGTGTGTACCAGGCCTAAATTTGGCAGGAAGAGCGGGATTTGAAAGAGATCTTAAATTAAATGCCCCTCTGCCTCCTGTGAAAATTTCACTTCAGGCTGATAAAAGAAATAGCATTTTAAATTAATAATGATGTTCAGCTTCTTACCTCGAGAACTGCTCAGCAATCTGTCCTAATAAGTTCTGGAACAATTCTTCTTTCTCTGCAAGAAATAGGAGGGAGACATAACAGAAAATGACAGAGGAAATAAGACACCCTCAACGCCCCTGCAAAGTGGCATCCCCAGACTTTCAGCTCTGACACTTGAGGCATTTAACCAAAAAGTCGTTCTGGTCCCTTGAACAGTGACTGCGTTTGCGTATGACTCCTCGTCTCACCTGCCTTCCTCTGCCTGCAGATTACATTCAAGGTTTCTCAGAATATTTTTTTTTGGGGTGCTGGATCTCTGAGACGTGGCTTGTTTTAAGGCAGTACTCTGGAAAAGAGACCTCTTTCACATTTCTTGGGTGGGACACCCAGAATCGCTGCCTACTTTTGAAAGGTCTGGCTCAGAAGGACTGCCTCTACACCATCAGTACACTGTGGCAGAGTGCCCACGAACAATGCAACAGCTTATGACCATAGGAAAACCCAGCTTGCCTTTCAGATTTACACTGGGACATTACCCTGGAGACCAATTTTTTGGTGCAAATTCATAAGGATTGTACTGCTATGCATAAACTTCAGGCAAACGGGAGATGCCAAAGTGACTGTCCTTGCAGAATGAGGTCTGCCTTTCCTGGTTCGTGGGATGGACACAGTAAAGCACAATTTTCCCAACCCGTTTTCCCTTAAGAATATAACTTGGACAGAGCCACCACGGGGTTCCCACGGGGATCCCATTGCTGCCTGAGCTGCTGCGGTAGTGGGAGCATTCGCACCAGTAGCTCCTTGCCTCCCACTGCCAATTCCAGTGCTTGGGTGCTTCAGCCAGCACAGCAAAGTCAGCCTGGTGAAGCCCCAGCCCCTTCCCAAGACCATCACAGGACTGCAATCACTAATGCAGGGAAAAGAAAACGAGCCCTTAAAATGAGACCCCAGATTTCAAGGGACAGTACACTTTAGGAAGGAAGAAGTATGATAACAATGTTTTCCCATCTTTCAGTCTGTCCACACTGTGTTCACACAGACAAGGGAAGCATAAATCACCTTTGCTGAGCTGTGAGCTGCTGTTTCCAGATTGCTCCCACTTTCCCCCACCAGCTAATTTAAGCTGCACTGTGTTGCAGTCGTTCTCATGCTGCAATGTGGATGTACTCTTGGTTTCTCATGCTCAAGGAGCGGAAACCTTGCATGCTCTCAAATACACGCTGCAGATTACAGAACACCCATTTATATCCTACGTAGAAATACCCCGATGGCATTTCTGAAGCTACTTCTTCCACTTGCCTGAGGGAGCACAATGCCCAGGCAAAACACATCAGACAGAAATACAGCTCAGCTTTTACAACGTATTGCTAAATAGTATCTCTTGTACCTGTTGAAAGGATTGGCAGTTCCTCAGGTATTAGAGATGTCAGAAATACTTGTCAAGAGCATTCACTTTTCTGGTCAAAATTTCTCTGTTACCCCTGTGTCTCTAAACTGGAGCAAGCACTCTGTGCTCTGAAAGTCTCAGACCTAATTCCCTCTTTTTTTTTTTTTTTTTTTCTGCACTCAACTCCCAGCGGAGCGGCTAGCAGAGCAAATGAAGAGATTAGTTCTTTTCACAGAGACCCATTTTTCAGTTTTCTCACAAAACCCATTTGAAAACCCAAGTGCTGAAACAAAGCAAACACTGCATCCTATTTAAGACAGGAGGAAAGCTTACCGTATGCAGCACCTGGGATGGTACCCGAGTCCAACAGTGAGAATAAGCAGAGAAACCCGTGTCCTCTCACTTCAGTGCCGCTCAGCTCTCTGACAGTGGCTGTAGCATGCCAGAGACTGACAAGTTCCCTATAAACACCGTTCCAGTAAAAAAAAACCAATCTTACTTTCACTCCCTCCCCCTGTCAAAACTCACTTGGAGTACTAGGACATTCTCATCCAGGGAACAGTCAGCTGCAATCTGATGTTTATGGATGTAATAAAAGACTTTCAAAACGAAGATGTATGTTTTTATAACCCTAGGGTGCAGTAAAGATATATGACTAAGAGTGGCAGTTCGTCTCATCTTAAAGAGACAAAGATCCATTTCTTTGCCTTGTTCCTTTCTGAGGGGAAGACCTCTGGCAACCCCTGATTCCGAAGAAAATGAGACATCATGCCAACATAATTTAGTCTTTCTTGCCTGCTCCTTTGAAAAACAGGAAGGTTAGATGTCCTTTCACTGCCTTCGTTACCCTCTGTCTTCTTTTTTTTTTGTACCTCTGGGCAGAGCTGATACCCCAGGTGCACACAGCTACCTCGGTTGCTTCATTTGTTTTGCTGCGATTGCCTCTGGGAAAAGGAAATCCTACTGCACGTAGCATGGGCAGATGCAATCCATGCACCTTGCCGAGGGTCGCCAACTCTTGCCTGCAGTAAGCCAAAAGCCAGCAGCAACCCTCTTCTCGGCTCATTCCCCATCAGCACCGTGAATGTGCAACATTTGCAAATGCAGGTGTTCAGCAAGTCAGATTTTTGCACAATATGCAGGGCGTTTTAGAGCTGACAAATGAAAATTAGAAAAAACCCCTCCAGAAGGTGCTGCAATAGCGTAATGCCAGGCAGGGGACAGGCCAGCTCGGGCCTCCCTGGGCTTCCCACAGCTCATTCCCGCGCTCACTGCAGGCACAGGGACTTCGGCTCCTTGCCTGCTGGCTCCTGCCAAGCTCAGCAGGAAGCTTGGCAGGGGCATCACAGAGCAAGGAGCCACTTTGCCCTCCCTCCCAGCAGCCCTATCTCCAGCAGGTCTGAGTAGAAAGCAGGTGCGGGGGAATAGGGCAGCAGCACTTTTTCCTGCAGCTCCCGCCATGGCCGGATCGGAGAGCTGGCAGAGAGCGCACACTTTCCCTGCCAGTCGGGGACTAGGTACATGCTGGGGCAGCTCAGGTTACTCGTGCACGGACACAGATGGCTTATAACCCACTGGCATGCACCCTCTGCTTCACACCGCCCTGGTTGGCGGTGACTACCATCTTACATGCCAGGATTGCGGCTGGGGACCCACCTCCATCCTCCCACCCTCCGCGGCTCCCCTTGCCATCATGCCAGCCTCAACGAGGTGCAAGCGGGGAATGCATGGGGTTGTGGGGTGGGTTGGTTTCTCCCCTGTCTTTTCTGCTGTGGCCAAGCAAGGCTGTGAGGTCGTGGGCGTCTGCCTTTTTTTGCCAGTGTCAGGCCAGCTAATTCCTGCCACACGGTCTC
Organism: Burhinus oedicnemus; assembly: GCA_008921705.1. Classification (NCBI taxonomy): domain Eukaryota; kingdom Metazoa; phylum Chordata; class Aves; order Charadriiformes; family Burhinidae; genus Burhinus; species Burhinus oedicnemus. The sequence continues at coordinate 119,710 of VFFE01005799.1, forward strand.
TTTCTCACGTGTGCCTGTACCTCTGGCTCGGGCTCCCATCTGTATTTCCCTTTCTGCAGTTTGTTTGGATCTGGGCAGTCAGAGGAATTTAAAAAAAAACAACAGCCAGGTGGACAAAAGCCTCAGGAAGGGGGATGCTTCAAGTCCGAACCCACGTCTGTGAATCATGTCATATTGAGTGCCAAATTCGCTTAGCAGCTCAGGTTAATTTGGGCTGCTGCATGCAAGTCCCTGCTTATGTGAGTAATCCTGAAGCAGTTGAACAGTTGCCCCGATCCCGATGCATGCATCCATGTGGGATGCGTGTAAGGAGCAGCAGGCAGGAGGGATTTTTTTTCTCTCACAGTCTCTGCCTTTTCCCTTTTGCCTGAGCTGCAAGCGTGAACATGCCTCCAAAAGGAGAAGAGAGATCCCTGCATAAGAAGATTTAGACACAGTGACAAGCTTCTGTCACTTTACCAATAGCAATCTGCACAAGATCTTGTGTATTTAATCATTCGGGGAAATAAAGCAGTCCGCAGAGACCTCTGGTGCAGCTGCACATGTTGCCAGTGGGCTCAGCGGCGGGCAAGGCAGGGCTAGCACCCATTCAGATGTGGGCATTCTAGCAGGTAGCCACACAGGTCTTGGTCTAGCTAGCTCTCCTGCTACAAGCCAGTATCCCTGGGTAGAGACCATGGGTTTTTCTCTGTGCAAGTGCTAGATAGCTTGCTAGTTGAAGAGGCAAATAACTGAACGGCAAGTGAAGTGGGAGGCGAAGATGCTGCCTACAGCCTCAGCCTGGCTCTGACGCTGGTGGGGTTCCCTGGTGCTGAGGCTGCTGAGCAAGGAGTGGCAGGTGGTGAGCTGTCCCCGTGTACTGGCCTCCATCCCAACTGGGTACTGCTGTCTTTGGGTTTCCTCACCTGCTTCATCAGGGATGAGGGGATGTTTGTGTTGAAGGACCCACCACAACAAGCTGGAAACCGAGGTGCAGAGAGAGCTGGGGCCGAGCTTGGCACATGTCATGCTCTTTCAGGTCACATCCCTGGTGAGACCTTTAAGGGTTCGTTCAGCCACGTGTGTGTGTTGCTGCCCTAACTTTGGGGCAGTAGGAAAGCCCCTGTGCCTGTTTCCCCCCCTTTAGGACCACAGTGGATCAGGCTCACTTGAGCTCCACAATAGCTCCTTTCTCTGCACTATCAGAAACGTAACAGATTTCAATTTTATTTCTCAAGAGTGTGCTGCTAGTAGGATTTGTTCATTTAATTGGCATCTCCAGCAATATTGCAGAGTGCCTGAACCCTACTAATTACAGCCATAACACAGCCATCAGTTTGTGAGTTTTGAGCCCATTCCATTGCGAGAACACAGACCAGAGTCTTTCCGCTGGTGGGAGAGTGAATATGCCCATTCGATAGACTTGGGAGTTTAAACACCTCAGAGAGAAGGAAGGGTTTGGCACCGGGGCTTTGATGCTCTGCTCGGATAGTCACACACCTTCTGGTTTGGGGCCACAGGAGGAGGGACAGCACATGATGCAGTGGCCCCACAGGCTCAGAGCCGGCCAGCTGGGCCCCTGCCTTTGCCTTGCAGACAGCTGACCCCGCAGTGATACGGCGACTGACGCTGCATCCAACGGACGCTCACTGGAATAATAATTTTTTTAATTCCAACCCTCTCCCATGACTACGGCCAGGAAATGAAGAACAGTTTCTTAGCAGGACTCCGGTGGATATCTCCTCTGCTGGATAAAAGCCACTGCTTATATTTTCCTCCCAAAGGATCATATTTTCCAGTCCCACCTTTTACTGCCTTTGTTCCGCTGAAGCATGCGTCACTCTTTTCCAGCTGCCTGGGGTACTGCTGAAAAGAGGTGCACTACCTCCCACTGCTGTGAAAATTGGGGTGACCCCTTTTTTGGCATGCATTTGGACAAGTTGCTTCGGGAAGCAGAATCACGCAGGCAGAGTTGTTTAAGACGTGAAGACTAGAACAGAGCTGGTTTTTTTTCTTTTAATGAAGAGGAACAATTTCCCACTCTGTTTATTCTTCCTACTCTCAGCAAAATGTCAGGAATGCTTAAGATTAATGACAACCCATGCGAAAAAGAAACAGATACCAAAGAACGTTAGTTCCATCACACTCAGTTCAATTTTCCTCCTCTTTCCATAGCAGACTCTTGTCTTATGCTTTGGCAACCTACCATCAGAATTTTTCTTGCCCTTTTCATTTTAGATCTTTGGAAATCCTTGTTTTATAAAATGCAGGGAGGGAAGACAGACCTCGCTGACCCAGTGAGCTGCGCTCTGCACAAAGCAGAGCCATGTGCTGTCAACTGGGGTGAAAAATTAGGGCCCTAGGAGAGTGCGAAAAGTCATACATGGTCTTATAAAAATATACGGTTAGCTTCATGTTAGGGGGAAAAAAAAAAAAAGGCAGATTTTCTAGAAAGCCCTTTGACCAGCTTCCCAGCTGGTATAACACAGTGGCATTCCCTGCCGGAGCCCCACCGGCTCCATTCACCGATCTTTCTCCGTCTTGGCACAAATGACTATTGGTTACCCACACCAGCTAGTACACAGAGACACATGCACCAACTAAGACCCCACCTTTTCTGAACTGATAATGCAAATGGTGTACTCCTGGACCGGAAGAGTGATGCTGTTCCAGCAGAGTTTGTTACAATAAGGAAATAGTTTAGGAGACAGCTTCTTTTCCCTTAGCAGTCGTGTGCGTCCCTCGGCTTTGACTACCTCCTTCTGGCAACAGCGACAGTCACTGACATGGGACCTGTTTATGGCTTGTAACAAATCTTACTGTGATAAAGTTCTTCCCTGTTCCCTGGCTTCTTTGTTCTTTTTGCTCTCCGTTTGTCTTTGCTCTCTGCATGCACAAGCTCCCTGCTGCTGCCTCTCCGCCCACCCCACACATCCTCCCACGCTGCCTTGCTGTGCCCTTTTCCTACAGATGTTTCTGCCGCAGCAGACGTGGGTACCTCAGAGAGTGGCTTTGGTTCCCTCCGCCTCCCCATCTAAAAAAAGGCAGTGCTGTGAGACACTATGTCTTCTTGAGTAACACAGGAAACTAAGCAAGAAGAGGTGTGACCTGCAATTAGCATTAGCAAGAAGACGAGGTGGGACCAGCAAAACTGCCTTGCCCCAAATCCAAGAGCCTCACCCATTCCTGCGAACTACTTTTTCCAGCCCCAGACTTTCTGGCTCCCTCCTGTTCTTTTTGTGCAATGTACGTTTCCAAGATACTCTTGACCTCTAGCCCGTTGTCTCTCTTATCTTCTCATTTGACCGCTCCAAACTGTGTCGCCAGCTGACATCTCCTACCCTCCTGCAGCCCCTGCCTCAGCGGCCAGGCTCTTCCTATAGCTCCACAGTGTACAGACTAGGGCTCTTGCTCAGGCTGTCTTGGAGCAAGTGGCAGGAGATACTGCAGTTGCACAGATGAGAGAGATGGTGAGCCAGATGCTCTACGGGAATTGCCCCAAGCAAATGCTCTGCTCCAGTGTCTGAGTGCTAGTGGCCCAAGCGTGACACTGGCAGGCAAAGAGAAATTGTAGAAGTGCCACTTCAGTCCTGCCTGTGGAGTACAACAGTGCTGTACGCTGGGGAATGTGTTCCAGTTACGTTCTTTCATTGAGGCCTTTAATCTTGTCAGGTGTATTTAAATATTTATTACACGTAGAGCTACCATGACCACAACAGAAATTATGCTCTCTCCTCAGCCACTTGGAAATAACATGGGGTTCAAATGTTGTGCTCAGCTTTCCAGCAAAGCTTTGCTGAGAGATGAGCAAGTTTAACAAAACACTGCAGGACAGGCTTTCAAACATCGTCTGCGTTGCCTGAAAAAAACCACTGCTCCATGGGAGACTTTCCCCAGGACATCAGTGGTGCTGAGTCAGACCAGAGCTAAGCACTGTGAAAGTCCCCTGAACCCCAGCCATTTCATCCCATCCTCAAACAGTTTGAAATCTGGGGACTTTCTTTTAGCTTTCCTCCAGAACACTGTGATCAAACGCTTCTTATTCTGATATAGCTACAACCACGACACCATCATCTTTCTTTCTTGCATTGTAGCCACGTAATTTCGGTGTGCAAATATTTGCAAATTCAGCTTTAGTAAATTCAGTTCAAAAGGGTCGTTTTACCTGAGAGCTGCCCCGTGGCAACAGGTATCACTTTGTATGGAGACCTGGAAGAATCAGAGAGGGTTGATGTTAGCAACACTCAGAAAGCAGTTTGTATTTCACATTTGACACAAACAGGGTGGGAGGGGAACAGATGTTCTACATTAAACACTTAAAAGCTGTATTTTTTCCTCAGACAATTACTCCTACTTTAATAACAAGCAAAACTCTTCAAAATCAGCAACGTTAGTGTTACAAGCCAGCATGCAATTCTTGCTGTTATCTCCCTCACTCCAGGGAGTTGCTCACCTCCCACTGCACACAAAAGGCATCTGCAGGCAACCGCCACCCCTTCCCTTGGGCTTGACCCCATTTTTGAAGAGCAGGTTGCAGCAAGGCTTACCTCTCTGAGTTTGCAGGCATTGTCGGATCAATGGATACCATACAATTGTCTGCTGTCAAAAGGGAGATTGTTGTGTTCCTGAAAAGCATGTTTCAAAAAGGTTTATTCGACCTCGAAATGCTGTCCGAAATTCTGTGCTGCTGCATATGGTGCATAGCCATCTTCTGGGCTGCAGCACTCCTGGCCTGGCCTGGCACTGTCTTGGACCCATTTTACCTTGGTGCAGAAAGGGTCAAAGCACAGGACGGGCTAGGCTTGATGCTTCACCTATTTCAATTACCAGAGACGTTTCTGGCAAAATGTTAAGTGTGATCATCTTTGATCTCAGAGCAGACTTTGCTCCCTGCTAACTCATATATTCTGTTGACTCACCAACTAATAATTTCTATTAACAAACTATGTTTTGTGATACATTGACTTGGCAGCTGAAGGCGCACTCAATCCCTCTGTTCACGTCACTGACAAAAACGTTAAACAGGACTGGTTCTAGTACCGAACCCTGAGGAACACCACTCGTCACTCATCTCCACTTGGACGTCAAGCTGTTGGCCACAACTCTTTGAGTGTGGCCATCCAGCCATTTCCTTATCCACCGAGTGGTCCGTCTGTCAAATCCATGTCTCTCTGTCATGGTTTTTGCTGGGACGGAGTTAACTTTCTTGCTAGCAGCTGGTGTAGTGCTATGTTTTGGATTTGGGATGAGAAACAGTGATGAAAGCGCACTAATGTTTTTTGTTGTTGCTAAGCAGTCGGGGCCTTTTCTGCTCCTCATACCGCCCCACCAGTGAGTAGGCTGGGAGTGCACAAAAAGTTGGGAGGAGACGCAGCCAGGACAGCTGACCTCAACTGACCAAAGGGATATTCCATACCTTATGACATCATGCTCAGCATATAAAGCTGGGGCAAGAAGAAGGAAAGGGGGGGGATGTTCGGAGTGATGGCGTTTGTCTTCCCAAGTAACTGTTACGCGTGATGGAGCCCTGTTTTCCTGTACATGGGAAGCAGTAAACAAATTTCTTGTTTTGCTTTGCTTGTGTGCATGGCTTTTGCTCTACCTATTAAAAAGTCTTTATCTCAACCCACAAGTTTTTCCTCACTTTTACCCTTCTGATTCTCTCCTCCATCCTACTGGGGGGTGGAGAGAGCGAGGGGCTGCGTGGTTCTGGCTGCCAGCTGGGGTTAAACCATGACACTCTCCAATTTAGAGACAAGGATGTTGTGTGGGACAGTGTCAGATACTTTGCACAAGTCCAGGTAGATGACATCAGTTGCTCTTCCCTTATCCACCAATGCTGTAACCCCGATGTTGAAGGCCACCAAATTTGTCAGGCACGGTTTGCCCTTAGTGAAGCCACATTGGCTGTCACCGATCACCTCCTTATCTTCCATGTGCCTTTGCATAGTTTCCAGGAGGATCTGCTCCATGATCTTGCCAAGCACAGATGTGAGACTGACCGGCCTGTAGTTCCCCTGGTCTTCCTTTTTTTCCTTTTTTGAAAATGGGGGTTATGTTCCCCCTTTTCCAGTCAGTGGGAACTTCACCAGACTGCCATGACTTTTCAAATATGATGGCTAGTGGCTTAGCAACTTCATCTGCCAGCTCCCTCAGGACCCGTGGATACATCTCATCAGGGCCGATGGACTTGTGCCCCTTCAGGTTCCTTAGATGATCTCAAACCTGATCTTCTCCTACAGTAGGTGGTTATTCATCCTCCCAGTTCCTGGCTTTGCCTTCAGTGGCTTGGGCAGTATGGCTAGAGCACTTGCCGGTGAAGACTGAGGCAAAAAAGTCATTGAATGCCTCAGCCTTCTCCATATCCTGGGTAACCAGGTCTCCCATTTCCTTCCAGAGAGGGCCCACATTTTCCCTGGTCTTCCTTTTATCACCAACATACCTATAGAAGCTTTTCTTGTTGCCCTTGATTCCCTGGCCAGATTTAGTTCTATCAGGGCTTTAACTTTCCTAACCTGATCCCTGGCTGCTCGGACAAGTTCTCTGTATTTCTCCCAGGCTACCTGTCCTTGCTTCCACCCTCTGTAGGCTTCCTTTTTCTGTTTGAATTTGTCCAGGAGCTCCTTGTTCATCCATGCAGACCTCCTGGTGTTTTTGCCTGACTTCTTCTTTGTTGGGATGCATTGCTCCTGAGCTTGGAGGAGGCGATCCTTGAATATTAGTCAGCTTTCTTGGACACCTCTTCCCTCCAGGACTTTATCCCATGGTACTCTACCAAGCAGATCCCTGAAGAGGCCAAAATCTGCTCTCCTGAAGTCCAAGGTAGTGAGCTTCCTGTGCGCCATCCTCACTGCCCTAAGGTTCTTGAACTCCATCATTTCATGGTCACTGCAACCAAGGCTGCCTTTGAGCGTGACATTCCCCACCAGCCCCTCCTTGTTGGTGAGAACAAGGTCCAGCATAGCATCTCTCCTCATTGACTCCTCTGTCACTTGGAGAAGGAATTTATCATCAGGTCATTCCAGGAACCTCCTGGATTGCTTATGCCCTGATACGTTGTCCCTCTAACAGGTATCAGGGTGGTTGAAGTCCCCCATGAGGACTGGGGCTTGTGAACATGAGGCTGCTCCTACCTGTCTATAGAGGGCCTCATCCGCTCGGTCTGCCTGGTCAGGTGGCCTATAGCACACCCCCACTGTCACCTGTCCCTGCCCTCCCTTTAAGCCTGACCCATAAGCTCTCGGTCGGCTCTTCATCCATCCCCAGGTGGAGCTCCATGCACTCCACCTCGTCATTGATGTAGAGGGCGGCACCCTCTCCTCCTCTTCCCTGCCTGTCCTTCCTAAAAAGCCTGTATCCTTCCATTCCAACACTCCAGTCATAGGAGCCATCTCACCACATCTCCATAATGCCAATAAGATCATAGCCCTGCAGGCGTGTGAACTTCTCTAACTCCTCTTGTTTATGCTATCGTGCATTTGCATAGAGGCATATTGACTCACACTATACAAATGACTACCGGTGCTATGAATGTCTCTAGTTATTTCTTTACCAAAACAAACAAAACAAATGTCTTGCTGAATATGGGGCCTTTTTTTTATGCTGTGCTAGGTGTGATCTCATAGGCTCAGATGTAAACCTTGGAGGTTTACTGTGGCTCCAGGAGCCTGGTTGAAATAAACAGTTCTTTAGAAATCTTCTGATGAAAATAAAATGATAAATATGCACTGAACACCATGTTCATAAATGACTAAAACTGCTAAACAAAGTTTCCTGGGTGATGGAGTGGAAGTGTTTGACATCATATGCAAATGAGAGTTATTAACCTCTCTAATGTCAAATGGGAGGAAATAGCCAGGATAAACAGCAAAGGGCATTAATTCTGTCCAGCAGTTTCTGCAAATTCTGAGTCAATATAGACAATTTTATCTTTCAATTCCCAGAGCTGGAGTCATGCAACAAACCTGTGATTAAAGGATTGGCTTATTTTTTCCTGTGCTTTTTCTGTATTATAAAACTGTATGTACAAAAATAAAGACTATGGCTTATTGCATGCTGCTGTGCATCTGGCCCGTGCTGCTCAAGGCCCATATGCCCCCCTTCTAGATGTGACTAAGGGGCTTCGCTCCCCCTGCGCTGCCGCCCTGGACAGGCGGTACAGAAATGGTTGGGTGCTACACCATGCCACCCTCCACCATGCGCCGGCCTCTTCCACCTTGACACTCACTAACACCCAACCCTGGATCCCTCACAACACAGCGATTTAAGTCGGATGCGGTTCTCTAGGTTGAGGGTAAGAGAAATAAACCCTACAGGAAATTACATCAGGAGAGATGCGTGGACTTTGCTGGACAACATAAACAGGGAAATACTTGGCCTGGGCAATGGATTTGGGGAAATTTATGTTCTATAAAATGGTTCTGCTGGGATACTTTGTGTTTGAATATTCCATACCTGGGATTAGATTGTACTGTGTCTAAATATAAAGCTTATCACCTAGTGGCAATCCTTTTCATTGGCCCCAGGTTTTTCCCTAAAAACCAGGTTCTAAACATGTGGCTGTGTTTCACTCGATATGGGCAAAAATGTAGTGCTGGGCTTCTGCACTTGCTTTTATTTTTTTAGACTATGTCTCTTCTGTTCTACTCTATTCCACTCTGCTCTTCAGATGCAGCCAGCACTGAGGTAGCTCAATGCCTGCCTGAGCTTCACGCACTTTTCTACCTGATGCTTTCTGGGTTGCCCTGGTTTCTTCTTCCAGTAGGCTGGAAGGAGAGAGAAGCCTGAATAGCAGATAAATGCATCATTTAGGGCCTTTCTTTAAATTGTCCTCAGAAGTAAAGCAACAAAAGTGAAATGAAGGTCACATATGAAAAGAGAGACCTACCTGGGTAGCCCTGTTGCAATGCAGAAGAGGTCCATGATATCTTTAGAGTTGCAATATTTACTAAAGATCACCTTCCAAACCAAAAAGCAGCAGGGGAAAAAAAATGAAGACAAAGAAGAGAAAGGACAGTTAGTTCCCAGTGAGATATGAACTCTATTCAGGTATGAACTGGGCTAATTTTAAGGCTCATCCTACCACTTCAATTATCTCATTTGACTTGTGAGCTGGAACATTTCTCTACACCTGTTTAATACCTGTGCTTTTTTTGATAAAGCAAGCAAACTTTGGAGACCTAATTGCGCTGTTCAGAAGTAGAGCAATAACGTATGTGAACTGAGAGCAAAAGGTATCTCATAATGCAGTATTGCTGCAGGATGATAACAGCTGCAAATTTAAGGATGTAAGAGCCCAGATTTAGGAAGAAAACAGCCCAGATTTGGGGAGGTCCTTGGATAGTATAAAAGGGCACTGCTTTTTGGACTACACCAGCTTAAGCTAGCTTTAAACGGAACAGAGGTTTTTTTCCCCACCAATTGTGCCGAATTTGCTACGGTCTATCGGGCTGTATCATTCCTGTTATTAGGTCAGAGCTCAGACCTTGAATTACAAAATTTGCCACTGTTACCTCCCCACGCCCCCAAACACCTCTTCATCCCCCTGCCCTTCCACGCTCACCAGGCAGCACCTATGCGGAGAAAACTGTTTGAGCAGTGGGTCTGGGAGTGCAACATCCCCTTGACCCTGTTGCGATGTGGCCTTTAATGACGTGACCCCATGCCCCATCAGGGCATGTCGGGGGTGGTGATCCCTGGTTGAGAAGCTCTTCTGCAGCTGGGGTGGGGGGGCAGAAAGCCTCTCTGTGTGCCTTTGATTGTCTATGGTGGAGGCTTTGAAAGCACCATGGGAATAAAATGCCTCATTGCAGTCAGCCCTGGCTCATCTTCTCAAAGCCAGGAACAACAGTGAGCGGTGGGGCTGATTTGTCTGGGGACTGCTGGCATCAACGGGGCAGCCACAGGCTGCGGGGACCAGTTTGTTGTGGGGAGTGGGGGGAGGCGGTGGTGTGGAGCAGGGCAGCTTTCCTGGCCAGCTCTGGAGCTCAGCTCCCTTGCGCCCCCGAAGAAGGAATAGCCATAGAGCCTCTGGGTTCAGAATGCAGCAGTTCAAAGGGACTTGTGGACATCTAATGGCAAAACTCAGGAGGAGCAAGGAAGTCGTATTTCACAGATGAGGTCTGAGGCACAGGGAGATCAAGGTCAAAAATCTCCTCTCCTTGTGGGTGCCTTGCTGGAAACACTGTTTTCCACCCCTCATGACCACCCGTAGCATCCCATATTCTCAGGCACAGTTTTCATTGCCATCCATCACAGGCACAGGCGATGTGCATGCCCACAGATCAGCCTCGAGGCTGGTGACCCAGAAAATGAGGAACATGTCACCCAGGATGTCTTTCCAATGGTTTGTTTTCTCTGCCTTGCCTCATGTTGCCAGGGGCTGTGGGCAGGGGGGCTGCAGGCAATGGGGGCTGCCGGCAGCAGGGGATGCCACCACCCTCTCTGGATCTGGCTGGTTGAGCAGGACCCATGTGTTCTGCAAGGTGAGGACCACACTGGAGAAATAGCATGTCATCATCCAATTAAAGACTCTTCTGATGGGCATGGGTGCCAGGAGTTAATTAAGCCTGCAGCCTCACTCCAGCAGTCTTGGCCTTTGAGTGCTTTAATTCCTAAATCCTAATAGCGTTGCAATAACACAGTTCCCATGTGCCTTTTCTGAGGTGCCCTGGTTCAGACACCAGGGGAAATCTCTCACCCAGAGGTGTCTAGTGGCGCTGAGCTGGACCCCTGCCGCTGGCAATGGCGAAGCCATGGGAGAGCCTGCGGGACGTTCTGCCAGTGAGGAGCTGCTAATGCCTGCTCACAGCTCGGGGCATTGTGAGCCTGAAGTATTGGGAGCATAAGGACAAAAGGGCAAGATCTGGCCAGCCTGGCTGAGTCCTGTTGTGCTTGGGCTGCGATGCACTGACACTCAAGCTGAAGCAAAGCTTCAGACCTCAGTTTTCACTGGTGGTGAGGAGCCCTCTTACTCTTGAGGGAAGCGTTAGGGGTTTTGTGGTAGAGAAGAGAGTGATATTGGTCACCTCAGGAGGTGGCTGTGACGGATACATGCGTGCACACCCACCTTACCTGTTTTCCGACACAGATGAGATTACACCAGGCAATATCTTTACTTTATGAAACATCAAGGCACTTGATTGCTGAGGTGGTTAGTAACTGCTATCAGGGCAATGGGTGGGATTCATGCCTGGGTGTGTTTTAAAAGCCTGTTTTGCCCAGTGATTGGCCCTTGGTTATTAAAATACAGCAGCAATCAAAGCAATAAAACATGGCCAATCAATTTCAGATAGGGCTGAAACCCCACTCCTAGCAGAACACAGCATCCTACCGGAGTGATAGCTGCTAAAATCGTCTGACAGAGTATTGGAGGGTACAGTAACTGGTACATGCAGTAACTGAGGAGATGATGTTAATTGCAGCTGAACAGAGGGCTTGTGATGTGCCAGGCGTGCTATTTCAGGTATTGAGGTTTCTTATTCTGGAAATCAATTATTATTGACCAGGACAGATAAGAGAGGAAAAGATTAAAAAAAAAAAAAATTAAAATAAGAAAGCTGGCCTGACTCATAGAAACCATCAGGAGCTTCCAATGCATTGAGGATGAATTTTAATGCTTCCTTTACTCCATGTAATGGTGAAAGAGTGGGAAGTAAAACAAAGACTGTAGATACTATTTTCCAGATTATGAGCTATCTCCATACATGCTTTTTAGATTTCCATACTTGGCATTTTTACTTAAGTCTGCTAAAAGTGGATTTGTGAATCACTTTGATACTCATCTCAGGATGGTTGTCCTCAGCTGGTTGTTGTGTTTTTTTTTTTTTAATCGAAGAGCATATGATACTAAAGTTTTCTTCTATTGTAACCTGCTGAGCTTTTCCGACCAACTTCCTTCTGTTCTAAAACAAAGCAGCCAGCCTCAGACATTTCCCAGCAATTTACAATTGTTCCTGTTATTGCCTGCAGGTTTATGTTCCCAATAAAGTCAATGTCAGTTGTACTGATGGAATACAATTGGAATGTAATTTGGAGAGACAGGAGGACAGTAATGTGCACTATCGATTGCTCCGGTACAATATAGGAATCCTATTTCCCTAAAGTCCATTATCATTGCAGGGACATTAGCAACATGAAGGCAATACAGTGACATTTGGTTTGCAGCCACACTTCAGCCAGATGGGACACATGGTTTCTCCCGTGACTAGGCAAGATGGTTGACCTGCAGCTTTGAGGATAGGCAGCTCTGTTGGCACTGGGTGGAAAAGCAAGCATCTTACCCAGTCCTGTGAAGATGTCCTTACTTGGGCAGATGTCCTGAAGCCATTGCTCTTCAGCCCAGGTCTCCACGATGATGATTTTCTGGCACTGTTTGTGGGTCTGATCCAGACCCACAGTCAGCAGTGAGGCACTTCATCTCCCTTCAAACCTGCCTCAACTGTCTCTGACCCACAGTCATCATCTTGCTTAGGTTCCTGTTCCTATCCCTGGGTGGCAAGCCGCTGCTGTGATGTGTCTCACAGCACCTCACTCTCTGCATTAGTGCCCAGCAATGGAAGAAATCACTGCTTAGGACGGGACTGAGACCTTGCTATGGAGCATAACAGAGGCCAAAGGCAGGAGACCACAGCAGTTTCTACAGCTGTGGTAGTGGCCTAAGATCACGCATGTATAGGGCATAGACAGGTTTCCCCATAATACGCATCAAAAAAGTGCAGTCACACAGGTCAGCAGAGCCCAAAAAAGCCAGAGACGCAGCTCCTGACACACCTCTTATGAGAAAGAGTGGACACAGGGACTCCAGTATTTCGTGGTGGTATGAGACTCTCCTGCAAGACTGGACAGCACAAGACACTCCTTTGCCAGCGTCATTTCTGAAAGCAAAGGCAGAGCCAAAATCATGTAAGCAGAGTCACAGAGGCGATACACCACATGGGAAAGGGAAACAGAGGCCTCTGCTTCAGCCTGCAGATTGATGACTAAATGCCACAAAGAAAATCAGCCACATATAAACCCTGTTAATTGCATCTCCCTTGGATTTGTGCCAGGATGAAAAAGAATGTACTCCTTAAAAATGATGCAGCATCTGCAAACAATTCATTTCCCCCGTTTGAGAGTTAACATTATTTCATATTGCTGTCCTTGTTACTGTTAGCAAAACTTCTACCATGTGTAGAAAAAAATGACAGGAAAACTAGTCTTCCCTGAATGCTCAGCTTGATCATTTTAATAATTCTCCATCAAGACCAAGAAGTAGCCATTTGATTTAAGTGGGGAATGCTGTCTGCCTGCCTTGGAAAGTAACGTGAAGCAAAGGAAGGAAAAGCAGAATGAATAATAACTGAGGCTTTTTGGAGTGGAAATAATATTTTAATGAAGCATGCAGTGACTGCGAAGTAGGACAGCATGACTTGATGGGGATGCCTGGTTCCTGACCCAGAGCTTACTTCTGTGGGACTGGTTTCTTTCCTGGAGAGAGTTCTGCATTTTTTGAAACATCTTCTTCTGAAATAAGGGGCCATTGTCTCTTAATCCGTAGTATCCACCTCTGGTCAAGGACAGGATTTTAAAAGCCCTCTCAGAAAGAGCAGGGATTAAGACCCCTGCTACTCTGGCTGGCTTTCTCACTCAGAGGAGCAGTTCAATATTAAGGACTGTGATGGAAATATTACTAAGGGACCATAGTGCATATACTCTGCAACCTACCAGCTTACAACTAATCACATTATATTTTGCTTTCAGATACGATGGGTGAAAACACAGCCTACAAGTCCAACTTATGTTCTGCATTTGATCCTCAGAACAGCTAATCCTCTCTGTAAACTGTAAACCCTGTCCAGAATGTTGTCCTGTTCTGATCTGTTGTTGGTAATTGGGTTTTCTTCCAAGAATTTAACTTGTGTTTGGGGTTTTTTTACCCTAGTAAAATTCCTAAATAAATGATGCAGACATATTTTCAAAGCCAGCCTATCCTCAGTTTCCAGTCCTACTTCTGTTTGCTGGTCTCAACATGCTGTGTTCAAGACTTTTAGCACTTGGTGATGTCTTTCATTCAGCTCAGTGAGCAATATTCAGAGTCAGGGCTGAAAGTGCAGAGCTGAAACAATCTAAAATGATAATCTTTCACTAATGAGAGTGGAGGAGAGTGTGGCAGAAAAGAGTCCGGTAAAACTCACTTATGTATCTTGCAGGTACTGTGAAAATTGTTGCTGCTTCTGCAACAGCAGCTTTCACTGAGGATTTCTGAATTGCTAAGGCAGAAGGCTGACGTGAAATTCTTCGTTGTGATTTTCCCTGTCTCTCCAGTGGTCTTTGTTGTCCTTATCAAAATGAAGCAGGATCCAGAACTGTTGCTAGCACTCTGTAGAAATCACTGGAAGGAATTAGTATTTCTAAATGTGTAAGCAAATAAGTCTCCCTCAAAAAATAATGATAAATGACCTCATCAGTCATGGTTCCCAATATCCAACAGAAGTCTTACCTAAAACCCCACATCTCAACATCTCCCAGGTTTCTCATTCTTTGGAACAGGTTGCCCAGGGAAGCTGTGGAGGCCCCATCCCTGGAAGTGTTCAAGGCCAGGTTGGGTGAGGCTTTGAGCAATCTGGTCTAGTAGGAGATGTTCTTGCCCATGGCAAGGGGGTTGGAACTAGATGATCTTTAAGGCCGCTTCCAACCTAGACCATTCTATGATTCTATGAATTCAGATACAGGCATAGCATGAGCCCAGCTATATCCAAAATACCTGTTTTTTATTTCTCTCATTAACTAACAGCTGATATTTGGAAAACCACACCATTTATCGTAGCTTCAAATGTTAAGCAGCATTAAAAATAGTATGCTAGATTTGCCATCTGGTTGATGCAGTAGGAGCTTCTCTAAGAGAGGAACAGAGAATAAGTGCGTGTGTGCGTGGGGAAGAAAGCGCGAGAGCCCTCAGCTGAGAGTCTGAGCAAAAATGAAGGCTCCCCCGAGCTCCTCAAACACTACTTCTGTTAGAGGATGAGGAGTGTGGTAGATGTTTTACTTCCAACAGTCAGAGCTCTGCAGTCCTGCTGGTTCACACTTACCTTTGGGCAGTGACGCAGCTTGACAACATTCATTTCAACACGACACCTAAGTGAAATGTACAGGTGGGATTCACCTGATGTAACTTTCGACATCTACAAATTTGGCATTTCATGCATGTTGCTCTGCTACTCTCCGTCTTTTGCCAGTAGAGAAAGAGGACAACTTCCAAAGGGTAAATCGGCCCACATGTCTCCAAAACCCAGTTTAAGATGGGATGAATCATCCTCTGGAGGTAACACCCACCTCCCCAGTGACTACGGGGAAACTGTGTGACTACGGGAAAACTGTGTGACTAGCTTGGAACAGTCATCATTAACTTTTAGATGGCTATGGTTAACGGTTAAATGGGGTGAATCCCGTTATTTTCCTAATTATATACATTACTCCAAAATGAGAAATGGAAGCCACCAGACAGAGCTGACGTATCAGGAGCCCGAGGCACATGGCTATGTGGTAAGTTGCAATTCCCATCCTTATAACATCCTTGAACGGAGCGCTATGGGAAAAGAGATTTTTCTCTTTTCAGGAAAGAGAAAATGTCTACGATACAGTCATACATGTGATCCCCAGGGCAATCTTGGACATCTATTGAGAGGGGCAGCATGGCAGGTGTTGGCTTTGTCACTATGAGCAAGGAAGGATCTCATTACTTTTTAGAGTCCCTGGGGCTCATAGAGGAATCCAGGTTACATTAAAGAGAGCCTTGTGCAACCTGCTGACTATACCAAGGGACATACTGCTACTATTCAGTCTTTCAGTACTAATGATTAATGGCAGAACATAACCAGGAACCAGCAAGGCTGGTTGTGAGAGGCTGAGCTGAAAGTTTCTTATTTTCTGCAGCAGACATAGAAGTATTTCAACCTTTGACAAATAACAGAAATGTCTATACTCTGGCTTTACTTAACATAAAAAGGGCACACAGTTGCTGCTAATGGAGTACTAAGTGCAATTAACCCTGTAGCACATTAATGCATTAAGCTTGAAATGTTTTGTAAACTGGATAATAAGGTTGCTTTAGCACCAAATGTCCTCACTAAATTTGAGTGAAGCTGGGCTGCTTGTTTCAAAACTACTCACACAATTATGTCTGACATTACCACACGCTTGATAATATATGGACTGTCAGAAGGGTAATGTTAGTCAGTGGAGTAAGGAAAAGCAGGTATGGTGAGAGGCTAGTGAAGGGCCAATTTGCAGTTCACTAGAAAGGTGGTAGAAACAAAATGGTTTTGTCTTGTTTGTATTAAGCCAAAAGAGTTTGTACGTGAGTAGCATAAGTTGCTACGGTTAGCTTGTCTGAAACCATAGGTATGGCTAGCAGGAGAGTGTTAGACCTACACTTTGTCTTGGCTAACGTAAGCACAAACTCTAGTAACTATAATAGACTGCATGTGACTTCAGAAAGATAAACAGCAGTAAACAAGCCTTTTTGGGTGATGGCTACAGAAGAATTATGGAGCTATGCTGGAATTACAGAGCTGTGCTAGGATTATGGTTTGGCTGTCTAAATGCTCTGAGGAGCCCTTTGCTGGGGAGGAAAGAGAAGGGGGAGTAGGAGAGAGAGAGGCCTCAAGTATGACATTTTTTCTCACTTTTTTAAAAGTCTGGTTTTAAGCCATTTGTACTCTTTAAAATGTTTATGTGCTGTAATGTGATGGAGTTTTAGGAACCTGCTGTTCATTTCATGCTGCTTTACGAGAACATCTAGCAGCAGCCTTGAATTCACCAGGGCCAGCTAAAATCAGAGAGCCAAGGTGAGCTGAGACCACTGGCCAGACTCAGGCTGTGCTACCTAGCACCTTCCCTTGCCCACAGAGATCTGCCAGCACTAAGAAAATGGCCTTGATTTCACAAAAACATACTTATGCCTCACCATGCTAAAGAGGGTTTTGGCATCTGATTGTCCATGTGCGGGAGGAACCTGCGAACGCTGGCCAGGCACGGTAGCCCCCGGAGATGTCCATGTCCTGACTGCCCCTGAACCCCTCCTCTGGGTACCCCTCCGATGGTCGGCAGCTGAAAGGGTATTGCCTTAAATCCCTGGTCCAAACAGACAAGGAATTGGGTCCATGGGCACCGCAGAGCATGCTTGCCCTGCTGTGCCGAGTCAGTCACAGACATGCAAAAATATTTAATTGCCTTGAACTGATCGTCACGCCATTATTTTTCTGCAGTGTTTTGTTTTTAATCTGAATCCAGTTTGGCGTGTTAAAAATAGCACATTGAGCTTTGGAAAAATCTGTTGGGTTTGCATTTATACCACAGTTGCTGTTGCTCTAATTAAAAAGAAAAGCTCACATGACAGAAACGATTTCTACGTGCTGACATTTCAATGCAACAACCACACCACCAAAATGCAGTCTTAGCTTTGTTCTGTTCATTGTGGACCTCGGGCCAAGAGGAAGAGTGGCTGTGGATGGATCAGTGTCCTGCTCCACAGGTCAGTACAGTAGACACCCAGAAAGTTGAACTCAATACATTTCTTTGAGGGAAAAAAAGGTCATTTCTCTGTTTGGCATCCAGAATGACTCAGTCAACCAGCAAAATGGCTCCAAAATTCTTTACTGGCTTTCTGAAGAGGAAGAAAATACCACCCTGAGTGATTTCCTTGAATCCTTGACAAAGGCGGCGGTCCTTTTCTTTTTTCCAGTTAGCTCAGGCTCTGTACCCCTCTGACTTTCCATCCTTGTTACAAATGTGATGCTGATTAAGACACTGGAAGCAGAAATCCCCTTGAATGAAGCATTTTTCTCAGAAGAACTCCTTACAACTCTGTAAGCAAAGCCACTACCTGTGACATTTGAAAATGAGAGCCATGAAACCACTACTCATCTGGGAATATGGCCGCTGGCTGGTTTGGCTCTGCTACCATCTAAATCTCAAAGGTTAAAAGAAAATGTTCCCCAGTAGTTTGTTCATGGAAAAAATTTGGGCATGGGCTGGAGAACATTTTCTTGCTGGTGGATTTTTAATTCAAAACAGACTCAATAGGAATTTGTCTTAAAAATGCAGCCAAAGGGTTAATAATGTTATGAAGGAAAATAAGACTCCAAATCTGGCTTAACTTTGGCAGAGCAAATCTCACTTCTCCGCTGGCAGGTTGGGGGTTTGGGTGCTTGACCCCATCTAGTGGCACTCCAGGAACAATGAGAAATCCCCATCCACGGTGGTACTGCAAGATCACCTTATCCTGTATGAAACACCATCACGGCTTTCCCTGTCCTGCTGTATTCTCCTTTGCCTGGCAGGGGACCAGGCTGTGGCAGGGGTGAGACATGGACATGTTTCACAGGTGTGCTAAGCCCCGGGCACGCGTGTGAAGCGCAGAGGTAGGTGTGTGTTCAGGCAAGTGAGTAATGAATTGCTGGGTGTCTCTGGGTGAGAGGATCCTTTAAAATAAACAAAGCGAGCGGTGCTTGTTTCCCCCAGACGTGCATCTCCTTATGTAGGCACTGGATAGGAAGCACATTATGCTGTAACTTCATTTTTCAACCAGCTCCGAGAACAAGTGACCTCTTTGAAGCCAGTTTGCACAGAGCCCCAGTTCAGCACGTGGCTTTAACGCTGCAAAGCCTTTGATATTCCCTCTCCAGCAGCCCCAGCGTGGCTGTCCCTTCCACCTCCTGCCTCATGTTCGGCTCTGCCTCCGCTATCTTGGCAGATGGCTGCCCCACGGGAGACCTCCATCCCCTGCCCCTTTGCCAGGACACAGCTAGCAGCAGCCCGAGGCCTTCCCCTGGTGGACACAAAAGCTCCCCCCTTTGGGGATCTTAAGCTCAGGTGCCTGTGGGGGGTTCCGCAGTTGGTGTCTGCTGGGCTGGGGTGGATCATCTCATGTCCCTCCCAAAGCAGAGCCCTTGCTGCCCAAACATGGGGAGATGCTCAGTCCACCTACTGGAGGAGAGCCCATCCCTTCGGTCAGCTTTGGTGAAGATCATTTTCTGCCTGCCCATGCCTCTGAAAGGGCAGTTTATCAGACTGTGACAAATGACAGGGAGTCTTTGAGGGTGGAGGTGGGATGGGGGCCAAGGGGGAAGGGCAGGAGCCGAGGAAGTTATTGAGGCGAGGGCTAGGCTTCCCCAGTGCGATGTGGGAGTGATGCACAGCAGCACAGGGCTGGGCTCCCCTCTGCTCCCAGCCTCCCACCGCCCTCCCACAGGAGGCTATTGACTTCTGGGTACTGATGGCGCTGACCTTGCATGTATGGACCTCAGCCCTTCCTCTGGGATGTGCCGGCCTCGGGCGCCGTCCTGTGTTCAGCCCCTGCTGATGGTGCCTCCTTTATTTCAACAACTACTGAGAAGGGTTTCAAAATCGGCAAACTCTCCTCTAGCAAGCAGCATGGTCCTTTGCCCTCCCCGCTGTGCCCCTCTGGACCTGCTGACACACAAACCTACTTAGCTTAATCCAAGACTCCTGTTGCAGAGCACTTTCAAGTGCTCATCTGCAACGTGCAGGTTCCCAGGGGGGTGGCATGTGGCTCCCTGAGCCTGGTGCATCCCTTCATTTACCCCAGTGCCGAGGCAAAACAACTTCTCCCAAAGTCAGTAGCACGCACTGTGGCCACACCGGTGGAAATGCAGAATGAGGCTGCGGAAACACAGAATTATCTGTGAATAATTGCCATCACAGCTAGCGCTGTGGTGGGCTGCCCAGTTCTATTGCATGACTCTGCGGTGTCCAGTGAGGCAGTTGCAAGTTGGAGATGAGCCCTTTCAAACTCAACAAGCGGTGCTATAATGAAGCTCGTACCTCATTACTGGGTTGATGAGCAGCTTAGCACTGATTTAATGAGCACCCTTTAGAAGCCTCCAATACTGCATTCCTTGGAAGATTAAGGGTTGCTTTTTTTTTTTTCTTTCTTTCTACTGATGTTGTTACTGAGGAGGCATGGGAATCCAAGATATGCCCTGCTTACCCCTGGGTGAACCCCATTTACACGGCATTTTTACTGCAGGAATCCTTCCAAACATTGCACAGATGGAATTTCACATCTGACAAAAGAAACAGTAACATTTATTGGCCAAAAAAACCTTAATGCTGCCTGAGTTTGCATTTCTTGCTCATGCATTTGTTCCTCTTCTGTGTTTTTAGTGTCAAAATCACTCTCTAGAGACTGGTTCTGCGAAATGCTACTTTTTTTAAAAAACAGAGTGGATGACGGATGATGTGCTTTACCAACATCTATGGAAACATTTACCATCCTTTCAAAATACCAAAACATTTTTGTACTGAACAGTAAAGGTGCCAGGGAGCTCCGTACAAGCCTTGCTTTTTGGGGCTGCCAGGTGATCAACTCATTAAGCCCCAGCAAAAAAGAAGCAGCGTCTTCAGCTCAGCAGAACCGGCATGCTCCTGCCCACCGGTACGGAGGAGCCCGTGGGGGCAGAGGGACCACCGTCACGTCTAAGCCCTGAGATGGATGAAGAGGAGTAGCCTGCTGTGGGGGACCTGGCGCAGATTTGGATTCTCCGAGGTCTTGTTCCTGAGGACGGGACTCTGGCAGTCACGGTGGGTCTCCAGGGCAGTGGCAGAGGGGACCGTAGGCAATGGAGGCGTGCGTGGTGGGACGGGACTGTAAGTATCAGCTCTCCCTTTACCTCAATTCTGCGGTCACTCATACAGCAAACGGAAGGGAAGGGAAAGGGTATCATCTTTGCTGTTTCTTTTTAAAGGAGAAACAAAAGGCGAGGCTGGCTGAAATGAAAATTTAGAGCAGGAAGACGAGAGAGATTTGAATTTTGCCAGTCAGAGTTTACTTGCTCTTGAGCCTCGCAGCAGCTTTCTATTACAAAAAAGGCACTTGGTTTGTGGCCAAAGAATTGCTGACAAAAAGAAGAAAAAGGCGACTTACAGAAATGTGGCGGCATTGTTTCTGTTTAAAAGCAGTGGGCTGTCAGCTTGACAGCGTGCGAGCTCTCCCTTTTAGCCAGAACACATTTCTCCCGCAGTTTCCCCTGTGCTGTGAACCGTGGTTAAGCAAACGAGGCAGGCTAATGGAAATGAAAGTTTTAATTGATGTTTATCACCATTTACGAAGAAGTTGGCAAAGGTGGTGGGGACCCCGCAGCCCTCCGGCGATGCAGCGACACAACCCATCGCACAACAGCCGGGCACCTGCCTGCCGTTCAGCTTGGCGGTAGGAAAATGCCTATCGCTAAACTCCCCCCGCCCCGGCAGGCAATCTCCAAATAACTCGGCACGTTGTTCTTTCCGGCTCCCACTGCTTGGGTGAAAACCTCTCCGCAGGCAAAACTTTGTAAACACGTCGCAACTCTGCTCCGGGAAAGGAAGCCTACATGGCTGCTGAACCAAGGATCCCCACACAGGCAGGGAGAGCTGGCAGTGCCCAGCCCTCCCCTGCTGCCAGCCTCCCCTTCCCCTTTAAATAAACATCCGTGTACAAAGCAGAAGCCACTCAAGATCTCCCCCCTCCCCTTAAAAAGAGATCTGAAGCCCGCAACAGCGCTGAATGCAAACACGCGTCTAACTCGCGTTACAGAAATAGGTCGTGCCGCAAACAGAGCCCGCAGCCGCTGCTGTGTCCGGAGACACTACTTTGTGAAAAACAGCAAAAGTACCTTTTGAATTCTTCCATCAACATCCAAATAAATACACTTGGGCCGGTAAGTTGAGGAGGCAGATCCCATCTTGTTACAGTTGGGCTTTCACTGGACCTTTTTCCAGTGTGAAACACAGCAGAAAATAAGGTTTATCCTACCAAGCCGAGCCACCACTGCCTGACAGTTTGGTGTCCCCGCTCTTCTGTGTCCCACTGTACTCTCATTCTGGGAAGGTCCCTCCTCTAACATGCATGCATTTTGCTGTGCCTCTGTCTCTCTCTACCACCTCCTTTTAGTTTTGCTTCCTTCCAAATCCAGCTGCCTGGGATGGGGAAAGACACAGGCTCCAGATGCTGTCTGCAAGTGCCCTCTCGATTCCCATAGCAACAACCCTTCTTGGCTTTAGGGCTGAGAGCTGCTGGGCATCCGCATTGTAGCTCTGACCCTGGGGCTGACCAGCTCCTGTTACACGCAAGACCAAGTGGTACTTATCCCCCGGGTGGGCTGGGGAGGGGGGGAACCCCCTTCGTCGAGGTGGTGAGAGATGTCATTTGGTTTTGTGGTGAAATAGGACCGTAATTGTTAATTAGTGCCGACCCTTCTGGTGAGCTGCCCACACCCTGCAAGTGGTGTGACAGGCTCCCAGCTGTCCCCTGCACTGGGAGCGTCCTTTCAGACACCCGCCGCAGCCGGGGCTCAGACCGTCTCAGCCCAAACTCGACAGCTCGATTTCCACATCCCTCCTGTTATCATTACAAGGACAGAAAGAAAAAGCAGCAGCTTTTTTTTCTCTGTAAGCTCCAGAAGCATGAAAAAAGTGTAAAGCCCATGCTCTCACCCAACACCCTCCATGACACCCCCGGAGCGAAGGAATTGGTTATTTAAGGGAATGTGAAGTATCCTGGCAAAGGCACCTCCCATGGGAAGGAGCAGCCGAAAACCAGGAGGGAGAGCAAAGCATCCGACGGTCGATTCACTGAGCGGATGCCAAATGCCATCTGCTGCGTGTCTGTGCCGTGCTGCAGTGCCTGCGCCTGTGGGGAGCTGAAGCAGCGGTGGTGGCGGTGGGTGACGCTCGGTCACGGAGGGGAGAGAGCTTTGGAGGCAGCGTCTCCTCCGCCCTCGCAGGGGAGAGGCTGCCTGATGGGCTGCAAGCACGCACAGCGGCTGGAAACAGCTCGTCCTGCCAGCGTTGGTTCTCGGTGTTTTCTGAGGCTTCTGATGGAGGAGCTGCAAAAACATTTCCCGGCCTTTTTTGTGCGGCAGCCTGGGAGAGTCGGGCTTGTGGCAGTGGGGTCGGTGCTGCCTCCCCTGCCCACCCCAGGCCTTTGCTGCGACATGAGCGAGGCACAACTGACCTGCAGAGGAGGCCAGTGTGGCCCTACGGGCTATGGCACGGCATGATGTGCAGCCTCGGCTGCCCCTGCAACACACAGGCAGGGCTCGTTCGCTGGGCGAAGGGGATTCGAGAGAGCTGGCGAGGGCTGAGCGGGTCCCGGAGCCAGTCTGGGAGCCAGAGCCAGGCTGGCCTTTTGGACCGAAGCCAGAGGTACTCCTAAAGCTCTCAGAGCCAGCAAGCGGCAAGGTGACTCTTTTGGGAGATGCAAGCCTTTGCTTCACACCCTTTCTCTGCCATCTTGGAGCAGGCACTTGAAGTCTTCCAGCAGAGCACCCTTGCCACAGTGGGGCTATCCCACGGGCTATGCTGTAAGCTATCCCCTAGGCTACGTCAGTCTGTCCCGTAAGCTGTCCTGAAGGCTACCCCCTAGGCTATCCTCTAGGCTATTTTGCAGTCTATCCCATAGGCTATCCTGTAAGCTATCCTGGAGGCTAATCCCCTAGGCTATCCTGTAGGCTATCCCGTAGGCTATCCCCATGGCTATTCTGAGGTGGGTGCAGCCTCTCCCACTGCAACAGCCCTTCCACATCAACCCAACTGCTTCTGTATATCAGTCGGGAATTCTGTGACCGATTGTTCCATATCCTACTCTCTGAAGCATTGCTTTAACCCCGTTTTACCATGGTTCACTCCTGAGTGACTTGATTGACCTTGACAAGCAGCAGGTACCTGAGGAAGATGGCTGTGACAACAAAAATGCAGCCTTTTAGAAAGAGGCAGCAAGAGCACCCACACTGGGAGATGCATATGGAGCATTTGGTTTTGTAGAGGAGGAGGCTGAGCTCTACCCCTGTGATGACCCGCTCCAAGAGTGGTCAGACGAGGTCACTGGTGCATTGCAGGATTTGATCGCACATCACTGAGACGTCTAATGATCTGAAACACACTGGTGAGCATCCACCTTTTGATTTCTATTTAGAAAAGTGACCAGCTTCTCCAGCCAGCAAAAAGACAGGGTCATAAATCCAGGTGATGATCCTGTTCCTCCCTCTCCATCCTCCTTGCCATATCTATTGTCCCTGTGTATTTAAATTGTTTCTTAAGCTCCAGGACCCATTCCCCCCCCGCCTTTAATTACATTAATACTTGTTGGAAAAATTGCTTTGCTGGAAAATTGCTGACTACTGCACTTTCCAAGAACTCTTCATGCAGAATTGGATCTACAAAAGCTGAGCTCTCAGAAATTATGGTAAAAGCCTGATGCAATCTAAAGCATAGCTGAGGCCCATGCCTGAAACGTGACAAAAGACGGTGTTCATCAAAGAGGATGTGCAGCTCCGTGAGATGGCTGCCTTCCTTTAGCTGGTTTAACCTTCCTGAATCTCCTTATTTCATTATACGCTATGCAACCTGGGGCAAAAATGACTTGGAAGACTTATCCTATCTTATTGAACCCTTCAACAGTTCATCAGCAGGGCCAAATCCTGGCAAGAGAGCGCCAGATGATGTTTCTCCATCGTTTGCCTTAAAGGAGCATTTTGATCAGCTACGGGCAGCACTAAGCTATTATCCCGCAGACGGCACGTCGAGTGTTGCACAGCTCTGCTTTGCCTTCTCTGCTAAGTTGTTTACCGAGACCAACACACACCACTTTGTACACACAACCCTTAAAACTAGATGTGGCTTTCAGAGGGCTGCGGGGCTTGAGCCTTTGGCCCGACGATCTGGCGGTGCCCCAGCCAGATGTCACTTACCCCGGCGGGTGCTCCCAAGGAGTAAAAAAGGTGCCTCTGTCTCCCGGTCCCGGCGTCTGCTCCATGTACGCGGTTCAGAGGCAGCTTTATTAGGGTTTCCAAGGTGTAACTGTAGGATATTCAGATCACACACGGTTTGCACTTGGACTCACGGCTGTCAAGGCACAAAACATCCACGCTGTCTTTACACAGGTCGAGATCCCCCCCTGCTGCAAACCCTGCTTAAAGGGAGAGCGTAAAGCTCTAGGGATGGAGAGGGCTGCCCCAGCCTCTCTCCACGCTGGGCTGGCATGGCACCATCCCTGTCCGCTCTGTCCCCATGGCTGCAACTGCAGAGAAGGGACAGAGGCAGCGAGCTGTCAAGGACAAGGCAGGGACAGCAGCACTGCTGCCTCTGCTCGCCTTTCCCATGGACTACCAGCCTGTGTGGCCCCTCTGAGGAGCTGCTCCTGTCAGACACATCTTGAGGTGGCAGCAGCCTTTTGCAATAGCCTACCGAAAATCTGTCCTTTCTCCAAAGCATCCCTGTCATCGACAGTCACCTATTTTCAGCCATGGGACGGGGTTTCCAGGGCTGGCTTCACCAGTCCTGAAGTCGCTGTGCTCACACAGTGGCACCCACTGCAGACCACGACCCCCAGCCTCTCTAAAACCTGGTTTTCCTGCAGCACTCAAGAAATCAAGTGCCCCTTGCAAATGCACATCCGAACTGGGGGAGTGCAGGGCCGTATTCTTCGAAGGGATTTAGGTGAGGGGGAAAAAAGCCAGATAAGTTAAACCTTTCAGTGAATAATCTCCCATTCGCTTTTCCTCAGAGAAACGGATTTCCACGAGTCATCACTGAACCTGTTTCCTCACTCTTTGCCGCACTTTGGCTCTCCTTGCCCTGCGTGATGGAGTGGGACCTCTCGGTGCCCTGCCTGCGGTGCCTGCCCCTGCCCTGCGCCCCCGGGGAGGCTGCGCGGGGCTCGACTCAGCACCAAATAGCTCACCCCACCTGAAGGGCAGGCAGAGGTGCCTGTGGTCGAGGCTGGGGAGGGAAATCCTTGGGTTTTCTGCAAAGCACAGAAGGCACCTTGGTGCCTATGAAGGGTGCTAATTAGGGTCCAAGGTTGTATTTGGAAATGCTTCCTGGGCTACTGGGACTGGGAAGGTGCAGCCTGGCCTTTGAAAGGATGGGCTGCCAGAGCATGAGTCAAGTCAAGTATTTTAAGGAAGGTGATATATTTTGAACAAAGTTTGCCTAGAAGAAAAAGTAGAGAATAATAATTTAAATAAATCAACTTTTTTCCTTCCCTACTCTGTATCTAAACCTCTCGGCTGCTTCCTCTGCCCAATAATTCCTTCTCTCGCAGGTCTCCTCCTTCAGCTGAAGGTTTCTTGCATGTGTGTGTGTCTGCCTCCATGCTCCCACAGGGCCTTGTATTACTGCTCGACCTCTCCACGCTGTTTCCCTCAAACCTACCGAACACCTGATTGCCCCTGGAGCTGGGAAGGTCTCCCTATTGCTCCCCTGGCTCTCTTCCCCTTCCTGCTTCACTCAGTCTTCTCTTCCTCCTTTCACCTTCTTTAGTGTTTCACCACTCATGCTTCTAGTTCTTTCTCCCCCACAAACATGTAAGTCAGGGTCGAGTCCATGCAGGAATTAACTTTCCGTGGCGGTTACGCTGCTAACAGCTAAACCGATGGCTATGCCAGCGTAAGCTCCGCCACCATGCCCGTTGCAGAGCATGACTGACCTTTTCAGTCCAGCTCTCACTCCTTTCCAAAAGCCTATGGAAAGCGTACGGCTTGCTGTATATGGAAATTTTAGCTTGTTTCTTTGCACATTTCTTTTATACACTGCCAGGTTTCCACAGGACTGGTCCTGGAAATGATCATATTTAATGTTAATTACAGAACGACTGATTGTTAATACTGGGACCTTTATACAATTTGTCTATACGGGCCCTGAAAGCCTGTGTTTGGCTCTTCACCACACAGCAGCGCAGCTCCCCAGCTCGCTCCTGGCTCCAGCGCCATTTCTGGGTCCAATGCTCACCCCATCCCCATCCCCAATCCACATGGTGCAGCCATAATCACCCACATCCTGGTTTCCATGGCAAACCCCCAGGAATGTGGGCTGGAAGGGAGCTGCGGCATCCCCTGACATGGCTGTTCCAGGGCACTAGAGCGCAGATATAGAGCCCCGAGGGCTGGAGACATAGCATTACTCACTCGGGAACCAGCCTTGCTCTTTAATCCAACAATCCTGGCCACCCCGGTGATAATACTGCCTTTATTCTGTTTACAATGGTTGTTAAAATTCTGGTAGCGGTAGTTCTCGCTTGTGTCTCAACACTCACACATACCAGTTAATAGGCTTAAATCTTGGGAAAGTAAAAATAGCAGGCTCTGTTGACTCACACATACTTGTCCGTGTGTGCAGTACTGGCTTGGAGAAGGAGAAGAGCAGTCTCAAGAAACAAGCGATCCTTCCACTTTATGACAGCATGTGTCCATTACAGCATCTGGCATTTCTTGACTTTCCTCTTTTGTCTACTGAGGAAAAAACCTTCTGTCTCCAGCTCTACGTTAGCATTTTTTTTAGTAATCTGTTTTCTAAAGCACTTGCAATACCTGGCAGCTCCCCAGGTTGATTTCCTGAAGGTCTCCCAGCAGTGCAAACCCATTGCCTTTCCCTGCTCCCTGCTGGGTGTGGAGCAGCCTCCACAAGCGTTTCTTTTCATTGCGGCACTAGCATCAGGTCCTTGGCACAGGCCCTGCACCGCAGTGGCACAGACAACCTTATGTCCTGATTTTGCTAAGAGCGCTTTGCATCACCTCCCCAGGCGACCCCTTCTCCCTGCCAGGAGCGAGCCGGACCTCGGGCATCACCATGCCCCATGCCCCGGTGCGGTGTGCTGCCAGCTGCCTACAGAGAGTCTTGGCTGCACTCTCTTCCCTTGCAACCTCTCTGCTTGATTTTCAGGCTCCCTTCCCTCTCTGCTTTCCATTTTCCACCTCTTCCCTTCATTTCTCCCTCCCCTCCCATCTCTGCAACCCAGTTCTCTCTTCCTAGGTCTTCATTTAAAGTACCAATGTGGAGCCAAGAGTACCCGAGTGTCTCACAATCTTGCCCTAGGCACTGCTGTATACCGTGTGAAGCACGCAATCCATACGTACCCACACAGATCCTAACTAGCTGCTAATGACACACGCAGTCAGCGTGCCGGTTCCCTGGTATAGAGCTTCTGGGAAAGCCCAGCTATAAAAGCTGTGTTTTCGTAAGGTTATGGAAGAAATTAGCAGACCCAACTGGAACTTTCAAGAGCTGATGAGAAAAAAATAAATGAAATTAACTGTGTCTGGAGTGACCCGCTTGATCATTCAGAGGGATGATAGCCAAGAAGTGGGAAAGTCAATTCCCTCTACTGGACAAGGTTGGCTCATGCTCTTGGCAGGGAAACCCGAGCGGGGGCCGCAGCCCATGCTCCCAAACGGGAGGGAAGCGATATATGGTTCGACTGGGAGAAAACTGCCTGGCATTTTATGTGGTGCAGGAAAGTGAAGTTGCTTCAGACGCCTCTTTTGGGAGACTGCCATCTGAGCAGCTCAGAGCTGTTCAGTGACTCACTGTAAATCAGCTGTTTCCATCTTTCTGACAAGCAGACCTCAGACACCCTAAAGTTTTGGCAACCCAAAGCCTAACAAAGGGTTGCTAATACTGGTGCCAGCCTGGCGTAACATATTTCACACGTTCACGAGATGTGGAGCCTGGGGAATTTGTGTCTGGGCTAAAGACCTGACATGGGCAGTGCAGGAGGCAGTCATTGCTGCATCCGTGACTCATCCGTGGGTGCCTCCTCGTCTGCACGCTGCCGCTCACCCCCTCCTAACAACGCTGACCCACTGTCACATCAGCAGGAATGGCTACAAAATGCTTCACCACTTGCTTTTCAGCCAGCTAGGTGCACTGGCAAAGTTTGGACCATGGGCAGGAGATTGTACTTCAACTGCATCACACGTGCATCCCATAAAAATCAGAGTTAGCCACGTGAATTCCTGGGGAGTCAGCATAAAGGGACTTTGCATATCTCTTTGCAGTACATAAAAAATTAGACCTTCTATTTTAACATGATTTTAAAAGTACAGACCTTCATGGATAGCTAGATAACATCTCAAATATATAACATCTTTCTATAATGTACATATTTTCTCGTATTTGTTCTGTTTGCACAGATGATTCAGTCCCGTTTCCATTAATGGGCAGAAGCACATTTTCTCAATAAAGAGATCAAAGGGTCTCGTCTTTTAGGGTGGGGGGCCAGACCAGAGCCACAGATACCGCATGAAAAGGATGACAAAAGCCTCAGGTAGCACTGAAAGTGCCGGATCCACCTCACCAGAATACTGAAGGCTGCGTGAAATGGGGAAAACTTTTACCTATTCTTGCAGTTTCCAAAATTACGTTGATTTCAGTGATGCTTTTCCCCAGCAGTGTTACCTAGACAATCACCTGTCACAGGTCTCTCTATTAGCATTGTCACCGTTTCTAAAAATCATAGGTCACGACCAAAGAAACTCAAAAGATTGGATGAGAAATCATTAGCGTCTGCTTTCAAATAACACATTTGTGCTTTTTCTTTTTACTTGTCTCCTATCTTCTGAACCTGACTGTTCATCCAGGTCACGTACGTGAGCTTTCGTCTACAACTTTGAAAGCCAGAAACTTTCACAAAGGAACAAAATTGAATTGAGAATTTCATGCAATAATAAGACTCCATTTCCTCAGGAAAACAGTAAATATCATAAATTAATGGTATGGTCAGGAGAAAGGGCAGTACTGAAGTATTACAGAATGTGAAATGGAAGTCGCTTACAGGGGAAGCGAGTGCCTCACACAAAAACATTTAATATTTTTCACTACCCTTTCTCCACCCTCCATTGGATTTTGCCCTGTACAGCCCAAGTTTTCACTATGGTGCTAGGTCTCAGCCCATCTTCCCTCCCCTCCTGCACCCTCCCTTTCTTAGAGGTGGCCCCAGGTGAGCCCCGAGACCAGTAACATCGGTTTTGAGACGTGAACATTTGAGTCCAAGATACTGCAAGAGGTAAAGAAAACAAGCTGAAGCCAGTGCTTCCCTTCCTAGCTCCTGCACAGGGAAGGACCCAATGTCACCACGTGGAGGCTATGCTTATTTAGCCTCAAAATTGAGGAGAGCAGCTCAGGGACCATCACCAGGGACAACTCTTGAAGCCATCCTCGAGGGCTCCTGGCATGACAGCTGCTGGCTTTTAGTGGGAAGCTTCTTCCAGAGAGGCTTTGTTAGTGGCTGGATCCTCTCCTGTCACACTCTAACACAGCTGAAGCTATGTCTCCTTCCTAGTCTTTCATCCTCTTCTTCCTTCTTTCTTCCCTCTTTTCCCTCTTTTCACTGGATTCACCTGGATTTTTAATTTTTTTTTTTTTTTTTTTTTTTAAAATCCTTATCCTCCCACCTTCAGCTGTGTCCACACAACCTGGACACTGAATGTGAAGGTTTTCCCCTCCTTGTATTTCTCCCTCTGCCCAATGCTTGATGAAAATGCACTGTTGGCTCTTAGCCACTGTCTAAAAGCTTCCTGTAGGCAGTAAACAAGTTTTTGGACAAGAAACTGAGAAGATCAAGAACAAAATGAAATAAACAAAAAGAAATAAAGTAAAGGCCCAGCAGACCTCCACTAAAAAGGGCACAATGTTGTGCCCAGCTCTTCTCTCCAACTTCATACCTTTTCCTTGCACTTTTATTCTTTTTTTTTGGTTTCTCCTGCTGCTCTTCCATCATCATCTCCTCTGACCAGTGGTCTGCTCCCCACTATCTGCCCTGGTGTCTTCACCTGCCATGGCTGAGGGAGCTCCATACTCTTCCCCCTGACCCATTTCATTCAATGGGCACAGTCTCCCTGCTGTTTGCCATCCGGCTCTCCTGCCAGCAGTACAACCAGCTCCGTGCCATCCCTCTGCCCAAGAAAATAGTGTCCACAAGGAGCAGAAAAGCCACAGAGCCAGAATCACTTACCAACAAAACAGGATTTCTGCAGAGACACAAAGCTCTACTTCCTTTGGAGCGTATGAGTGATTGACCTTCACGCTGGCTAGGGAGAAGGCCGAAGGCAACACATCACTTTGTTTCTCTTAATAAAATGGTGCTTTTGGTCTATTTGCCTTGTACACATCCCTCTCCCCTCCTCCAACCCAATCACACCGTGTTCCCAGAGTGAGCGACTGAGATCGGAGTTTTATTTGAAGAACTGCGCCTGTTGCTGAAGAGCTGCTGTTCAGAGGTGTGCCTGGTTTGTGTCCACGTGTCGGTGCGCATATGTGTCTGTGTGAGTCTCTATAAATCTTTGAGGTCTGGAGTGCATTATGAACACGCCTCCCCCAACACACACATACCCCCTGAGACATGTGGTGGCTACCATGAATTAAATATTGCTAGTGTGCTATAGCATTGTATTGCAATATGCAAAACATCACCATTACTAGCTATTTCTGCATTGCTGAATATTATTTCTAGGAATTTCCACGGAGTCCTCCATGAGGCTATCCAAACCTCCTACAAGATTAAGACATCCTGCCACCACCTGAGAGGAGCTGCACGCTCTTCTTGTGCCTTTGGAGTCTCATTTCTCCCCAGTGCTGCCGCTGCTGCTCTCCGGGTGCATCTGCTCTGTGTTTCTTTTGACACGATCGCTTGAGAGCCTGCCAGCTTCAACCACCAGCTCTGCTTCATATTCTAAAGGTGAGGAGGTTTAAGCTCAGCCGTGTCCTCCTGAGACACAAAATCCATCGCCGTGGATCACTTTGCAAAAGCATCCTGCCCTTGGCATCCCGGCCCAGCCTCCGCCAGCCAGCGCATCCCCCAGGGAGCATGAGCTGCCGCAGACAGCCCGGACACCTGTACGGCCAGAGCCAAGCAGAGGCTGCAGGCTCCAAAATGATCCTGGATTTGATTTTGGGTGAATCGAACTGTAATTCACAAAGTAATTGCTTGGAAAAACTTGCTTGAAAACAGACTCGTGCCACAGAATACTAAACTTGCTGGGAAGTCACGCAGCACCCGAGTGCTTACTAGATCAATTTTTTGGCCTACAAAACCCAAGACTAGCAAGACAGTTTATCATGGGGTGGTTTGTTGTTCTCAGCAGAACCCATTTACGTGGACAATGTCAACTGTGCTTGAAAACAGAGGCAGCAAAAACAACATAGAAGGCAGTTCCCGAGGTTTACAGGGACGCATAAGGTCAACGTGCAGGAGCTTCTAATCATCCATTTTGACTGCTTTTATGGGTCTGGGAAGGCTGAAAAAACTGTGTATGGGAACCAGGCTGCACTTAGGAATACCATTTCCTTTCTGATGATACACAGAAATGACATTTAGATGCTGCGTTGACAGATGCATTATTTTATTAGAGGATTTCAAGCAGGCAAATACAGGAGCTTTGTTTTCCCTGTTACTGTATGACTTACATCATCTGTAACCTTTCTACCAAGCCGTCTCATTTCAAATGACAGTGAAAATTGTTCTGAGAACTAGATGCGTTAGTTCTGCTTCAGATGTTCAGAGGATTTCAACCATTCACCATTTCTAGGTGCTTTGCTGGAGAGGGATTTCATCCTCCTCAAAAAATTATTTGCTGAAATCTGGAGGAAGTTTAAAGTCTCGTGATTTGCCGGACAGCAAAGCGTATGGAGTTATTCTGGCTAATGCAGCTCTAATACAGATACTGGTCCTACAACACACATTCTGAGGCTTCTCTGTCTGCACCCCAGATTTGTCAGCCAGCCCAGTTCTGCCTTTTTGGGCTGGTGACCCCTATTTTGAGAACTGCCGCTGTAAAAATCACAGCAAGGAAACCAGAAGGTTTCTTGCTATTTCTCTCTGCTTTCAGCAACCGCACTGTTTCGCAAGCAGACAGGCAGACCAGCTGTGGTACTGGATTCCCCTCAGCACCAAGCAGGCGAGCAAACTTTCTTACTTCCAAACCCCTAACCCAGCCAAGAGGAAAGCGAAGAGCTGGCGCCGAGCTGAACACACGTGCACGCCAGCACAGGTGACCGTGCACGCCATTTCAGCTCTTTCTTCTACTTCGGAGAGAGAATGTGCTTTTGCTACATTTTTGTGACGTCTTCTATTCTTTTATTAACGTGCTTTCTTCCTTTCATGTAACTGGAAAGCTGCAACCAAAGGAAAAAGTGGGAGGAAGCTTTCTAAAGACTTCTAAGAGGGATAGCTAAATTGAATCCCACAGTTACACCTATTGGTATAAAACTGAACCAGCAGATTCTGCCACAGAACGATGCAACATTCAGCTGTTTCCTACCAGATGATCAGAGCAATTTAAGAATAGATTCAAAACCGGCTGTACTTATTAAGCTGAAGTCTCACGTGGCCTGTGGCGAAATAGGATGACTCAGACTCACATACAATACTCCATCCTCTGCAGCAGAAATAACATTTGGCAGAAGAGTCAGAAGAAACCCACTCCTTCCACAAGTTTTGCCTGTACGTCACTTGGCTACAGTAGGCTGCCTATACCAACTACCCTTTGTATCACAAAAATGAGAAGGTGAGAATTCAGGAGTTAGCAATCATTTTGTCGCTTCTCTTTAGAGCTAAACTCCCCGTACCTATTGGGCAGTGAAATCCAGTCCTTCCAGCTTGTTCCCAATTTGTGCTGCAGCTCATGTGAGTGTGTGTGTGTATATATATATACACACACACACACACACGCACGCATCTGTATCCCTCTTGATTTAGCATATGAACTCAGACTGCTGCTTTGAGTTCTGACCTCAATGTGAGGAACCGTTGCTGGTTTCTGAATAACCTAAGAAATTCAGGCCACCTGTTAAGGCTTTGGGTATCAGACAAACGAAAAAAACCACCCTGCAGTGCCCAAGATGGCAAGGACTTAAATAAAGTTTTCAGATTCTCCAAATGCTTGCTCCTGAGCTACACAAGCGAAAGGGCAATCAGCTCCCAGGAGTAAAGGCTGGAAGGGATTACATCTTCGCTGCAGCCTGTGAGTACAATTGCCAAAAGTACTCACAGTTAGGAAAGGTTAAGCAACTCACCTCACCCCGCTCTGCCACAGTTCATCTATCCAATATCACTTTGCCAAGGTTTTGCTTTCTGTGAATCTTTATGCGAAACAAACAAACCAACCTACCTCAGTCATAGATGGCAGGCCACAAAAAGCCAATTTTCTAACAAATACGAAATCCGCATCTTGCAATACTGAGAGAAACCTTACAAGCTCAGGGCCAGGTTTATGCAAGAAAGTGACCTCTAGGGGTAAGGAAAAATGAGAAATAAGTTTTAGTTCAAATTTTTCTGTTATATTTTTAAAAACACACTATGAATGTGATTAGAGCAGGAGAATCGATTAGTATGATGGTAAATAAATGCAAATATTAACAGTAATTCAGGTTCTGAGACGTTTATTTTTGAAGCACTAACTCTAGCCCCAAGCCCAGATTCAAGTAACTGCGGTAACCTGAAGATGACGGAAGTAATTCAAACTGGGCTCCACAGGGACAGGCCCGCACCTTGCCTGGAAAGGATATCCAAAATTTCAGCCCCCTTCAGGTTTTCCACTAGCTGCTCATCCAACCCTGTGTCCAACCTGCCATCACACGAGCAAAGGAACGTGCTGATGCCAAAAAGGGAAAAATCAACTGGAATGCTACTGGACACAAGTCCTGTGACAGCTCCACAGGGACCTGCAGAAACCCTCGGTTGCTAGAGCACAGAGACAGGACCAGCCTTCCCAGGCGCTTCTTACAAGCACAGGAACCAGTTAGTCCCTGGAGAGAAGAGAAGGGGAAAAAAAAAAAAAAAAAAAAAAAAAAGAAAAAAGTTACAGATATGGGAACAAAAATGCCAAACTTCAAATGAACCCTCAGGCAACTGAAAAACTGGAAGGTTGTTCAGGCCAAGGTATCTATTTATCTCGTGGGAGAAAGGACCCAGCAGCTGACCAGCTCCCTATCCAGCCACGGCAGCCCTCTGCCCTGACCAGCTCCACATCCAGCCACAGCAGCCCTCTCCCCTTGGATACATCCCTCGGAGCCCTCAGGCCGTCCTGAGGCAAAGCCCAGTGCCTGCCAGAGGCAGACGGGGTGAGCAGCCCCCTCACTCCAGAAACACTGCTCAGCACACAAGACCTTTGGGGTGAGGTGGCTCTTACGCTCAACCTTTTTTTAATCCCAAAACCAGATTTTTCACCCTTCTCTGTAGTTTCCCAGTCAACTCAGTCTTTTGTGCTTTGCCATCTTTGCACTTTTACCATTACCTTATCCCACATTCACATTTCTATAGCACACCGATTACCACCCTGCGTTTTAATTATGCATCATCACTTGATGTCCTCCTCTTTCATTTCCACAACTGAACCACCTTTCTGTCTTTGCACTTCCTTTCTTTATCTGTAGCCAGTTTTTCAGACAAAAAGGCCCTCACTCATTTTCAGATGAAATCTGTTCAAGCTCTTGACTGCAGCCTTCTGCTGACTTATGCTAATGGGTACTTTCCCTCCCTTTGCCTTTTTTTCTTGTTTTAAAACCTCACTGACATGCAGATATACCTCTCCAGGGTGGTGTGGGGAGAGGGGAAAGACAAAAAAACAAGCAAACAAAAAAAACCAAACCAAAACAAACCACCAAAAAACCCAGACTCATTTGTATTTATTTGTATCTGCATAGTTATTTAACAGCCACAAGCAAGGATATTCTGTGGATGTGTGTGTATGTACCTTTGTTGTATGGCACAGAATACATGTATCACTCTCAACCAGAAAGACAGTCCCTTACAATGTGAAGTTGCAGCATAAAATCATTCATGAAAAGAGTGGCTAAACGTCTTCCATTTCTGGAAAAGCTTGGCTTGAAGACTGTACTCAACCACCAGGAAGGAAATGTTTTTGCAGACCCATCTAAGTGAGACCCATTACCTCCTGCATCAGCCTTTTAACAGCGTTTCAATGTTTCTACTTAGAGGCAGCGCACCTGAAGTCAGTTTAGTGTTCTCCTCTGCCTGAAACAAACAACTGGACCAAAGGCAGCATTGTGGAAACGTGGCTAAATCTTTGCCAGCTGCTTTTATGAGAATGAAGGAGAGAAACCGTACCCCCAGTATCATCACGAGGTGAAGAAAACATCCTTAGAATCCTCTAGCTAAGTACAGCATCAAAAGAGAATTTCAACACATTTTTGACAGCTAATTTCCTGATGTAGGAGATGAGCAGGTTCCCTGAAAGTTTGGCTATTGTATTCACAATTTACAGAGCTGTGAAAGTTTCTCTGCAGCAGAAGGGTAACTGGTATACTACAGCAAGAGTGAAATACAGAGGAAAAAATAAAAATAAACCCCAAGCATCAGCTGGTGATGTTAACTAATTCTCTCCTTATTCCACACCGGAAACTAACCAAAAGAAGGGAAACAAAAAAGGGAAAGCCCAACATTTTATAGCAATTGAGTTTAATAAACTCTGAGGCAGCGCAACACATAATACAATGTTAAGGTCACTGGATGTGAGGCTGAAGCATCTCCTTCCCCCTCCCCAGCTTTAAGGATGACAGTCAGATTTTTAACTCAGCATGGCAAAAAATACAGTTCAAGGTTACCAAAATCCCAGAGCACAGAGGTGCAAACCTCCCAGCGAACCATCTAAGGTCCCTCCACAGGCACAGCAGGCTGCGAGTGGAGGACAGGAGGAAGAGTCCATACCACCACGTGGGTAGTTTAGCAGAGAGCAGAACAAAATCAAAACAGACTTGCTGTAAGGTGAAAGAGACATGGTTCAGCAATCAGAACATCGTATCAGATAAACTCTGAGGTTGGGACATGAACTAATCTAATCTAACCTCCTATGTAATATGCAGGCCATAAAATTTCATTCAGACCAGAGAACACCACCGTTACCGATGCTGGGACTCATCATTTGATGGGATTGTAAACAATCTTCCTCAAATTAATTCCATATGAAGAACAGTTGCCTCCAACAGCTCTGAACATCCTCTGATTTCATTTATACCATCTTACATCTACGTAATTTTGAGCAGCACTTCTCATATAAACAACCCCACACATCACTCACTGGAGAAACCTACCAGCAGCAACCAAACAGCATAAACATGATGAGGTCAGCCAAAATCTGAGGCAGCGTGACATTGACACAAACACACATGGAGGATTCCCATTGTTATTCTAATGATATTATGCCAGAAACACATGCAATAACCTCCTGAAGCAGATGGCAGAATCGCTTCCAGAATTTCCTAACTGGCAAAACATATAGGAATAAGCATATGAGTGCACGGAGCAGGTTAGCAGTTCAACTTAGAAGCAAAAGAAGTCTCAAAGTGATCTGTGAATACACCACCACCTTCCCTGCTACCTATTCATCTTTTCCCACACCCTATAAACCCTTCGTAACCACAATGGAGACAAACCTCCGCTGCAGCGTGCCCAGCAACAGCCAGGGCGCTCATGAGGGTGCAAGTACTCCGCTGGAGGTTCCTGCTCCAACTCAGGCAGAACAAAAACTTGGATCTGAGTCTCCATTCTTTTATATGATGCTCCAGCTATTATTTGCCTATTCCTGGGAGGCACTTTGGGCACATTTTGATGAGAAATTCTGTCCAAGACCCTCAGATGCCTTTTTCTAACCAGAAATTGCTTTCCTTTCCAAGCAGTTTTTCCCCAGCGCATCTGTCGTTTTGGACATTGCATCTCTGGTAGAGGCACAGAAATCCCATCAAACATCTTAACAGAATCAAGACAATAAATGTTCAAGATGATTAGAGGTAGAGAGAAAAGATGAAGCTTTTCAATTTCAATTCCACATAAATTGAAGGGCAAGTGAAGCAGATGACAAAAAGTCACTTTAAAACTATGCTGTAGGAGCTGGACTCAGTCCCCAACTCAGATGAGTGTCCTCCTTTCCTACTAGACTGAAATAAGGAGGCAGAATATACCCACCTGATGCAGCTGATTGGAAATACTGATGTTGTACAACCCACAATCCCACAAAATGAAAAAAAATTACATGTTCAAGTTGAGAAGGGCACTGTATTCAAAATAAATGTTCTAATTTGTCCTCCTAATGAACCATTTTCATTACCCTCACAAGAGATAGGAGCACTGTCCCAGCAGGGATGCCTATCCTTCCAACCAATAAATGGAGCATTTCTTCATGGAGATGTAAAAGATGAAGTAATCAACATTTCTCATTTTAAAGAAGAATCTGTTTTTATTTAACACAGGATGGTAAATGACTAAAATTCAGAATAACCAGCATTAAGAAACAACAAACAAACCCTGCAGTCATATTTAAATTTGGCTCTACCTACTGGTCACTCACATTTCTACATACAAAATTTTGTCAGTCTTGCTCATTTCCAGATTAATGGATATTGACACCCTGCACTAACAGAACACCCAGTTTATTCACAACTTGGAGACCTTTGGGATTGTTAAGAAAGAAAAGCAAACCTTTATCTTTTTGTCCAGCAAATTCGCAGCTGGGAGGAACTGAAATGCTGCACATTAGCAAGGACGGAGACATGGACACATAACGAGTCCTACCTCCCTCCTGCAACTGATGGAAGGAAAGACTCAGCG
This sequence comes from Burhinus oedicnemus, assembly GCA_008921705.1. Classification (NCBI taxonomy): domain Eukaryota; kingdom Metazoa; phylum Chordata; class Aves; order Charadriiformes; family Burhinidae; genus Burhinus; species Burhinus oedicnemus. The sequence goes on from VFFE01005799.1 coordinate 158,069, forward strand.
TGGCACCTCCAACACTGTCGTCATCCCATACCCAAGTCACTGTGGTGCAATAGCTATTCAAATAAATAAATAAATAACAGCAGCAGCCCCAACAAGTAAAACATGTAAAATCCAAAACACAGTTAAATATCTTTACAACCTGTAACTGTTAGATACAACTGAAAGCATTTTAACCTAAGTCTTCAGCTCATAGGGAACAGGCTCTCAAAAGCTGAACGCAGTGGAGTTTAAGAGTTTAAATTTTTTCGATAAACTAGGATGTAGCACTACATACCTAGTGCTACATGAGGGGAAGGGACTGACATCTTCAGCTAAAGAAGTCCTCCATCCCTCCCTCCTCACACAGCCATTGAAATTGTGCCAGTACAGCTGTTTTGGGGTTGCAATGTTATTTTTCCCCCCATCAGAGGCTAGATCATTCCTCTGGTCTGGCTAGCAGTGCCCCAGAGTCAGCCTGGCCGAGCACGGGGCAGTGTGCCATGCCACCGGGATGGAAGTCCTTTCAAGTAACATCGCTGCAGAATTCTGTTGCATTTAACTACATACAGCCTAAAGTTCAAACACAGCACAGATTTACAAACACACATGTTGAGTATCCCCACTGGTCTCAACAGGTTTACTCAAAATGTGTGAAGTTAACCATTCATCTGGGTAACTGCAGGGTCAGGGCCTACATAGGGCATTCACTTGCAAGGACTTTGGTATCCTCCTTATGTCTTTGTGGGACAACGTCTTCCCTGTATCTTTGTTCAGCAAAACAGTTAAAAATTAACACATTCTTCTACTATTCAAGTCAAGCATAAAGTACATGCTGAATCAAACCAGTAAAATAACTGATCAAAGACTGAAGAATTACAAAACAGTTCTAGAAACTAAGTGTTGTGCCACCACATGGACAACACCAGCAGCCGATGAGAACATTTCTCAAGGACCACTTTAGAGAGTGCTGTTTTGTTAATCAAGTGGAAAGACTACTGCATTGTTTCACAAAACTTAGAGCATAGTTCAGAACAAGACATATGCCTAGAGCTTTAATAAATACAGTTAAGAATAATACACAGTTTAAATTATCTAGTCTTCATGATCTACATATAAACACCTCATACAAAAAAAATATCCTTTTTACTTTGTACATCTTAAAAAAAAATAATCACAGAAACATCTCTTTTGCAAAGGAGACAGCTGTACAAACAAATGATATGTTTTGAAGATACTAAACCATCTATTTGCTGGGTAACACTAGTTACAACCTACTACCTAGGTCATTTTTCTTTTCTGATATAAACAAATTTTGGCTCTGAATCTGAAATTCAGAGCCACTTGAGATCAGCCACTTGAAAGATTTCTGGTTATTAAGGCGCTGATCTGACCACGACTTCATGTGCACACAGCAGCACTGAAACCAGGGAGTATCCAACAGAGATCACTGTGGCAGCAAGCACTAAAGCAGCTCATCTGTTCAATCCTGTAGGGCTAAAGTATGAGAGCTCACAGTTCTCTGCCACCCTAAAGGAACGACCTCTCATTTCAACCCAGACTAGAGGAGCAGCATAACAATTACATAAAGTTTGCGCAACCAATTTATAATGCCCTGAAAATCATTAGAGCCCCTCACTGGAAGTTATGACTCATAATCTACTTTTTGTTGCTTAGGACTCTTTTTTGCACAATCCTAATTTAGGACTAACATTCATCCAGAGAGGCTGTGAAAACTGCTAACTGCGGTACACCACAACAGTAAATTCCGTTTCATTACCTACCAAAAGGCTGGATGTCGTCCTTGGGATTAGAAGTAGTGCTGTAGTTAAAAACTAATAATATGGTGAGGTTATTACTGTCTGAGCAGCTTCCAAATACTAACAGCAGTGCATCTTAATAACCAGCTGGTATCGTCCTCTATAATGCAATGCCCTCGATGTACGCAAGATGACATAAAGGATACATACTGTGGTCACTGACACTGGCACATTTCACTGCTAGACTGTCTGTTATTATTTCAACTTCCTTCTGCTCTAGTTTTGACTTGTTTTTGGAAAATACACAGTTCGGCATTTTAATTAAAAACATCCTATCAAAAGAAATAAAAAGGCACTTGGTATTTCTCTTTGGCTCAGTTGAGGCGCGCTGCTAAAACCTTCCCACAGTTCCTGTCTCTTCATCTGATGAATAGTTGCCATCCTGAGGTACTTATTCATGTACAAAAATAAGAGCTTCAGGGATTTACCAGTTGCATTTCTCACATTGCTTCCAGTAAACGTGCAAAGTTCTTCACCAAACAGATTCTCTTCAATATAGAATACTGCATTCCATGAAGATTTTTTCCAGGGAAGAGCTCTGATCTGTTACACAGTCCTTATTCCAAATCTGGTCTCTTAGCTCAGTGTTCTTTAAACCTGGGAAAAAAACAGCAATCAGACAGGAAAAGTTGAGGTGTGAGGCATAACAGCCACCAACTTCAAAATGCAGGATCCATCCCTTGCTATGCGTTTTTCTATTCTCTGTCCATTTTACTTCTCCAAAACTACAGCCAAGTGGCCCAATTTAGATTTTGATTACGCAACTGTAACTCCATTGATTCAGTGGATTATTTTTTCTCAATTCAAAACACTGTGAAGTCAGTCACCCTTTCCTTTAAGGAAACCTTTTGGAAAAAGTTACATTTGAAACTATTAAAAAATGCAGAGCAAGCTTCTTATCCCCACCTGGATGCTCCATGATGAAAAACCAGGAAGATTACATATTTGGGAAACAAACAATAACTAAGAGACCATGACAGAGAAACCTGCTTTCAGACACTTTTCAAAATAAGATGTTCTAAAGAAAAATATTCATAATTTGAAAACATCAAAACGGGATTACTCTCTTGAAGCAAAACTAAAATAGACAGAAACAGACATAGAGAAACCTTAACATGTTCAGTCTACATCGAGTTATTATGGGGCAAGGCTTAATAATGTGTTTTTAGAGTGTTATTAAAGAGCAATAGCCATGCATAACACTTACAGGGTATGATGTGCATTACACCGAAGTTCCTTCTGAATAAGACGGAGTAAGAACTGTAAAAACAGCCACAGTATCTGTGTTAATATCTATACAGATATACAAATAAACTAAGTTTCAGGATAAGATGTACACTGTTATTCAAAGAGTTCCTCATTTGAAACATGACCCTGTAATGCTGAACTCGGTAAAAAATGAAAAAAAAATAAATAAATCAAAAGATTTACAGATGTTCAGTCAGTGTTTGGAAGCATGGTTTTCACAATGAATAGGCAAGAGGAAGATAATTTCCTTTTCGCAACCGAGATAAATTTCTTTGTTAAAAACAGAGTGGCTTTCCGAAGCCACTTTACCAGCAGATGTGTAAAGAAACCAGCAGAGGGAACCCAAGACTTCAAGAAAACATGGCAGATAGAAATTCTGGAGCATAAAAGTATTTTAGCTGCTACTCTGAAAAACAGCTGTGTGTGTGAAAAGCTTTAATCGCACAATTAGTCAAGATGAGTGAACTCAGTCACGTTTACTTGTGTGTGCAGGATCAGGACTTTCAAGTGCACTTTAAAAGGTATACTAAGATAATACCCAAGAAAGTGATTTTACAAATAAAATTTGGTGATTCCCATGTACATTACAGACAGAATTAGAACTTCCAGGGTTCCTCACTGTTACAGGTTTCCTTATCCTCAGATTCTCACTGCTGTAAATGGAAGTTTCTTCACTATTGTTCAGTATTGGCGTTTTTAGAAGTTAAACCTAACACTTCAAAGGTATGCAAGTAGCCAAGCATGACAGAACTGAATACCATGTAAGAGGCTAAAGCCCCTCCAGGTATCTTTGAAGAAATAACAGTTGAATGCAGGCACCTATATGCTGTACTGCAAAGAACTGGAAAAGCAGAACAAAAGTTACAAAACCCAGGATTTATTACAACAGCACAGAGTCAATTCTCTCAAAAAGCAGAGCTTTATAAAGGTAGTTTAACTGATGCTGTAAAGAATTGTGGGATTTTTTCATTTGGTTTTAATAAATAACTGTAAAAGAAAAAAGCAGAGCTTTAAGTCTACTCGGGAAAACTACAACAATAACCCAAACTTCACTCTGCAGCATGGAATACCTCATACTGAAAACAGCACAAATCAGGATTTATAGAGCTGCTGACTACCAGCAGGAACATACTTCAACTATTAAATTAATTTATTTACTTAATTTCCAGAAATTTCACATCTTGAATGTGGGAAAATTTACTATAAATTTTGGGTTTAACCTGAATTCAAAAAAAATTCTCAATCGGAAGTCAAAGCAAGGCTTCCTGTTTTTCTGTCAGGAAAGAGTGGTCTGACACACTCAGCATTAGCTCCTCTGCAGGAGCGCAGAGCTCACTGCAATACCATGCAGGCACAGGGTTTTGTCTGAGCACAGCCTACTGGAGGAAGGAGCATTTCTGAAGTGTTTCACAGTCACCCTGTCCTTTCATGAGCACTTCTACCCAGGACTTCAAAAGGAGAGGATAAGCAGGTGACATTTAGGACATCTCTGAGGCAGTCATAGCAGCATTCTGCTCTGCTAGAGAACAAGGCTGGTACAGATGTTTGCCAGGGAAATCTGTGGCAAATGCAAAAACTTAACCTATAGGCTAACTTACTGGTAGATGCAGCAAGACTGACTTCAAAGGTACAGCAAGACTCGCCTTGCCTCATCTCATGTCTTCTTTGGTCTTTAAAAGCAAAGCAGGGCGAGTCAAAAGTGAAAAAAACAAAACAAAACAAAACAAAACAACCAAAAAACAAAACCCCTTTTTCAGATATTCCTAGACAGGATCTCAAACAAAAGAAAAAAGGAAAATGGATGTGCTTTGTACCAAGCCACCATGTGTGTGTTGCACTCCTTTTCCCTAAACGTCTGCTCCTGTTTACTGTCAAAACTTAGGATGCCAGTTTTTCATCTAACCTACTACAGCAGTTTTAGGGCCCATCTGGAGAATGTGACGTATTAACTTTCAACAGCTTCATTATCACGGTGATTTTGGTGATGAAGCAATGCAGCAAAACATTTGTTACTGCTTCGCTAAACCGGCTTTGAAGAAAACAGAAGTAATTCTTCCGTGAGTGGAATTCGAGGTATCTTCTAGGTCTACATGCGAAGGTTTACTTACAATTATGTCTGCTGTAGTCTGCTCAGACAGCAATTAACAGATGTGCATTTGCTCAGGAATTGAAGTGCATCAGAACTTATCTGCACTTTTGATTAAAATTAGATGAGAATTTCAAAATGAGAAAATTTGCTCTTAATTGAAAATTTCCTACACAATTGGAAGTTTCGTATAAAGATGAAGTATTGAAATTGCAAAAGGAAAATTTGCATTTTATGATAGTTTAGCACAAAAAAAATACATGGCAGTTAAACAGTATTTTTAGACTTACTAGCAAGGCACATGCATCTGCCATCATTAGCATGTAAAACACGTTGTTCCAACCAGATGGGGAAATAAGACCAGCTAAGAGAGGCCCCAAAGCTGCACCTAAAATATAACATTGATATTGTCAGAATGATGCAATGTAAGATTTACTGTGCTGACAGATAGTTATTCTGAGTTAGAATATCAATTTCTCCACGTAGTTAACTCAGTACTACCTTATGTATTAAAAGGTCCCAGAAAGCGCAAAACATTACTGGTACAGCTGCAAGCCCATGGGAAACCTAACACAGGGGAAACTGGAAGACTAGAAGTTTAAAAAATGCCTGCCTTTGGCTCAACAAAACACCCATCTAGTAATAAGCTGAATCCTACTCAATTTTCCCTTCCACATACCAGTGCAGGGGGCATGAATAAAAAATCCCTGATCTCAGAAACAGCTCAATGGCATCTACTTTTCCTGTCTGTGCCCAATATCAGTCTACCACCCTCTTGCTTCCTCCCTCCCTCCCTCCCTCAGGTGTGGGACCACTAGAGGGGTTTAAAGCTAAGTTTGCCCTACTCCCCGTTCCCGAAGCTGTACCGAGTCCTAGCAAAATGTGAACTGGAGAGAGCCTAGTTTCTCAAAGATCCTTCGTTTTAACCTATCACAGCTAAGGCAGGCTACCTTACAGCTCTGGCTTACCTACAGATCCTGTTCCATCGATGATCGCTGTCACTGTGGACAAGGCTCTCGCATTTCCTTTCAGGCTTTTATGGGTACCCTAAAGTGACAAAGGCTGCTTAGAACCATTCCGAGCTGAACTCAGAAAAAGCCCCTGCAGTGGCATCTAGTTCACACCCCTCCATATTATATGTACATTATGAAGTTACCTTAAATGTCCTAGCTCAAACCCTTTTATCACTACTTAAAGAAGCCTTCTATGTCATCAACCTGTTGCCTACAGCATTCTCCATTATTAAATCATGTTATTTAAACTACAGGAGCCAAGAAGCTTTCTGTTCTGCATGCTGTGGATTCAAGCAATAAGGATGGCACTTCAGCTTTCCATTATGCTTCAAGGCTGTTTCCACGGCCATCTTTTCCCCTGCTAATACAGCAAAGCTTTGCAGAAAAACAACAACAACAAAAGAGAGAGTGACAGGAATACTAGAGTACCAGAATTATGGATGTATACCAAAATGCCAATTCAGAGAATTCTTGAGCCAAAAGAAGCTGTTTGGCCCCAATTTTAGAAGCCAGGTCTTCAGAACAAAACAACTGATAAAAACTGACTTAGTAGAAAGACAGAAACACTTAATAGTTCAGAGAACTGCTAATAAGAGACAGTCCTTTATCTCCAGTTTACTGAGGAGAGTACAGTCAGGTAATCTGTGGTTTATATTTGCTCGTGTCAGATGTCTGACTGGTGGCATCTGAGGAATTGGTTGGCAGTTTCATTCACTTTGGTCTGTCATCTACAAGATTTGGTCTGTCTTGTTAGTAAGCAAGAATAATTTAGAAGCCTCTCACAAGCATGACATTCGTACTAATACACGAACTCTTAAACAATCTCAATGGCTGGGCTCAGCTCTGCCTATCCAGCTCCTTATCCCTTTGCTTTGGGACAACGCAGCCCTTTCACTGAGGACCCTGCAGAAGTCAAAGAGCTCTCTCTGGAGGCCAAAGCTGCTACGCTGGAAGCAGAGGGGAAGCCAAACTCACCAAGTCGGCAGAGACAGCAGTGGTGATCAGCGCATAAGGGCCATTCACCAGGGCACCACTGATAAGCAGCATCACTGTTGCAAGTTGGACAAAAATGGAAAATGTGAGTTGCCTGAAAGACTGTTAACCATAACAACAGGAGACATCACAGCCTGTGGTTTTCAAATGGTTTACTCCTTCCTTGGCTCCCCTCACCCCATTACAGAATTGGGAAAGCAACATACATTTGTATCTCCCTGCAATGCTTACTCCATGGTGTGAATTCTCAAATGTAACAGGAGACGTGGCTGAGTCACAAAGCACTTCCCAGGGCCTTTACTCATCCTGGTAGGACCAGACTGTCCCTAAGAGCAGGGGATGCTCACAGGGAGCCACCCATAAGCGTCTTCTCTGCTTGTACAGCACCAAGAACCAGAGGGCCCTGAAACTTAACAAGGTAGGTGAGATGCTACTATCAGCACTTGTGTTTCAGCTTCTGTTTTGAGGCAACAGATAGAAAGCCACAAGTGAATTCAGCCTACCCAGTAAAGTTAACGTTGCTGTTAGAAATACTGCAAATAGCCTTTAAACACCTCTGACATTGGGCATTTGGAATATAATAAAGCTTGTGCTGACACAAGCTCCAGAAAGAAGACTAATTATGTTAACTGAATCACTGTTCTCATGCCACCCCTTACTTATTTCCTAGGCCCTTTCCTTACCCCATAAAAAGCCTGCAAGGCAAAGTCTAGGGAATTTGATACCAGATTTCCTCCCCTCAGAGAAAAGATAAAAGAAAAAAGGTGGGGGGGAACCCACAAAAAGGAAAAAGCACCAAAGGATCGTAAGTGAAAAGTTCACAGAAAGTCAGGGAGAAAATAATTTAAAAATACTCACCTACAGTAGCCTCAAGGCCCATTTTACTGACTGCAGAGAACAGGTACAACTGTAAAGACGAAAAAAAACCATGTTGAACACCAACACATGGACTAATCCTAGGTTTTCCATTTTCCCCACGTTAACTACAAAATATCTTAGTTGGTATTATGTGAAAGCTAGTTCTAGGTTTTACTAAACCCTTTTAGACCACAGCAGGATGGTTCTTTGATTGGACAGAGAAGGGAGATAAGGGATGTGCTCCTATTCCCCATTATGTCCTTTCAGACGAAAGGGCTGCGTTATAAGACCTCTCAATTTTAAACTCTCAAATCACCAGCTTCAACACAGCACAGAATACTGTTCACAAAAGAATCAAAGAAAAATGCATCTCATATATCCAACTGTCAGTTTTCCAACAGTTATAGCACAGAAATTTTAGCCTTTGAGCAGCTAAAATTCTGGCCAAGAACCGAACATCAAATTTTACAAGAGAGTGATAAACTTTCCGTATAATCCTATTAACAAGCAATGCATTAGACTTCTTTGCTTGTTTAATAAAGGCAGCCCCAATGTCTGTACTTGCTCACATGCTCAACTTTTCATGCCAGCTTTTAACCTGGCCTGAACTCTTTATATCCAAGATAGAAGATGCTGTCTGCAGAACTTCCCAAGGAATGCCATGAAGTCTCAGCCACAGCTGTAAGAGAGGGGCAAACTCTTACTGTGGGTGCTGCAAGCAATAACATCATTCCGCAGGTTGATGCCCTCTTCTCCAGCCTGTCTGAAATCAGGCCTGCCAAAATTCCACCTGAAAGAAGAAAGAGGTGTGTGAGGAAAGCACTCTGTCCATGTTTTACACAAAAGACATCAGTTATACTTAATGAAACCCAACCCAGATTAAAACAACATGATATAACTTTTAATGTACAGTTATACACAGCACCACAGAGCACGTGACATAATTTGCACTTAGCAATATCCTTATTAACCCAACCAGTTTTGACTTGGAAGATAACAGAAGCAGATAGTTGTTCTTCCTCATTGTTTATTCTAACTGAATATCCAGGATGACAGGGGTGGGGGCGGAATAGAGATGGAAGAAATATTTAGAAATCATTGTTCTGCTGCTTTTGAATGCATAAAGCCTTTTTGCCAGGTGTCACGTGGCCCCACTGCTGGAACCCTGGAATCCAGCTGTGCCCAGCTACTCACTGGTCTCAACTCCTCACATGCAACAATAAACTTGGCTCTGGAGTGCTCTGTGTCACACTGCAACCAGGGGAAATGAGCTATTCTAGATCCTGGGGCAAATGAAACATTTGGTTTTTTTCTCCAGGCAGACACTCAGGCTCTTTAATTTTCCCTACTTCTTGTGTTTGGCAATGACTGCACACAGAAGTACTAATCAGAGCATATGGCAGGAAGGGGCTGGAAGGCCTGAGGGAAGGAGCTGCCAAAATGATATAAAGTGAACTTGGTAAGGGGAGAAGGAAAGGAAGTTACCTGGATTCTCCAGATTCCTAAATATTGCTAGGCCTGCCTCTCCTTTACCAGCTGCCCATCTCCAAACTGTTCATATCTGACTTGAATTTAAACGTAAATGCCAAAGGTCCAAGCAGCACTGGTACCTTGTTAAGCTTGCATTCACAGCGGAATAAGATGCTGCTGAAAGAAGTCACCTGCATCTGTAAGCTACTACAAACTCTGGCTTCCAGCTATCTGGGATGAAATGAACAGTGAGAAATGGCAGAAGACACATCCAGCACAAGACTGGAACAGTAACTGCAACACACCTTGACACCTACATCTCGAACTACAAGGGTCTACATAGCTCTTGATCCAGTGAAACCTCTCCATCATGAGCATTATTTTCCAATAGACTGATACAGGGCTTATTTCCGTAAGGAAAAGGGGCAAGGCGGAGGGGGACAGTGGGTCACACAAATCAGCTGGGCATCAAGATGGTGATGCTTGCTTTATTGTGAGCTATAATGTCTGCACTGTCATAAAAATTTAATTATTCAGTAATCACCTCACAAATTACAAAGGAATAGTCTCATCCTTATTATTATTACAATCTCCCAATTTTATTACATACAGCTATGTAAGGCATCAAGAAAAAAACCAACTGTGGCCATTCACCTTTGTGCCCACAAAAAAATACATAACCGTATAGCTGGGATAGTTTTGTTATGTTAGAGTGACAAAACAAATATATTCTGACAGATGGAGTGACCAAGGCTCATTTGGCTCTTACAACCTGTACTGGACAACAGCATTGGCTCTGTGATTTGTTCAATTTAAAGACATTTTACTAGGTTTTCAATGTCCAGCCCAGGTCTCAGCTTAGTACCTTTACTGCCACTCTTCTTCAGTGGGCATAAGGCACAAGGACTAGTAATATACATAAGCTGTGCATACCACAGCTTTTCCTAAACTGGTCTGATTAAGGATGAAATATTAATATTAAAACTTACCAAAGATTCCACCCACATCAAACAGTGTAGAAAGGTCTCCAGCTCTTTTGGCATCAAGATGCTCTAGTGAGAGAAGTAAAACATTTGTCTCATTTCCAGACTACAAAATGTAGAAAACTTACCAGTCTTGTCACGCTACAGTAAAGGCATCTTACAGCAGTATTGTTTGTTCACAGGAATAAGCTACCATAAGGTGTCATTGTATACGACAAATAAGAATGTAATAGGACTGGCTATTAAAGGACACAGTCTTTTGAATGCCATTACACCCATGGCAGGACACTTTACCACTTTAACTATATATATAGTCCAAGCAATAGAGCTGCTGATTGTTAAAATTTGGACTAACAATATTCCCATTTGTGAATAGCCACAGATTCATAACCAGTTAACCAATGTTAAGCCTCGTAAATGAGGCTCTTTGCTCTAAAAGCATGATTAGCATACATTTGGATCATTTACAGAGGCTCATCCTGGAGACCTCCATCCCATGACCAGTAATATTCATCATTAAATTATGTCTGTGCTTGGCACAACATGCACTTTCTGGGGACTATGAAGAGATAGTGATTTCCTCAACTCCACTGTTTGCCATGGGGAGTGCAGACCACTGTTTGCACATACTTAAATTTAGTCTAATGTAGTTACTGATACGCCATTGGGTAAGATTCCCAAAAGTACATCAGGAAGTTTGGCATGCAAGTCCCATTGTGTTCAGTGTGAAGTTTCAAAAGGAGCTGAATTTCTAAACTCCTTGGTATGTTTCTTTTAAGCCTCTGAAATACATTTGAAAGAGCAATATGTGCTAAAACAGTGGTGGCAGTGGCACTACCATAACCTTGCCAACATCTGCCACAGTACAGATGGCAGTACTGTGGTAAATATCATTAGCCTTTCTATTAAAAACCTGCTGCTTTCCAAGTACGCAGTCCTGCACAGGAGCCGTCTTTAGCTATAGGATTTGCAGCTCTGTGTGTTCTCATAGAGTGTTCAACCTGTCTCCCTCTGCTGGTTGTTACTGCCATACTTGTCCAGGACAACTTTTTTTGTTAGCTGGGGTTTTAAAGGTCACACCATGACTCACAAGAACATGAATTTCTCTGGCTAGGGAGAACTCCTTCCTCTGTACTCTACAGCACAAAACAAAACAGCAGTACTGAGCAGATAAAGAAGCTTGTTTAGATTTTTGGTATACATTTTAATAAAGCACTTGGATCATTCAAAAACATTATTAGAAAGTAAACCTTTTTGATTGGTTTGCAAGAGCCAAAGCCACAGCACTGATGCTTGGAATTGTTGAAGATAAGCCAGATCCTTTTTGTTTGTTTGTTTTGAAAGTGCCCTCTCATAATATTGAATTCATAAAACTGAGAAATATGTCAGTTGGTGACTTACAACTCTCCTGCTACTATAGCAAAGATACCCTATTTCAGAAGTAGTAATGCTTATTCTCTTGTTTATTTAAAGCTCTTATTTCCAGGCACTTTGTAGTCATAATTCTGTATCCCCTGATTGTGATACTTACCTACATTTGTGATATAGAGGGGAAGCCAGAAGAGGAAAGTATAGCTCACCAGTTTCGCAAACAGAAGACAAAGGGAGAACTCTATGACTCCCTAAGAGAATAAAGAAAATAGGAAGTTAGTATCTTCACAGAGACTGCTATTTGCTTTCAGAGACCATTATGAAAATGGTTTCTAAGAAGCATTTAGGCTTTTCTTTTTCTCTTAAGAATTCCAAAGAAGTGTTCTTTCCCTGAGAGCACAAAGCTGACAATCAGAGCAGACTGTGGTATTTTACTTACAGGTTTTCTCTTCTCATAATTGTACTGAATTGACTGAAGAGAGAACAGTAAAATGAACAGGAAGGATTTGATACTGTTTGGGACACCTGCATCACTTATTTTCCTAATGTAAAGAGTTTTTTTTATGTAGCATTATAGCAGGTTTGGAGTGTATTCCAGAGAAATGGGCACATTTTTGTGTTCTTTAGATCAATCCTTCAGATGGGCTTATGATCTCTCCCCTTTTTGTTTAACTCTTTACAAACAGCCAGTTAACCAGTATGACACAGTTCAAATCAATATATGCTAAGAGTACATTACAGACAGGGCATACACCTACTTAAAATACTAATTTGTTCCATCCTTTTTCCTGCTGGGTATATGAAAAGTACGCTTACTGCATGGAGCTGCAGCTGAACTGCCATATTAACCTACCTGCATTCCCCTCATCGTCTGATATCTTTTTGTTTGAGACAGAATTTTTTAAGTCCCTGGTATGGAGTACTGCAGTTATCTGCATGGACAACACACATACACAGCTGGGTCTGCTTCACATACAGCTGTGACCATTCCCAACAACAGGCAGTAAAAATACTGCAGAGCTACAGAGATTGCAGGTGTCAGCAGCAGCAATTTTTCTACCCATTATTTCCACTTTGCTACAGGAAAAATGGTTGAGACAGAGGATCAGATTGGACGGAACAAGAGGATGCAGGAATACAGCTGAGAATTTCCTTCCCTACCTTTATACCTGGTCCAAATCAATTTCTATATTTGTGTATCCCACTGAAGCTGCTAGACTTCAAGCTGAGAGGCTGATTGTCCCTGACGTGAAAGAAACTTCCTTTGTTTCCTTTTACAAGCGGTCCAAATGTTTGGGCCATCTTAAACTTCTCAATATAAACCATACAAAAGATTTTAAAATTAAAGCTTTTAAAAACAATTTTGAAGTGTGTAAAAGGGAAGCTGTGGAAGAAAGTTCTGATGCAGAGAAGTGCTTACAGACTCAGCTTGCTATTCCATTCTTAATATCCATGTGTCATTAACTAAGAACAGTTAACTATTACATTATAGGCTGCTCTAGTATTACTTATAATGAGGAGGAAAAAAAACCCAAACACCATTTACATGGGCGCTGAAGCCTAGATGCTTGCAGTTTCTAAGATGCTACCAATGAGGCTTATGCCATCTGCTTACTGGGGAAGATAGTACTCTTGTACTGATTCTTCACTCCTCTGAGAAGGGCACACCTTGTCCTGTGTACCCAGATCTGCTGTAGCTTATGTACACCAGAGATGCCAATCCAAGCTTGCAATGCAAAGTTCATGTCATCTACCGCTCCATCTGGAACTTCATGGTAATATGGATTCTGAGGCAAAACCTAATTCTTAGAGGAACAGGCAAGAATAGCACATGTACTCACAGGTATTCGCAAGGCCCCAAGGAAGCTGATAGCTGATGTCCCATGTCTACCTTCCCCAGTGACCACAGGGCTGGAGTTCAGTGACACACTGCAATTTTCACTGTCAATAAGCAAATGCTGCATCTCTGGATCCTGCAGTTTCCCCCAGCAACACCATATGAAAAAGAAACGAACAATGTACTATTGAGTACTACAACACATTTCTGTATAAAAGCATGTATTATCTTCCTCCTGTACAAATATTAAGCCCATTTTTCAGATTCTGTAACATTATCTTATCCACCGATTAAATACAGGCCATCTTTCCAACTGAATTATGGATACTGAGTGCTTTATGTTAAACAATCACTTATTTTTTCATGTCTGTTTCATTTGAGCATTGCAATCCACAAATTATAAAAGCCTGGAGTTTACCAATAGCTATCCTCACTTTCACCTGCTCGCTGAGAAGCTTATCTAGATGTGTGTTCTTACTAGCTATGGATGTATTCTACATACTGTCTTCTTTCTTCCAGTTCTTGTGCATTTGAATAAAGCCTTAGTAAAGAACTACGCCTTACATATATATTTGGCTGTAGGTTAGTAAAGATCAAACAGCACGTTATTCCATTTCCTGTAGTTATTATGAAGATGAAAACTTTCAGATTAATATTTGGCAAGATGACAGAGGAAGAAAGAAAAAAACCAAAATCAAGTGCTGGAAAAATTCAGATTCAATCCTGCTATTTAACACTCAGTGATTCTAAATAAATTCCATTTTTAAAGAACTCCATTTAGGAGAAAACACTAGGGAACCATCTGGGAACCTGAACCCAGGCACTTAGTATAATTTTAAAAGCTACCATACAGCATCCAAAACATTTGTACAGGGTTGGTAGATCAGATGCCAGACTTATGGGAGACGGTGCACCCTGATGAAGCAGGAACTAGAAGACAGGGAAAACATCTAGAGACCTCTAACGTGTCACTGTAAACCTATGCTATGGCATATGAGTCACAGCATCAGCATCATCAGTATTTATCTTCTGCATTACTGAAGCAACTTCAAAACTTGAACTATTTTAACAGTAGCAATTCAAACCATCAGCCACTAACAATAAAAACAAGAAAAAAAAAAGGAAAAAAGGGACATTTATGCAGTCAAGCTCCCCACTGGATTCAATGGAAGACATGTCTAGATAGTTTATTAAGCGAATATCTCTTGCACAATTTGCACAGCAAACCTAATCAGGATTGTCTGGGGTAATGCTGCTCATTTCTCAGACAGGTAGCTCTAAGCCTATTTAAGAAGAGAGGGTTAAATATTGAAGTGGAAGTGACCAAAGTCCAAAGAACTTATTTAGCAACTCATGCTGGAAACTTTTATCTACAATATGGGATTTTTATACTGCATGTAGCTAAATGATAAATAAAGCAAGCAGTTTGTGCTTGGCAGAGATAACATTGTGCAGTCTTGTCAGCATGTCATAGAGTGTGATTAGGCATATGGCAGACTCTTGATCTCTGGGAAGGATTCATTATCCCTCGATTTTGTGTAATTTTTAAGAGGCCAACCTCATATAAGCAGTAATGAACACACAGAGGTACTCAGGTCACAGAGCCAAAAACACATTCTGCTTTCAATCACTGCATATCCTGAATATTTGCTTTCTTTTTACAGTAATTGAAGAGGTCAATGAAAAAAAAAAAAAAAAAAAATCAGTGAAAGCTGCCATTCCAGTGTGCTTGGAAGAGACCAGCTTATAAATGCAAACCAGCTGTTGTTTGTGCAGACACAAAAGCTGACTGCGATAATCAGCTCAGCATAACTGTAACACAACCATTGTAAGAAGGAAAGATGTTCAACTCCACTTTGACAGGAATAAGATCACCTTTTGTCACTGGCAGAAAATCAGGGGTTCCCAAACAGTGACAAACAAGGATTTTTTAAAACACAAAACCCAGCTAGCAGGGTACAAAGAAAACGGGGGCGGAGGGAAGAAGGGAAGAGGGGAATATTGTCAGGGTTGCCAGCAAGTGCCCTCATACTTTGTTGTCTGCATTGTCTCTCTGTCCTGCTCACAAGGCAGCACAAGGCAGTGTGAGAGGAGGAGTACGTCTTCCTTGCCCACTTGCTATGCAGACTCTCTGCATAGGCTGACAGCGAGGGTGCCAATTAGAGTTACTAGCAGAGTTAGAAGAGAAATCTTTGTCTACCGATTTCCTGCCTATATTTTAAATGTTTTTATGACTTGTCTAAAGACATTTACTGACGTTGTTACATCATCTCCCCTTATCTTCCAGCTGGTTGGGAAATAATATTGACGAATGGTTTCCGGGCTGGAGACTGTTCTTGGACAGCTCAAAATGAACACGAATAAACTTAGTACAGAGGAGGTTTAAGCTGGACTGATCAAAATTATGAGTAAAGTGTTTCCTTAACAAAAATTTCAAAACCTTTTCATCAACACTGATTATTATAACCTGTGAGTGCTGATTATTATTTTATGGGCAAAGGATGAAAAGAACAGGAAGTTTCTATTTTCCTGTAAAAGTCTGAAAGAAGTTAAAAAAAAGTTATCCTCTCAGGTTATCATGTGCCAAAGTGTACAAATACAAAATTTCAAATGGAAATTTTCGGTTATTGTCCATCCTAAGATAAAATGTCTTTTTGCCCACAAATGGGCAAATTCAGAATTCAGTTTCCAGCGAGAATTACCAGCACTTATGGTTACAAGTTTTAAGCAGGATTTCTGTGAATAATTGCTCATATTTAGAATGCTCTGTCTCTCTGTATAATCTTGTAAGTACATACATCTATTACATTAAAAAGGAAGAGAAGTGAGACTGCAAGGAGGGGACAAACACGGTATAAGTAGTTTAAAGATTTCAAATGGCTATCTTTCAAATATTTTGCAGTTCATTACTTTTGCTGGAATTGTATGAAGATCACAAGTTAAGACCAACTGAGTAAGCATACTATCTTATTTACCTCTGTTTGCAGTATTTGTTAGATAATGCTTCATTCCCTCATCTGAAGTTACATTTGTATATGAAGATGGAAGTAGATTTCAGCATAATAAAATGCAGAGCAATCTTTACCAATAGTAAATTTACTGGAAATATTCCATGTAAGCTTTAGAAAGTCTTCTATACTATTTTACAACAATATGTTCTATTTTACCTGAGGTTTGCTGGTTTCCTTAGCATTTAAGGTTGGCATCTGGACTCTGAATCGACATGCACCATTCAAGAAGGTTTTAGAACTCTGAAAAAAAACAAAACAAAACACCTCCATACTTTTGTTGCTTCCTTTTAAAGGACTACATTAGTGTTAATCATTTCTCCACAACAAAAGTCTTTGTGCATTGTCACATAAACATAACCCAAAATGAAGCATCTTTAATTTAATGACTGTGTATTTTGGGTTTTTAAAGTTCTTTTGCAGACCTATGGCAATGTACATAAAATACAATCACAAATTTATTTGAAGACTAACTTCATACCGTTTTTATACAGAAGCAGCATACTGAATTCAGAGCACAGTCATGCCATTCTTAACATCTTTAGCTGCTTTTTCCTCTACTGAACTTTCACTAACATTGCAAACTTAGCTTTTTCTCATAAGCAGATGATCCTAGTAGCAACCGAGAGGTTGATTTGTTTCAGGAAAACCTTGATTCTTCATTTCCCTATCCCTTTAAGATAAAAGTTTATCCCTTTAGCTTGTACTTACTCTATTCTTCTAACTCAGAAATGGACTGTGCTCTTGTGGGCAGGAAGGTTAACGAAGAGTCTGAGCACCTCTGGCACGCTCAGTATAGAAATTGAGGCAACATGCTGTATTTTAGGCCCCAGATGGGCCTACTTTTTATACTTACTTATTAACAACTGCATTAGTGTATTAGTTCACACCAAAATTGCATTCATTGGAAAACATTATTTTGAGGTCCTTGGTCTAAAAAGATTTGCCAGGCACACGAAAGTTTGGCCACCAAATTAAATACACAGCTTCAAAGGAGGTTTGCAGTCAGGTAGGGACAACCTATTGCTAAGACCACAAGAGGCACTGTACATTCCTCAAAAAAATTACAAGGATATGCATTGCAGTTTTCTTTAGACAAACTGCCATTCATCAACCAAATCCTTCTAAGAAGGCAAAACATTTTTGAGGATAAACTAAGTATTTCTGCTGCTCAATGCAGACCAGAGGCACAAACAGTCTTGGGCATGTATTCCCCAAAATAAACAACTCTCAAACCCACAGGGTCTGATCAAACAGATTTTTAAATTTTATCTTACAGAAAATTAGGCTTTTGTCAAAAAAGTGATTTACAATAATCTGTGGGGAAGAAAATCCATTATCTAGAGACAAGTCATCTACATCTTTATTCAGCAGCTCAGCAGAGAAAAAAATGAAAGACTTTTTCATTTGACTGTCGAAAATAAAATTCACTGTGGTAAGGAGGAAATGTCTGGGGAAACGGACTAGACTGAGAGGCTGCACATTTAATACTTAGACTTCTTTCTCCTTTTCAGAAGATAAAAATTGCAGCCTGGTATCTTTTAAATGCACAAGCGCTGTGCCACAGGAGTTTAAGAGAGCTAAGTTTCCTGGAAATGCAAAGTCAGGTTAAATAAAGTTCCTAGAACATAAAGACAGGTCTGTATGAACATGCTGCAACTAACATATTTACCTATGGGAAAAAAAGAAAAAAAAAAGGTACAAGGAGAAAAGATGAGAAGCAATAAAACCAGTTCTAAATCATCACATTTCACAAATGCCGGTAAATCTACCGACAATCTATCATAAACTTTGATTATGAAATTGCACCAATGCTTAATAAAGCACATTGACTTCTCACTTGCATTTATCATAGGTATAGCCTTTTGGAAAGTCATAGATTAAGCCTCCAATGCTAGCATTTAAAAGCACTTTATTGTACTCAAATATTTGTTTTGAAACAAATTTCAGATTCCTAAATCAGAGCCAAGGTGAACACAAGCAAATGAAGCACAGCCCAAGAAATTGGTGAATGAAGAGTAAGAACCATGCATTCAAAGCCCTGGGCCTGGCTCTCTGCCTGTGCTTCTGGACAACTCAGTGAAATCCGATTACTCACGACTACAAACTGTGTAGAAATATTTGGCTCACAATCATGCTGCAAATAAACAGTAGACTAAATTCATCCAAGACAGTGATATCACACAGAGATGAATCTGATCTATAAATCTTAATATAAATCTACCCTAAGTCCTTCCCTCATGTTGAACATTTATTTTAGTTGTGCTTAAATTTAACCGGTGTCATTCTTCCACAATGAGGTTCAGCTTTTGGCACCAGCTGGCAGAGCTGCCTGCACCTAACCAAGACATCTGTCCAAAGTGACCTACTACAGCCTTATGAGAAAAGCAAGTGTGTACATTTCTTTAATTTCTTAGAAAAAATATTTCCAACTATCTGCAAAAGCACACAGCTTGTTCAGGTTGTCATCGAAATGACTGAGCAAAAGAGGACAGCTAGCATTTTATGCCTGCCAGCAAATTCTACTCCCTGTAAAACATGGCTGAAATTTTTTGTTCCCAGTAATAACATGGCTGTTTTACTACATGAGCCTTCCTTCAATTAGCAGTCGTCTTTTTCTTTACAATCAGACACGGTCACTACCACATCTGCATTTGTAGATCTTCTTGAACTTCTGTTTGTACTTTTCTAATTTCCTTACTTCTGAAACCACCCTACCCACAGGGAACAGAAGCTGTGAGCCCTATTCACTAAGGATTTAGAATCCATTGTACTTTGCAGACCACACAGATCTGAAGAGAGGTATTTGAGCAATTCAAATGGCATACAGCTTCACGAGACAATGGCAGATCTTAATCTGAGAAAGGTCCAAGGCAGGTGGGGAAGCACTTTTATAAACCTCCTACAAGATTTGCAGATGTGAATACATGGAACAGGGAGGGAAGAAGTGATGCCTTTTGCTCTGGAGAGCAAGGTTTCCAGGGAAACAGAAGGTCAAACGCATCCCTACACAATGAGACTGCACCTGGAGCAGTGATCTTGCTGGTGTCCTAGAGGAGGTGAGGTTAAATGCTAGCCCCTTTCTGGGACTGGGGGAAAAGGCAGTGAATGGATGGGGGGGGGGGGGGGGGGGGGAAGCTCCTCAAATACTAAGTTTTTGTTAAAAATATAATGGTAAGTGGATATTGAATGTTAAATTTTCCATACCAGCTTCTTAAGACATATGAGTAACATACTGTGCAGAACTTTTTAGTTATGCTTTCCAGTAAAAGTATATTTGAAACGCATAAGAAACATTTACTTCCATAAAGCTTAACAGCAAATTCGGTAAACAGTACGCTGTAGTTATTATGAACAGCAGCTGAAGGGTTAATGGGAGCATCTCTGCACTACACAAAAGCTTAGGAAAAAAATGCCTCCTGTTAGAAGCCCCTGAGAGTCACTTAAAATATTCTCATAATTGACAGAAGTTACCTTTAAGAATGAAAGAGAATTAAATGAAAAATACAGAGTGCGTCGCGAGCACACATTATCTCACAGTAACAAACTAAGAATAGGAGTTCCACAGGCCATTAAAAGTGTTCAGAAGCTTTATCAAGACTACTTCATATGAGGAGAAAAATCCCATTAACTGGTAAAGAAAAGATAACACAAACTAGAAAAGTTGTCTTTGTTTACTACTGAAGAAGAAGGAGAAAGCATTTAAAATGTAAAAAGCCATCTATCTGAAACTATTGGGGAGGGTGGTAAAAAAACAGCAATCATCCCTGTACAATCTACCTGCAAGACTTGCAACTAAAAGGTATAGTTCACATATACCTACACGTGCAGACAATCTCCACGTATAATCCCCTAGCACTGGAAAACATGTGGGATTCCCTTGGGATCTTCCTGCCACTGCTTCCCCCAACAGCCCTGATTTGCCCTCATGCATGGGAAACCTTAAGACCTTCTTTGCCAATCTCCCCCTACTATTCTTCCAAAGAACTAGTTGAAAATGTGGCAGACCTGAATCCCTGCAGGTCCTGGGGAGCCAAAAGAGAAAGAGCCTGGAGCAACACGCTGCTCTAGGTTTTCATTACAGACAAACACATACCAGAGTCTTACAGAACATGAAGCAGAGATGAACTTGCAAACACACTCCTAAGCGAAACTAGGCTACAAATTACATTCTGTTACAAGAAGTCATACACAGCCAGTCTTCCTAATGCTTTCATTTTTGTTCCCTTCCCTTGCTTGTTATTTTTCTTTCGTTCTATTCAGATTCCGTTCCTCCTCTTGGGTCAGAGCTAGATGAGGCAAGAAAGGAAAGGAATCATCTTCTTACGTAGTAGCTAAAGCTTTCTAAGGCTTTTTGCCACCGACATGGCTTTCTACATTACTTAATTTTTAAGTACATAAAATGTCTTATGAACTTCTGGTTCTAAAGCATTGGGCAAACGTCTTGCCCAGAACTTAACCACTTCCAACCTACTTTTAAAATAGTGTTTTGAACAACTTTATAGTAATACTTAAAGAAAAAGCTTCTATTTTAGAAACAATTAAAAGTCACAAGTTTTACTGCCACAATGGCACAAGGAGATGTACATGCAATATTCAGCAACCCAAAGACAGCTTAGATGTTTGCACACACACACACACACACTTCAATCTTGCTTCAACAATGCCTTGAGCGGTCCATCTCTGATGCTGGATTTTCAAACTTTTCTTTGTGTCAAGAGAGTTGCATTTTCCCTTGTGATCAAGGCAGTACAAGTTCCACAGTTTGTGTTGGTGATAGCATATTTACAGCTTAGTGAAGCTGCCAAAATTTAAGCCCTTGAAGTGTAAGCTCTCATACAATAGCAAGATTCACTGCCTTGATGTCAGTAAAACATGTGATCAATGCATTCTAAAAACTCACTGTATATTAAAAAAAGAAAAAAAAAAATCTATGTATAAACAGCATCTCCGTCCTTGAGGATTTCAAAATCTGACAGGCAAGCCCTAAGCAATTTGATCCTATGTCAAATGTAGACCTACTACAAGCAGAGAGTAGTACCATACAACATCCAGAGGTCCCATCCCTTCCAACCTAAATTATTCTGTGACGCCACAACTACTAAAGCACTGATTTTTCATGTGACCCATAACACTAAGCACAGATCTCTCTCCTTTTCGCAGTTCTTCATTAATGCCAGTTTTGGTTAAATAAAGGCCATATTATATCATGACTAAACTCACTGTCACAGACTGACCAACTGCTCCAATCTCTTCACCTCAGCTTCATATCCATCCCTTGCTTCCTATTTTCCTTAGCCATGTGCTCCTACCGTCATTCCCTCTATCCAAGGGAACATCCCACCTTCCATCCCCAAGCCCACAGATGCATGGTTCATTGACGCTACGTCAGCAAAAGGGCTGTTTGCTCTTTACTTTCTGCAATGCCTAATACAGGGTTCACAAACAGAAAGACTCGTCACAGGATATGGCTGGCAGCTACCTCATTATGCCATACCTAAGTAAGGAAGGCAAGAGCAGGAGAAGAGGTCAAAATGCTCTGAAGATGGCCAGAAAGACTGGAGGAAAGTAAGAGAACTCAAAAAAACAAAAAAAAAAACAAACAAAAAAACCACCACTTTTTACTTAGTTTTCTGTAGTAAGGTCATCTATTCCAAAACATTAGTTAAAACAAACTCATTCACCTCCTGGTTCACATTGCTTTGATAGAAAGTAAGCTACTGGTTTACCACTGAAGCACAGAAGACCAATCATTCCCTCAAGTATAGGGTCAGTTATAACAGCCTGGCACAAAAGGGCCACACAGATTAGCTGATTTCCAGACCTACCATAATAAACATGTATTAGGAGGCAAAAATCAAAATAGAAAAAGCATTCACTTACACTGGATGGTGTGCAGGAGCAACTTACATCTTTAGGATCTGAAATACAATACCACACATAACTAATAGTGAAAACAAGCATAATTAATATATCTTAAAACATTTACCAGTAGCGTAGTTTACCGATAAACCAACAGTATAGACAACACAGTAGTAGTCCTGGTAGAAATATGTAACTGTAGCTTTAGGGAAAAAGAAAAGGGTACTTCACGGTACCCTTCCCATTCCTATGGCCACATTAAGAGATACTCTTGCAGTCCAGCTCATTACAGCATTCTAGTTATATCTGCAGAACTTTTTACTTCCTGAGATAGGACAGTTACAGTAAAATAAGCATTCATACTAATATCTCTGAGTCTACGTAGGGACAAGACAGGGCATTCCTTTTTAGTTTCTAATTTAAAGTGACAAAACTTGCTCTGTCAGCAGATTTCTGTATTTCATTGCACAGAATATAGATGGCACAGGTTGAATGGGAGCACAAAATATATATTGCAGCCAGGTGGGACATTCTGCTAAGATACACTTGAACAATTTGTAAAGACAGGGAAGTAACAACAGGGCAGTGGTCTGAATTCTGAAGCGTTACTCTCTCAGGCATGCCAGAGTCTGAGCGTATAAAGTCTTTAGACATACACAGGTTCTTCTCCGTCTAGTGTTCTAGAACTTCTTAGAAGTTCTTTAAGTATTGGCATAGGTTGAGGAATATACTTTGCACTGGGTCATTTAGCTTAAACAGCTGGTGTTCTTCACCTATTATGAGCCCTCTGTGGTTCTATCCCATTAAAGCACTTACGTTCAATAAGAAACAGGAAACAAACAATCCCCATCACAGCAATGATAACACCAGGCATCACGAAGGAGAGACCCCAACATGTAGACACCCAATAAGCAGCAATTAAGGATCCCAAGATATTTCCCACTGAAGTATGTGAATTCCAGATTCCCATGATCAAACCTCTCCTGCATTTAAAAAAAAAAAAAAAGCAAACATTTCTTATTATTCCAACAATAAGCATTACTATCTTGACAAAAGTGTATTAAAAAAATGACTGCTCATCTGTGATGTCAGTGAAATATTTGCAATCTTATTGTTCTTTAACTGATCACTTCTTTATGCTACAGTCTTAAATCTGGCAATTTCAAGGCACCTAAATATTAATAGAAGTGTTCTAGATACTTCTCTGTGCATGACAGAACCCATCCTGCATTTAACAGCATTTAAAGCACCACTAGAGCTTGTGTATTTCTGGATAGAGTTTCTTCATAAAAACAAGTATGCAGATGTTGTGTAGCATATGCATGCTAAGTCTGATGCTTCTGGGAATGAAAGTCCTCCTGGAAACACGTTGCACCAATAATCTGATGCTTTCAGGATATGTTAGACTTACCAAGCAGAAGAAAACAATCTGTACAGGATAGGAAGAGCAAATTCAGTATTTTCTGATCACATTCTAGACTTTCTAGGCACTAGTAAAAGATAACACCTGCACAAGCTTGGCTAACAGATACATCAAACTGCTGTCTGCCTGGAAATCCCAGATTAGAGCTGCTGTAGAATAGGCTCCAGCTGAGCTAACATAAACCACAAAAATCCTACTGAAGTCATGACAGTTAGGAGTTCATGGTTTTCTTTGGTTTTTTTTTTTCCATGTAAGGTATGGGAAATCTGCCTTTCCCTTAGCAGGAGGTTACCTGGAGCAACCTAATTTGAGCTAAACCAAATCTTTTCCTTTGGCTGAAGACAAGATCTACAAGGTACGCTCATGTTTCATGGAGTTTCTACATTTTCTTAACTATCCTGTTATTTTACACAGAAAGCATATACTTAATTTTAGTATGTCCTTCTCTTGAACCGATTGACAATAATGTTCATTCAATGGTATGTATCTACAATGGATGCCACTACAGTAGCATTACCATATGTATCAACCATTATCAGAGGGAATAGATTTAGCATGCAAAATTTATGGAAAACTCCTGTATGGTATGACAAAATAAACACTATGAGTGATCTCTATGCAGGATTAAGGGGCGGGGGGGGGGGG
>VFFE01005799.1:182681-228591 GCA_008921705.1 Burhinus oedicnemus
GGTTAAATCTGTTGCCATATGCATTTTCTTTTTTTAATTAAACTTTCAAGTTTCTGTAAGTGTGTTAGAAAAAAAGACATTAGACAAAAAGATACTTCTAGAGTTACATACACCCTGACAACTGCTTTGAAACACAAATGAAAACACGGGAAATTCCACATTAAAATGGCATAATAACAACCTTTATTAAAAGTGGTTTTAGACTGTTAATATTTGCAAGAATTTTTCTTAATTCAATTCTGAAATATTTCATCTGAAAAATTAAACATCAGACTAAAGAGCTATCACAAAACACTGTTTTGACATGAGAGAGAATATTTCAAAATGATATATAAACTAATCAGTGTAACAAAGAAAACTCCCCTCAAGGATCTACCTAATTGCCTGTTTAAACCCCAAAAAACACTGAAGCAAAAGAAAGATATTTAAATTGACTGTAATATTACAGCCCAGAATGTGTTGATTTGTACTTCCCAAACTTTGGATTATGTATTATTTACCTTCCTTTTCCAAACCAGTTGCCAATACATGTAACGACACTCGGCCAGCCAGTAGTTTGCACCAACCCATTAGCTATCTGAAAGTATATAAAAGTAATAATAAATAAACATACTCTATAATAAGTCAGGTTTCTACATAATTCCTGCCGAGTGCTGCATTAGGAAAAGGAAGCCTAGACAAATGCTTTGAATTCACAAATTTAGGAGGGAGGGGTTGAAATCATTCTTTTCCAAGGATAAACAAGTTACAATGTTTTGCAGAGATTCTTCCCTCTACCTACATCTCTCCAATTATTTTATGATTTAAAACACAAAAAATTGTGATTCAATCACATGCTTACCAAAAATCACATTACACTGAACTGAACAGAGAAATGAATTCCCCAAACTCAAACCGCAACATACTACTACTTATCTCAATTTGAACATACAGCAAAGCATGTTTGCAATCAAACAAAGCAGAAAAAAAGAAAACTTTAGGGGAGACCGGATAACTTTGAACAATAACTTTAAAATGCTTAACAGACACCTGTAAATAAACCAAGAGGAGAAACTTAACTTACTACATTCAGGCTGAAGTAAGAACTATTTCAGCTTCCATGTTGCACAGATCATAACCCTAACACATCTCAACTCCTAAAAAGCGCCCTTTCTAGAATTACACATTAACACAAAGATCACAATACAATAATTCACATGTACAACAAGCATTTGAACATGCAATGAAACAACCTCACTCTACCCAACAAAAACCAATTAGGCTGGTGGTGCGAGACCACCCTTGGTATGACAGGATTCACTGACCACATCAGGCAGTGCAGCACTGGTAGAGATAGTTAGCTTAACCCTAAAGGAGACAGCTCCTGTCCTGGAAACCACATAAGCCAAGAGCGCTGGGGCAGTGACATGGTTAAATGGATGACTTGGTGAAACAGTTATAAAAGCTTGCAGTACCCAAGTTAGTGTTGCTGCATGCCCTGTTGCACAATGCCATGCAAACGTGCCAGCAGTGAAAGTGCTACACAAAGAAAGAAGCAGTGCAAGGAACAGACCTGTCCAAAATGACTCAGAAGTGCTAACCATATCCTGGTCCTGACCTAAATTCCATTTCAGGTCAATGGTAAATATTCTTGTGACGCCTGATTAGATCTACAAGTGCTCTGAAAAATCTCACACAAAGAATCTCATTACAGAAGCTGCCTGTTCTCAGCCACACCAATGTGGGAGACTGTTCATCATTAGCAGCATAAATGTAATTTTCCTGCAGAGAAAGCCAGGATGCGTCACTCAGGTCTTGGCAGGCTGACAAATGTAAATACATTTGTTTTAAAACTCACCCACATTTAAGCTTGGAAAGATTTGATCGCTGATTTGACACAGACTAAAACACTTTAATTTGTTTTCAAAGATTTCTTCCACTAAAAAAAAAAACATTTTTCAAAAATAAAACCTGAGGCTATCCACTCTACCATTTCTGCCTGTCATCAATGACAATGTATGCCAGCATTTACATCCTCCCATCCAACCACTAATCACCGTTTGCATCTGAAAAAAAACCCCAATACAATACTAAATAGCACCATGGAAATTCAGAGTACCTAAATAACACCATGCCTACCTGGGCCATTATGTAAAACCACAGATTATGTATATTATAGAAATAACCCAATCCAAACATTGCAGTGAAGAGTCCGCTAGCAAGCATCCCGACTGTCAGATAGTACCGGATAGGCAGCCGTTCTCCTATTATCCCACTTGGTATGTGGAAGGAAATAAAAAAAAGGCGATAATTAAAAATCAGATCATACCCCAGGCCTTCACAAATAAAGAATATTTTTGTGTTGTTTAATTCTGATTGAGGAAAAACTTTACTAGCAACTGCTGTCTTTCTTCACAGCAGCACATGAGCAATTTTTAGCACTTGACAGGAAAAAACAACAAACATTTAATGTTCAGTAATTGCCAAGCGCTGCCATCTACATGATCATCTTTTGGGGAGATACTCCCCTGAAGCACATTGGAAGGGATTTACTTACGTAGTCATTTTCCAAATGACCTGTAAGGTGGGACATGTCTCCAGCCATTTGAAATGAGACCTGTCTCCCTTGCTAATGATTCTAGTTACAAAGGTTCTGTTTTAAGTCAATAAAAAGATGCGTCTCCAAACAGCAACTAATACTGCCCATCTTAAGATGGGTTCAATATTATTTTTAGGAGATGTCTGCTTCTGTCCTTTGACTACAGAGAAAGCCAGGACAATCAGCTTAGTCTACATGTGCAAGTTGGAGACTGATAAAGTTTGGCAACATATATTCCAGCATATGTTCCTTCATATTGCATATCAAAGAATGACAGGCTAGATGGGGAGTCGGAAAGCATTCCTCCACAAGGCAGTCAGGATGGGTGCAGGTAGGAAGATTCCTGTGTACCAACAGGTACGATACCACTGGGGACTCAGGATGTGCATTTTCTTCCACAGAGATAGGATAATTACATCCAAGATCTAATTCTCTTCACCAGAAACTTTAGAGTAGGAATGGGCAATATCTCAGAAATAGTACAGCCTCATATATTAACAGCAAGTGATGAAGCAGGTTTCCAAGAGAGTGAGATTTACCTTAAATACATTCCAATTGCATACGCACACAGAAATGAGTAATCCAGTGCTCCCAATAACTGTTTGTAGTTGTTCTTATCTAAGAATAATTATCAAAACAAATTATCGGTTTAAATGTACCAATAACTTCCCAACCATTTTTAAATATTACAAGAAAAATGTTACTGGACATGAACTGACTTAATTTTCAATGGGTGCTTTTAGACTTAAGTATTCATTTTGCAAAACACATTTTATTTAACACCCCCCCGCCCCAACGGACTCTTTTGACTATAACATATTAGGAAAACATGGGTAGCCCCATTCTTAATTCCACCTTATTCAAAACAGCATTTTGGAAGAGAAGAAACATCAGTTATTAACAAGGTGCCCTT
Source organism: Burhinus oedicnemus (assembly GCA_008921705.1). Taxonomy (NCBI): domain Eukaryota; kingdom Metazoa; phylum Chordata; class Aves; order Charadriiformes; family Burhinidae; genus Burhinus; species Burhinus oedicnemus. The sequence goes on from VFFE01005799.1 coordinate 186,173, forward strand.
TTCTTATGGTCCTTAGACAAAAGAAAACCCAAACTTTAACAGCCTTTATTAGAAGCGGAAAGACGTGTTGCAAATGTGTGAGGTCCTAACAGTCAAAATGGCTAAAAAAATCCATCATCTTACAGGTTTTTAAGGAATCAGCTTTATATATATATATATATTTTTAAACGGTTAAAGCCTTCTGCATTTCTTTTTCCAACTACTCATAAGGCACAAAGATAGAAATCCCATTTAAAAAAAAAAACCAAAACAGCATTCTGCACTGTACAGCAAATGACCATAATCACAACCAAATGGGACTGGCAGGCAGGATGGAGGGAGCAGGAGGGACTCCACCCAGATAGAAACACCAAGTCGAGACCTGAGCTCATACCAAGAAAGACAGTTTGTGTATCTGCAAGGAGCCCCAATTTCCATTGCCTTTGAGAATAAAGTCACATTTATTAAACAATTCCTTCTTTCAGTGTTACTCCCAGCTTGCCAGCTATATTGCCTGAAAAACAGAACTGAAAGAACAAGTCTGGAGTGCCATCGCAAAGGGGTATCTTTGCAATAACCTGTGGGTTCATGGAAAAAGGAGGACATTGGAGCTCAGAAGTCTCCCTTAAGAAAGTTAACTAGTGTTTTAGACAAGCAAACTCAGTCTCCCCTTAGTCCAGGGACAAGAAACAGCAACCAAGTTTAACTGCATCCCAATACATTTGGAAACCTGTGGGACTAAATAATTTCAGTAGAGTGATTACCTTGCACCAGGCAGCTAATACACAGAATTTTGTCCACAGAAAATCCAGAGCTCAGATCTTTATCTTCGAACAGAGTAGGCCTTTTTTTTATTGCTAATTAAAGAATAATTAGAATGAATGGCTAGATAGACTGGAGTGGACTGGCACATTGACAGAATGGACTATTCTACTTCACTGGTGTTCTTGGTAGTGATAAAACTGTCAAGGAGTGATTAAAAATCTCTATTAAATTCAAATACAATTAAATTCAAATTTAATTTTAAGTAGGCAAATTTTTTTTCTATTTAAATGAAAGGCCAGGTTCATAAGCTATTCAGTAAGTTCTCAACTGTATTCTGCAATAAAGTCTCCCCTTTTCTCCACTTAAATTGGGAGAAAAATATTTTTTCTGGCAGATAAGGACTCTGAAAAGTTCCAATTTAGATAAACACCAAGTAGTTTCATTTAAGTGATTGCTGGACCTTGAATTAAAACAGCTGAAAATTATAATGATTTATTTTATTCTTCAACCTTTTTTTCCTTAATAGACATTCTAAAGACAAATCTAATTTTCTAACTGAAAACTACTGAAACCATCTCATAGATATAACAGGTAAAATAATGTCAGTTGTTTAAGTGACTTTAAGTAGGAAAGATATCATAAGGTAAGTCAAAACTTAGCTTTCTTTGGAAAAAAAAATAATCAATAAGAACATGGAAAACAAAACACGCCTCCCATACACATCACCTGAATCCCTCCACACATGAAGAAGGAATAGCAAGAGGCAAATAATCTAATTATGAATATCAGCTCATTATTATGAAAGAAAGAAACAAAACCAAGAAAACAACTTACCAAATGGCTCCCAACCGCACTGAGACACATTAGACATTTTTTTGATAGGCTGAATCCGGGCAGCATATTCTTTGTAGGAGTTGAGTTCAACTTCATGTGAAGCGGCACAATGCTTATGCAGCTCTCCCTGATACAGAAAGGAAATGTGAAAATCGAAAATACACTTGTGACTGTTAATCCCCATACAGCAACAAATTTAACAATTCTATCTCTATATGAACGTGTGTCAAACCCACTGGAATCAGTAAAATTGTTAGCTGTTATTAATTGCTTGGTATTTTGCTGGGTAAAGCCACCATCACATGAAACAGTAATTATGTGGTTAGAAACAATATGCTATAGTGAACTGGTGTTTCTGACAATGCAGAATTTCAAAATTCTTCACTAACATCTAGCTACTTTGCCCATTGTTACTCGTGAGTTATATACAATACAGCCCTGGGGGATTTCATTTGCATTTGGCAAGTTATACAGGCCAAAGATTAAACTAACAAACATAGAATTAGGTAACATTTTGTCATCAGTTTCACTGGGAACAGAGTCCTGAGTGTACAGACAACTACCACTATGATGCTCAACAGTACTTGGAACAGTCTTATAAATGCCAGTAGAATTTTATCATGTTTGACTCATCAGTTATGAGCAACTTTTCTCAAACATATGAATGCAAACCTGTAAACTCTTAAATATCTATAATTAAATTAATTCACAAGAATTCGTGTAGATGTGGTGCTTAGAGACATGGTTTAGCGGCAGACCTGGTAGAGTAGGGTCAATGGTTGGACTAGATGATCTTAAAGGTCTTTTCCAACCTAAACAATTCTATGAATTAAGTGTAGGCAAAGCTGTTTCAAGTCTTAAGCCCAAAGATTAGACTTATGTGCAATATTCTAGGTGTGGTCTCACTGAAGTTTATCAAGTAAATGTCACTGCATACTAGCTTTATCAGTTTTTCATCTTTTAAACCATTCCAAGTTAAAGTTTAACGCTGCCTTTCACAAAAGGAAATATTGAAAAAGATGATTACTTCCGTGTTTGACAGGAGTAGAAGGATGTTTAAACAAGGACACAACCTTGCTTACCTTAACTATACTAATAGGTTTCCTTGATAAATGGAAGCTGGCATACAATAAGAAAGTGAGAGAGAAAATGAAGGCTCTATACCTACAATAAAAAAAAAAAAGTATTTGAAATTATTTTATTCAGATTTACTTTTAGCACTAAGTTACATAAAAATGTTACACAAGTCATTGGTACAGTAATGGTAATCTTGGAATAGCGAAGACAACTTTTTTCATGTTCTCTAACAGCCTAAAGAGCCACCCTAGCAGTTATGCTGCTTTACAACACCTGCTGTGATCTAGCTTTTGGAGGGAGCTTGGTAGCACACAGGTACAGGCAGGACCACATGGCAGTGCTCTGGAGTCCACAGAGCTGATCTGCCTCATTTACAGCCTTCCTTTGCGGGCTATTAAAAGGCAGTTCAACATTAAACATACTGATTATCAGATTTCACATTTCCCTGTCTCATCCAGTTTTCTGGTACAACTAGGACAAAAATGATGGCTCTGTGAATTATCAGTTTGGCTGCTGTGGGTTACTACTCCTTTCTTTCCCTGCTGCTTTTAGCATTTTGCTTTACTTTTGCTTTCCTCTGTAACAAAGGAAATCAGCCATTTCTAGAGATGGAGAGAGGGACTGACACTGACCGTGTGTACTGTCAGCTGAAGCACATGAACATAATTAACCAGCTTTGGGACTGGGAAGGAATTTTCGCATGTACCTCACTGGCATCCTTGGGTCTTTCTCTGCAGTTCATCTGAATTAAAAGGGCAACTCAAACTCCCTGTCACTGCAAGGGTTAAACAAAGATAATCTGATCTACTGTATTCTCTATCTGCAGCACACGTTTCAGTCGTTTAAGGAGGAGAGTGTTTTGTGGATTTGTGCTTTTAACAATACACAGAGATCAGAGTGTATCTACTGGCTCCTTCTAGCCTTAATCTTAAAATCAGCATCTCCAAGTACATATATACATACAAAGGTCTGTTATCACACAGCCTACTATTGTCCCTAATTTTTAATTAACCTTTTTCAATCATTTCCTGCCTTATAAACTTTTACATAACAAGGGTCTTGTTTTATAGTTCTAGCATATTCACAGAGACATTCAATAAAGAGTGAGTTATACTGTGAGTCAAGTTATTCACCCCCATAACTGAAGGCATCCTCACAAGTGATAAAACTGAAATGACTTTGTCCTTGCTGCTATACTAGAGAAAGTATGTGACAAAATTGCTCAAATAGGAAGTGTTTGGTCTTTCATTTGTTATTTTTTTGTTATTCACACACAATTGTCTCAGTACTTTATCTCAGAAAGTACAAGAACTGATGCCATCCAACTTCCAGGATTAGCTTTCCAAAAGCAAAGGGGTTTAGGTTTTGTTTGGGTTTGGGTTTTTTTTTCAATATTACAGTAGCAAGAACTAATACTGTAATTCTACAAGTCTATATTACACATCAAATTACGGGGGAGAAAATACACTTCCGATTAAGAAAAGAAAGCTAACCTTGAGCACGCCTCCCACCAAAGAATTTGAAAATAAAAATCTGAAATTTAACCCTTCAAATACATACCTTGCAAAGAAAATGACAAAAAGCTTTATTCTCTAGCACACTTGACTAATAAGGGTCTGTCTGGGTTCCCCCAACAAAGGATCTCACTTTTTAAACATCAGCAATATTTATTTTTTATATAACTGACTATATTTTCTTTCTGCATATATTAAGCAATGAAAAAGCAAAAATAGAGCAAGACAGCAGCATCATCTTCCTCAGATACAAACTCCTATTGTCCAAAGCAAAGATCAGCACCATACTTCCAGACTTACCACTGATCTCGTGAAAATGAAGTGATGAAGCGAATCCCTGGAGGAAGCTGAGCCATCTACTCTATAGCTGGTATCAAGTTTTAGGTGACACAATTATGTACTTGCGACAACGTTATCTGTTCTTCAGAATGTGTAACAAAGATCCTCCCAAGGCCGTGCGATGGTAGGCTGCTAACAAACGTGGAAGATAGGCTGCTGAGTTGATCTCCCTGTAGTTTTTCTTCACATACCTTCAGTCACGACGTGGCAAATTCTACATTCTGCTTTTGTTAATTGCTGATCTTCAAATAAGAGAAGCTGATAAGTAAATATTCTTATCAAGTTACTATAATATTCTGTAATTGTAACATATGAATCAGCAATTATCTATTTCAGAGACGAGTAATTACCATAACTATCCTTCTAGACATCAGAAACGTAATGGAGAACTTTAAGCCCATGTAAATCACAGCCTTTTCTGAATTTTATCACGTATAATCTATTTTGAGAAGTCAACATCGTATAAAGCAGTGGGGACACAACGGAAAGATGCACTTAGAACATGATCCAAAACCAGCTATATCAAAACATACTGCTTTTGTTCCAGAAAGATTACAAATAGGCAATTCCCCACCTTACAAAGATCTATTTTAACACATCAGAAACATTAACGAGGTTGAAATTTGTTCAAAACTGACTGTAGTGTTTTCAGCCCAGAATAGAGACTTCTCCAGTTTCAGAGTGGGTGCAGGTGAATAAAGCTGCCAGCAAGCCTTGGCCAGCACTCCCTCTTCCAACTCGATTTCCTTGTCTCAGTGCTGCACAAAGCACGATGCCGTCAGAAAAATTTGGAAAAGGGAAAAAAAAAAAAAAAAAATGTTTCTTCACCACTTGAGCTCCCTACAGCAGCTCATCCAGCATAAGGGAGAAGAGAGGCTCACATGCGTACATGACACGCAGGGAAAAGTGAGACTGTGGCAGCATCAATTCAGCTTGGTTTAAAATCTTGTGGAGTTCCTCCCGTTTCTTCGAATTCGGGCCAAAGCCCCTCGACAGAAAAAGATACACAGTACCTTTTATTACAGGTACTGCAAGAGGAACTAGCTGCCCTGTTACTTTGCAGCAAGTCTAAACAAACTGTTGAGTAAGACGACAACAGGCACTGTAGGCAAAAGGTGTGACTGGAACTCATGCGTGCAAGCCAAGCCTCTCTGAGTGCTAACAGCACAGCCACCGCAGCAGGACATCAAGTAACACACCAGGGTCTGCAACATAACCCCTGCCCTCCCAGGAGCCCAGCTAGGGCTTAACACCGACACCAGCCACTGCCATGCTCCTGGATGGGAAGCCGGTAGGATACAGGACTAGCTCTCCTGGTAAAGCATGGGAGGTGAGCTAAAGCAAAATCTCCTTTGAAGAAAACACATCTGCCAAGACCAAGGGCCTGTCTTAACCTGGGAATTTTAGAGGCTGACACCAGGCAGGCAGAGGTGTGAGCCTCTCTCCTCATCTTTATTTCCCTATCTTACTACAAAAGGAAAACTACTCCTCCTCAGCCAGCTGAATGACACCACCAAACAGCATCTGCTGTGTCAAAGCTGACAACTTGAAAGCTTTACTATCCACATAGGCTTTTTCCCCAGGAATGGAGGAAAACTACCACCTCTTCATGTAACAGAGTATCCCACCAAAAGATCAAGGGTCTGCTCCTTTACGCTAACACATTTTTGTCATACCTTTAGTTTTTCCACAGTGGCCTGGTTCAGTTTGACACCTCCCTCCCCTAAAAGTGAATTGACTTGCTAATCTCGTTTGGCATGTTCCACCTCCTCCCCACCTTGGCCCTGAATCAGATAACTGGTTGTGCAATTAATCAGCAAACTCCATAATCATTCCCACCCAACATGAGTTTCCCACCTCCTCTCTGAGGCTGCAGGGGTTAGGGAAAGTGCAACCTTACACCCTCCTCCCCTCTCCCACCCCCGGCTGCAGGTCCCTGTCAGAGGTTGGAGTCATACAGCTGTGGTTCAGGTGGCTGATCCATCAGAAGACCTGCCCTGAAAAACAGCTGATCCAATAGAGAATATTAACTCACTCTGTAGCCACCGAACTGCTATGGAGGATGAATCTGAAGCAGCAGGAGCATAAAGGCAGGGACGGCCCCTTACAGCCACGGCTAGCTAGACAGGTCAGCTGAACTCTAATTTCAAACCAACAACTGCCTGTCAGTAATTTCCTGTTCAACTAAAATGAGCTGTGGATAGCTCCAGTGGGATAAGAAAGGTAAGAGGAAAAAGAGGTGGGCATAAGCAGCCCAGAGTAGGGGCGAACTTTTCTTCCAGCAGTAATAAATCTGTTTCAGGGTGATCCCAAACCCTGTTTCCACTCTCTCTCAGTTATCCCAAACACCAAAAGTATTATTTAACTGAGCACACTTTAGGTGAGGTGACAGAAATACCTACCGGGGGAAAAAAAGTGAGAGGCCAGCAAAGAACAAAAATCTGAGGTCATAAACCTCTTTAAACAATTCCCTTAAAATATAATGGGACAAGATGTCCTCACAGAAAAGTAATTGTTTAGCAGGTTGCTATTTAACAGCTTTTGTGTAAGCAGAAAAAGACCTTGCACATCTTACAAGAAGGTTTCGATGCTAAGTGGTCACACAAGGTTACACGTCTGTGCACCTGCTGCACAGATCATACTCACACCACCTCCTAACAGCGTATCCTGGCCGTAAATCCAGAGTCACAAGGCCCTAGCAAAGACAACTGGACTATTAGCAGTATTTAGAGACCTGCACCCTAACTGTATTTGACAGGGCCTGATTTCATTTCATCTACTGCAGGCAGAGAGATCTGAGTTCTCATTTACTTGTCAACAGCTTATCTGTGTGTCCATATATCCGTAAGTTCCTCTGACATTCATGTGCTTTTAATAAACAAATAAAACTTCCTCCACAAAAGCAAAGAAACTTGTGGCAATAAAACTTATGTTAACAGGTTATAAAGATCACATCCTGCTGTAGATTAAACCAGATTTTAAAACCAAGCTATTCTTCACAAATGACATTAACAGGCTACAACACATAACTGGTAGTTTACCAACACATCCTTTATATTTCCGTTTTACTAATGAAGCCCAAGAACAAACTCCAATTCAATCACTCAAACCGGTTTTAGGTTCTTTCATTTCCAGCGCCTATTTTACCCGATAGCGACAACGAATACTTTCGCTTCCTCCTTGTCGTACTGCAACGCATGCAGCAGTATGCCGGTACTTACTTTGAATCCGTATCTACCTTCTGAACTCCGTATTGCTTCTTCAGGCTTCCCACTGCACCGGCTGAAACATAGCTGCCTCCCTGTTTCAGGAAAACACAAGCCATTCGCGACCGGCCTTTACTACCCCAAGCGCTGTGGACCTGCCCGGCCCCTGCCCCGCTGGCCACACAGTTGCCCTGGAGGGCAGGCAGCAAGTCTGCGTATGGAGGGACAGCGGGTAACACAAGTCCTCATCGGGGTGTCCTTAAGGACTCAAAGGGCATTTAGACACCGGCAGGTATCAATGCATATTGGGCTTCACAGCCAGCAGCTCTGCACCTGAGCCACCAACTGCCAAATCCATCGGCTTCCGACCTTAAACGGCCGTATTCCTTCCATTTAATGCAAGAAGCACGCAATTACTCCCTCCACTACCAACCAAACCCAGGCGTGCCCCAAAAACGACCCTCCCCGGGGGCCGGGGCCTGACCCCACCGGCCGGTGTGGCGGCAGGGGGTCTCACAGCGAGCCCAGCCTCGAAGAAACAAAAGGGGGAAACCGAGACAAAAGGTGAAGGAAAGAAAACGGAGAGCCGGCCGTAATGGTAGCCGGGCAGGCGAACGCCTCAGTCCCGTCAGCACCGCAGCCGCCTTCCCGACACCTCCGGCGGAGAGCCGGGAACGCCGCGCTCGGGTCACCCGCCGCCCCCGGGCAGCCCCCCAGGGGACGGGGCCGCCGCCTCACAGGCGGGAAGCGGCGGCGACGCCCCCGCTCCGCCCCCGCCGCGGGCACGGCAGGTGCACCGCCGCCCCCCGCCCGCACAGCCGAGCCGAGCCTACCCGGGGCCGCTGCTCTCGCCCTCCCGCCGCCGGTAGCTTCCTGCTTCCTGCCTGGCCTGCGCCGCGCCGAGCGGCCGGGCGCGGCTGCGGATCGCCGCCCGGCCGCGGGAGCTGCGCGGCGGCACCGGTCTGCCCGCGCCCCTCCCCGCCGCGCCGCGGACGAGGAGGGAGGAGGGCGCCCCGCGGAGGCTCCGGGCCGTGTCTGTAAGGGCCGCCGAAGCCTGTGAGGGGAACAGCTGCCCCCGGTCCGGCCTCGGCTCCCCGGGCCTCGCCGCCGCGGGGCTGAGGGGGCGGCGGCGGCTCCTCGGCGGGGCCCCAGCCCGCCGGGGAGAGAAGAGCCGCTCCTTGAGCCGGCGCTGCCCGCCGTCCCACCTGTCAGCCCGGCGGCCTCGCCCGCTCCAGGCGGTTCGAAGCGGCGGCCCGGAGGCGGCCCGACGCCCTCTGCGTTGCCCGGCATCGGCAGGGCGATCCCCGGGCAGGCCCCGGCCCCGTCGCGGGTGGGTGTGCGGGGGTGTTTCACTGCGGGCTGCCCGCCTGAAATACGCGAAGGTATTGCTGGTGCCAAACCGCAAACCTTAAGAAAGCACGCGGCAGGTCATCTGAAAACTGATGGAAAAATTCTGTGTTCCCTTCTTTAAAAAAGAAATATATATTTCCTTTATTTGCCTTCTGGTTTCCTGATCCTGCAGTGCGTTTTCAGCAACCATATATATGTCAAAGCTTAGTTACATAAATGCGTACTGCCAGCTGCAGGTGTATTTCTTTAGCATGACCACCTCACCTGTGCGGGTAACCCTATGCTGTTTATTTAATCCAAAACTGAATAGCTGCTAACATTTACCTTGTGTGGGTTTTAATTTATTTGTATGACTGTGCCTTGTAGAGGGTCACCTGTGTGGCACAAGCAACCCACTTAAGGCACACACTAAAAAGTTCAGTTTTATTTTGCCTCTGCCTTCTCCTCTTGCACTGCCTATGCCACTAATACTAATAAAAGAAACTCTTTGACTCACAGGGTGATACTACTTAGGCCCCACATTTCAAACACTTAGACATCGGCTCCCTGTTGCTCCACGACCCCAGCTGGCATCTTTCCTTCACTTTCTCCCAGTGAATAAAGAAGCCCTTCTCCCTTACAATAACGTGTGCAGAACCGGGGGCTCGGAGTTGCACCAGCGCGTTGCAATGCAGATGGGTGTTGCACAATTTGCTGCAGTTAAACTTATCGCTGGCGGATGTTGACTCCTGCTCAGGCTCACATCCTTCTATCTGAGATCTGCAAGTACTGAATCAGAGGTTAAAAAAAAGTCTTCATCTCCCCAAATGCTACAAAGTTCCTACCTGAAAAGCTAATGCACTGCTGTTGGTTAGTATCAATCCTATCTTCTGAGGAGATGATTTTGGTTCACAGCTAAAAGCCACTACTCGGCACCTAAAGGTCTCGCGTTAGCACAGCTTTTACAGAACCGTCCTGCAGTATAAGACAAACCAGAGTTTCATTCAGTGTCTCTGGGAAAGGACACGTGCGTAGTTGCTTTTTGGCAATACAGTCGCATGTCCCTTGTGAATCCAAAAGGAAAATCATCTGCCCCAAACCCTCACCAGCTCAGCTGAAATGGCTGATGCCCTGGGCAGCAGGGCTAAGTTTAGCGACTCTTAACACCTGGAGCTGGAGCATAAACAGGCACGTCCCAGATCCCCTTTAGCTCTCCACATTTATTGTCCCCCTTATGACGGTGCATGCAGTGGGCAAGGAAATACTTCAAGCTTCGTTATTCTTCTCAGCACGGGTATCATGGAAATGCCATTGTCTTACTGAGAGGGCATTTGTTCCCTGGGGTGGAAGAGCACACGCTTAACATCAGATATAGATGGGGTAGTTACAGCCAGAGCAGAGCATCCATGTATGCTGATTTTTGTCGTTTCTGCTGTAACAAGCATTTAGCAGAGACAAAACTGGACAGGGAATGCTCCTCCAGGAAAAGGGATCTGCATGAATCATGTGGCTGCACTTTTGCACCAGAAGGCACCCAGGCACCGTCTATTCTGATTTGCGCAGGCACACACAAAAATGAAGATTTGTCTCTTTACAGCAGAAAAGGTCAGACCCATCACAGTGCACTTGTTTGTATTCATGACTACCCATCCCAAATTATCATAACAACTATCATGCAGGATCCTCATGTTTTTCAAACTGATGTCGGCTTGGCCCTTTTTAAGTTCCTTAAAGAATTTAACCTTGCTTGAGTACCTTTCTATCTTCAGCTACAAGCAACTTGGAAAAAAGCACAAGCCAAACAGCCACAAGACGCCCTGGTATTTTTGCTACTTAAAGGAGAAACTCCGATCTCCCATTAAAATAAAGGTCCCTCCAAATCCATTCCTCTAAGATCACTGAAACCTGCTGGCTGCCACGCTTGGCACAGCTGCTCTCCCAGCTATGCCAGTGCTGGTCCCCGGCAGCTGCAGTTGCCAGAAGCCCTCAAATCAGTGCGAACGCGGAGAGGAGGAGCAGCAGGACCTTGTGCTGCTGGTTGCACAACAGCCTGCTGGTGTAGGGTATCAAAGGAGGGCCAGAGGTCTGTCAGAGGTAAAATGGGGTCTACAGCCAGGAGTAAATGGTTAAAAAACAGAACACAAAAAACCACCAATATTTAAAATAAGACACGAAAGGATGTTTTGCCAGTTCCTTTCTAGAAGGAAATACAAATGAAGGACACGGTCCGGTAAATTGTTGTATTGGGTAGCAAGCGTGGCGGCAGCTTGGCTTTCTAAGCCTCTGGCAATGTTGATAATAGAGGAAACAGAAAAGGGCGTATTCTTGTCTGGAAAACCAAACAGAAGTAAAGATGTATGAGTTGACAGATGCTTACGCATGCTTCTGCTGGTGCTTCCCTCAGAGAAGATAATCTAATTTCCTCACTGACAGTTAAATTTTATGTCCATGGAACAAGAGTGGTGCTTTTAACTCCTCATGTCCTGACTTAGCGAAACACTTTGCAGTCAGTGGATGTCAGTATAGTCTTTCCTTTGCTGAATAGGTGATGGTGGCTGAATGCAGAATATTGCATCCTTTAGCTGATTAATCTATTTATTTTTTTTTCAGTAAATGCACAAATATATTTTATGATCCATAATTGCACAGGTGGAAAAGGCTAATCTGTTTAGCCACTGAGAGATCTGTCTTAGAGGATCAGAAAAGTTCATAACTTCTTTTCATAATAATGGATTGTTAACTAGTATTTTACTATATAAAAATCGATATTTACTTAGACTTTGTTTCACACAGGTAGCAGGATTCTCAGGACTAATATAATCATGGCTTTTAGTTGCCTTTATTAGTTTTATGTGCTTTGTTTTCCCAACAGAGCAGCTGGTATATTGTATAAGCAATTCACATCAACACTGGGTGCAGTCCAAATATAACCTATCATCGAGCTTTGGCAGATCAAAAAAAAAAAAAAAAAAAAGATATCCAAAGGAGCCAAAAAAGCAGGAGGCTGTGAAGGCTACGCCTGTATGTGTGAGAGTAGACAGGTACAGCCCTGCTGTGTCCGTACTCAGAAAGGGCTGGAGGTAAGCCAGCTGTGGTCTGGATGCTATCTAGCTGAGTTAGCAGAGTATGTCCTGCCTGTTAATGAGAAATTTTAGTGCCGGCACAGCACCACGCTAATATGACTACGTAGTTTTCAGAGCGGTACTTTCATCGCGTCTAGCTTGCCACAAAGCTAGTGAGAATCACCAGTAAGTAGCTTTAGGAAAAGTAGACCAGCGGACAAGATCGCTGTGCCAGCGCAGCCTTTTCCCCAGCCAGAGCAGGAGGGTACCTGAGTCCTAAAGGCTACTTATGAAGAAAAAACCCTATAGAATGTGGAACATGGAGAGGGAGGGGCAGTAAAACTGCCTCCAGGACTCTTACATAAAGTTAGCTATTGCTATGAGCGCGGGAGACATATAGGAATAATGGCATTTATTTGAACCCTGTGAGTTGCCTGCCTATCGGTCCCCGGTTCCATTCAGAAAGCTGAGATCAGTGGTGATGACAGCGAGCTGCCACTCTGACTCTCCCCAGGCTTTCCAGAGGGGTGGAGAGTGAGACTGTTAAATCACCTCATGCCACCTAAGGAAAGATCTGTAAAAAAAGCTGTAACACTGTTGCTATAACAACAGCGGTATCTAATTGGGGTAGGATCTACTGGAGGGAGTTCTGGGCAGAGCTGCTGCATGTGACCTGTCGCTACGGGGGTCAGTGGCCCCTCCAGCTGGGATGGAGGTTCCCTGGTTAGAGACCCAGATCAGCTCTCATACCTTCAGCCACTTGCTCACAGAAAAGTGATGAAGAATGTACCGAGAATGCAGAATTAAAAAAAAACCAAAAACCAACAACCCCAACCACGCTGTATTGTTATAAAAGGAATCTGCAAAACATTTAGACCATCTTGCATTACAAAAGAACAACATTTATTTTGAGGAACTTAACTTGAAGAATTTAATTCTGCTTCTAGCAGGAAATGGAAAAGTTTGTCTTATTACTTTGCCCGTATTTCTACTCTTCTTAAATTGCCCGGAGAGTTGAGTGGAAGTGCAAGAAACGGTGACGGAAACAATTGCTGAGGAGTGAAGAGATTGATATAGGCAGGTAGACTACTGATAGATTTCATTTCTTCATGCTTGCAGACTTGATCACTGGAGGGTAGTTACATGAGGAGGGAGGACCGAGGCATATTTTGACTGAAATCAAATCAAAATCAAAACAGTTACAAATACCATGGCAAGATAGAACACAGACCAGAACAGTGAGCTTACACTAAAGCAACTGCCTTGCAAGTCATGTATAAGAAGATGAAGTGCAAAGGTATTCAAGCTGACAAGGAATGAGGAGGCAGCAAATTAGTCCCATCTACCTCAATCGTTTCATTCTTCTCTATTGAATTCATTCTGAGTTACCAGGTTAGGACTTCAGATGGTATGCACAAAAGGATTGAGCTGCTTTCACTTATATCATTTCAAAGTATGCCTAAATAAAGAAGCTTAGGTTTGGGGGTTTGTTTATTTAATGAAACAATACCCACTTCCAGAGATAAGTAGAGAAAAATGTAATATTAACACTGCTTTATTCTTATCCTGACCATAAGATTTGTTTTATCTCATAAATGCCAACTGCTTTCTTGGTGGCAGTAGTAACGCTGACTGTCATAAAAGTCTTGAGAAAAGACATTAGCAACAATTTCCTAAATGGAATAGAAGTGACTTGTATATGTTCCTATTGCACTTTACTGGAAAGGGAGAGCCCATATATAAAAGAAAAACTTGACAATTTTCCCATATGGCCGAAGAATGGAATGTGCTCTGTACTTCAAAATGAGCAGTAAGGTCAGAGAAATGGGAGGCAGGGTATAAACACAGCAGAATGCTTTCCCTTGTATAATTTGCGGGAGGGAACTGAAAGGTGGTATTTAGCCAAGATACAAAAAAGTATTACTGGTATTTCAAGAATGGCTTTCATACAAACTTTTCTTTCCTAATCATCCCGCCTTCAGGATATCCCAATGTTAATTGTACTTGGAGGAGGCAGTTGTAAACTGAGTGACTAGAAAGGTCATTTACTTGTTTTTCTGGCTCAGTTATGAGCACAAAAAGAGGCTATCTTTAGTTGGCATACAAGCATACAAAGCAGCTTTCATTTTGCCTGTAGAGGGCTTAAAAAGAGCTGTGCAGAGAGAAGTTCCCATTTTGCAAAGGACTTTGACATTTCAGAATCTGGATTTATTCTGAATTGGAGGGAAAAAATCCAATATATCGAAGTTAGTGACAGTAAATTCCACTTTATCCACTGTTTGCTCCCATAATCTAAGAAAATATTTTGAATTCTTTAAGTGTGTCTGATAGTATGTATTGCAGAATAAGAAAAAGACCTGAAATGTATATTCCCAAACAAGAACTCCTCTTTAGATATTATTTTAATTTCCTAATCCCACAGTTTTCCTCCAAAGCATTGATGAAATCAACCTGGTTTATATTAAGTTTCATGAGAAAAAGAGCTGATTTCATTAAGTTTTTCCTGACAACTCCAGTTTATACTTTGCTAGTATCTGATACTAACCAGTATACTAGACTGTGATTTTAGCTTTTATAAGCAGAAAGATGTAAGTGACTATCTTCTAAGAGATAACAAAATATTTCCCGACAGATTTCTGGTCTTTAAATTCCTGTCAAAAGACGCAGTCTTGCCCAGGTCTCCCCTTCCAAAAGCAATAAATGGTCATTTGCATCTCTAATTTAACCCAGAGCAAAACTCAAACTGACTCGAGTGCCCAAGGGCTGGCCCTCACAACGTACCCAGCTCTGTCAGTAATGATTGAACAGTATGTAAAGTGAGGAAACCAACCTGCAAATCAGGCAAATTACCTCCACTCTCCCTATTAATTTAATGGCAGAATTCGGAAAAGCAGCTCCCTAGAGCCACATTGCTGGCCGGGTGGAGAAAAGCTGGTTCACGGAGGCATTGCCCCTGGGAGAAGGATGCATGGCAGGACAGAGCTCCTAGAAGGGAGGAACGCCAAAGTGCACCTAGCGTGAATTAAGAAGCATGCCACCTTCACCACATCAGAGGTAATGTGTGCACCCTGCTGTATTTTTAGCACCCCTTTGAAGCGAGACACTAATTGCAGTGTAGAGGCGAACAAATAGTACCGTCGTTTCTAACGTTCATTGTGCAACATGTGTTTTCAAAGCTCAGTCAGTGCTGGACGGATCCCCCGAGGCCAGGCCTGGCACAGCAGCATATTCCCTGCAAAGCCTCAGCACTGCCAAAAGTCTCCCCCCTCCTAACACAGGGTAAAGTCCAAAGAGAGCCGGTAGCATAGCGAGCCTTAAAAGTGCCTTTTGGCTATTTGTCCCTACAGAGGAGCTCTTCCGCTAAATTCAAAGTGAGGACCTGCAAAGTGGGATAAAAGGACAGCCCTCTCCCGCAGGAGGCACCTTACGGGGTCCTGTGCCTAGCAGCCTTGCTGTGTCACTGTCTTTCCCTGTTTGTAAGCACCTCCGGCAGCAACAGCTTCAGGTTTCTCTGGAGCTCGCTCTCCATAAAGGGCTTCTGCTCAAACCGCAGACCGGGAGCTTCTCCAGGGCAGCTTGCAGCTATGGCAGCTTCTGCCCTCTCCTGCCAGGGCGACCGGCAGTCGGTGCCGGCAGCTGCCAGCTGAGCCAGCAGCAAGAGCAGAGCAGATAATCAGCGCATCTGCTAACCCTCTCGGGCCTTTTGCCAAACGAAATTTATATACAAGGTCAGCAGGACCTTAAGAATACTTATGGTGTTATGTTGGTCCTTTGATGGAAAAGGAAAAAGAACAAGAAAATAAGGATGATAGCAGCCCTTCTTTCAATAATAACATACGTAAAGCTTAATTTTAATCTGACATTGAAACACACTCAAATGCAACTGGAAGCCCAGAAACTACAAAATATATCCTCCTTGTTGTTAATTATATGCATCCGTATAAGCTGTAGCTGTGCTTACAAGACAGTTTCTAGGTATAGAAAATTTTAAATGATGCCTCCCTCATTTGGGTCAAACTATGTGATCCCGACATACAGACGTTTGTGCTATCTGCCACTTCTAGGTTCAGAGCAGTTTAAATTTTATAAAGAAATAGCTCCTGGCTGTTTCCCAAGAAAAGTGAACTGTTCCTCCTTCAGACCCTTTCCTCCTTTTCTGAAACAATATGCAGAGCAAGAGCAGTTAGTGATCATTAGGGGGAGTGTATCTGACAGCTTGTCACTGCGTCCTGTTTGTGTCACAGCTGTCCCCTGGGCTACGTGAACTTTGAAGCCAGAAAGATATATCCGGTTATTTTTGTCGTCGAGTTTAACAGGGAGCACCTCTATATGCATCCTGAACATATTTTCCAGTACAACTCTGAGCCGCGGTGTCTGCTTAGAATTAACACGCCACTCACAGACTAAGTAACCAGTTTTATAATTAGAGACATCACCTTATTGTAGATAAAAGAATTCAGCCATCCTCAGGTGAAAGAAGAAACTGAGGCATCATCAAGAGCGAGAAAGGAGGAAATGAGCAGACTATGCTTCAGGTAACATGCACTCATACCCAGTTCTGCAGGAGGTAAGCAATCGGAGCAGTAGTTTGCATACTCTGCAGTTACTTATTAACAGTACTGCCATTATGCAAATTAGGCTTCCCTAGTTAAATGCTGGGCATGTGCAGGAAAGAGAAATAACCATACAATTTTGAGTTAATAGTTGTATACCTTCTTAAAAATCTACCAGTTAACAAAACTTAATTTCAGTGTTCTTAAATGTTTCAAACAGCAAGCACTCTCAAATTAGTAACCAGGTGTTAACTCAGAAGCCCAAACACTTCCTATGAGCTAAGAATACGATGGTATTGAGCAATAGTTCTTTCGTTTTCATCTTTGCCCAACTGAAAACAAAAAGACGAGCATGCCACAGAAGTGACATGTCTTAATAAAAAAATACTATCTATTTATTATCTAAATACTGGCTATTTAGATTGCTACCTATGAAAACTAAGAAAATTACCTGAATATATGGTGTATCTTTGTATAGAGATGACCCTGTTTTTCTTCTGGTTTGGGCGGTAAAGCTTTAACCTAGGGTATAAGGTGACCTCCACCATGTTTTACAACCACTTGCCACTCCTGCTGCTGCTTACCTTGGAAGCATCACCTCCTCTGCCCAGCACTCATTTAGCTAACAGCTTTTCACCAGACATACGCACGCATGGCTCCTCTCGCGAAACCTCGGCCATTAAATTACTGTGCAAAGTGATAGTCAGGTGATTTGCCTGACTCCTGCGTCGCTGGCAGGCCCTGCATCCTGCCAAGCTCCTCCAAGCACTGTGAAGCCGCTGCTTTGCGGAGAAGTGAAGTGCCACTTGCATTCAGCAAGGCAACCCATCCTCAGCATCTGCGGGAGGCGGGCATGAGCCGCCATGCAGTCACCATCAACTCCCTCAGCCAAGGTAGACCTGAGGGCCTTTCCCTCTGTGAAGAGTAACAAAGCACTACCCTGCACTGAGGCAAATAATTTAAAAGAGTGATCAGTTTTGAATACCACAACTCATATGTGAAAAATAAAAAATGGGACACAAAATGCAAAACAGGTCTTTTCCATATGGGGAATTATTATCACTTAATGTGGAACAAGGGTGGCTATGATGTACTGTCCTCTCTCCTTTCCTTGTGAGCTACTCCCTTCCACTCTTCTTGGCCTTTGGAGAAAGGAGAGCCCTTCTCTTGCCTCCCTGCATTGATTTAGCTGTAACCATATTTGTACGGAGGCTCTTGACCAGGTGAGGTGACCGAACTTGTCATCAGAGGTCTGTAGATCACTGCTGAGGCTGAGTAGAGGGGTTTGGAGAAAAGTCAGAATACAGAGAATTTCCTACATATTAAGATCATTGAGAATTATAGTTACTAAAAGAAGAAAAAAAAATTCAGTGGAAGTGAGACTAATTGTATGTGTGAAAGCAGAAGATACTTAAGTTACGTAAAAACCTGACTGACTCATCATTCCGCTTTCTCGCTAGTAGCTCTGTCAGAGCACAGCACCCGCTCACCACAGCAGTTCAGTGCAATCTAGAAAAAATAGTGGGAGAGGTAATTTGCACTCCCTTCATTCATTTATGCAGCAACACAGGATTTTCCAGGCCAGATCACACTGTGGTTTGATGACTTGCAGTGCCTCAGCTCCAGAAGTCATTAGTGCCAGACCATTACCCCACCTGTGTCCTGACCTCTGGAATTACCCATACAGATTGTTCTGCTGCGCTTTGCATAGAAAAGAGAGGAATCTCTTCAGAGTGCCCCAAAACACAGAGCCTGACTGCTAACAATATGACAATGCCCCAGGCGTGCCGGTGACAGCCCAAGCATGTTTCTGTGACACCTCTTGAGGAGTACCTGTGGGCCCTCTGTCCCCCACCACACCATTGGTGGAAAATCAGTGGAAAAGCCAGCTGTGAGAATCCTGTGGGATTTCAGAGCCTGGAGCTGAATGCCATTGGCCTTCTGGCTCCAATTTAAGAAGTGTACTGAATTTCCAGTTGGATTCGCCAGGCTGGACAGGAAGAACATGTCTGGTCGGTTGAGCAGGTGAATGAGGCTCATCAGGCTGAAACTGTTAAGATATAAAACGAAAAAATAAGATCCCTGGACTGGAATTTCTGAACATAATTGAACCTGACAGAAAAAAGAAAAAAAAATTTTGTTCACAGGCCAAACTGGGCAAACTACTGGGAGCTCTCAGACGGCAACAAAGCTGGTGAAAGGTCTAGAGCACAAGTCTTATGAGGAGCGGCTGAGGGAGCTGGGGTTGTTTAGCCTGGAGAAAAGGAGACTGAGGGGAGACCTTATCGCTCTCTACAACTACCTGAAAAGAGGTTGTAGTGAGTTGGGGGTCGAACTCTTTTCCCAAGTAACAAGCGATAGGACAAGAGGAAATGGCCTCAAGTTGGACCAGGGGAGGTTTAGATTAGATATTAGGGGAAACTTCTTCACCAAAAGGGTTGTCAAGCATTGGAACAGGCTGCCCAGGGAAGTGGTGGAATCTCCATCCCTGGAGGTATTTAAAAGACGGGCAGACATGGTGCTGAGGGATATGGCTTAGTGGTGGTTCTGGCAGTGTTAGGTTGATGGTTGGAACCGATGACCTTAGAAGTCTTTTCCAGCCTAGACAATTCTATGATTCTATGACTGAGGGCTCTCAGGTCCCATCTCAAATGTCACCAGCCTGTTTCATGACACTTAAGGTACAGGTCGGGAAGAGCTCAGTGCCACAAGCGAGAGGGAGATCAGCGCCGGGGGGAGGCGGCGCGCGCGCGTGTGTGTGGGTGTGTGGGTGTCCCGACCGTTTATTAACACGACGGCTCTCTGACGGTTGCCGCACCCCTCCCGGGACTCCCACGCCCAGAGCCACCGGGCAGCGCGGGAGGCCTCCTGAGGCGGCGGGGCTCGCCGCTTTCCCTAACGCCGCGCAGGCCGCCGCCGCCGCCGCTTCCCCTCAGCGGCCAGACGGCGGCGGGGCGGGGCCCGCTGGCTCCCCTCCCCCCTCCCGCCCCGCCGCCGCGGTGAGGGGCGGGGCCGGCCCGTACTCTCAGCACCCGGGACAGCACCCCCCGCGCGCGCCTTGGTTGCCACGGTGACGGCGACGCCGCGGCCATGTCGGACCTGAGCTCGGAGGAGGGGACCGAGGAGGCCGAGGCCGATTTGGGGGTCCGCCGGGGCGGGGCGGGACGCCGCTGGCGGCTCAGCAGCGCGGGCGGAGGAGGCCCTGGCCCCTCTCCCGGCCCCTGCGGCGGCGAGGGGCCCGTCCCCGCTGGGAGCATCCGCCGCCGAGGGCACTGGGGAGGAGCGGGGCGGGAAGCGGCTCACGGCCGCGGGCGCCTCGGGCAGGGGGTGGGGGAGCGCCAGCGGGGAAGGGAAGGGTGAACGTTACCGGTCACGGGCCTTAAACGCTGCGTGCCGGCCGTGCCGAGCCTGGGAGAGCTCCCGAGGGGCTTCGTCGGTGGGGAGGGGAGTTTCGGAAGTGGGGCTGTGCCATTTCTGTGCGGACCGGCCTAACTTTCTCCGCTGGATAAAAACAAGTCGTCCGTACTTTCCAGTAGCGTGCCAGGAAGGGAGGAAAGGAAAGCCTCTGGGTGCCAGGATCTGAGGGAAGCGTCTGCATAAGCAGCACATCTGCTGGCCAGGTGCTCCTGCAGCCTCTGGGTCAAAGCTGAACTGGAGCAGCTTTGAGCAAAATCCTGTTTTCCTCTCTGTCTGATGAATCACAGAATCACAGGGGTTGAAAGGGACCTCTGGAGGTCAGATTCAGTCTGACCCTCTGACCCTCTTAAAACGTGGGTTTGGTTGTTTTTTTTTTTTCACATTTGATCAGGAGTATGATGGTGAACGCAATTCAGAGGGTGAGCGACACGGACATGGAAAAGCACGTCTACCTAATGGTGATACATACGATGGAGAATATGAACATGGTTTTAGAAGTGGACAGGTAAGACAGTGACAGAAGACAGTGACAGAAGACAGTGGTTGTGCTTATGTTTCAGCAGTTCTGTTAGTTTGGGCACTATATTGAAAAAAGAGTGAGAACTGACAAGCATTTTGTCTATACCAAATATGTTACAGGGGACCTACCGATTTAGAAATGGTGCTTGCTACATTGGAAAATATCTTCAGAACAAAAAGCATGGCCAGGGCATTTTTTTTTATCCAGATGGATCAAAATATGAAGGTAAAACCCAGTTGCAAGGATTTCTGTAACTGAAAGGACACATTCCCCCAGCTCCCTCTCCGTGACTGGAATGCAAGGAGATAGTGAACTGGAGAGCATATTATTTTGAGATACATTTTCTACAAAATGTTTCCTTTTATTCCTTTTTGACTACAAGCTCTAAGAAGTGTGGCTTTATGTTGATTACTGTGAGAAGTGTGGTGTTCAGTAGCAGTTTATTCTTGTCACGTCCTCCTTTCAAGTGGGATGTTCCAAGTCCTGAGAAATATTAAACATCTCTTACAAATCAGTGCAATCTTGGTAGAAGAGAGTATAATTACATATTTCTGAAGGATGAATAGAACCACAGACTGTGTTCAGTATAAAGTATTTTAGAACTTTATTAGGTCCACCCTTACAAAATATTCTACTGATTAGAACACTTACTCAGGGACTGGGATGCCTCAAGTTTGAAGAACTTGAAACTCATATCACTCCCCTTCTTTCAGGATAATACTCAAAACCTTCTGAATATCAGTTAGTCTTCAAGGGACACTATTTCCTTCCCTTCTTTCCAAGCTAGGCAAGAGAGAACATTCACATTGTGAGGGCTAGAAGCAGAGAGCTAAAAAAGCAGCCCGATTCTTGCCTTATAGGAGCATATCCACCTGTGATTTTATTTTATTCTTTAAATTTTTTAAAAATTGAATAGAAGAGTAATTAAGACACACAATCTGGCATGCTTTTGAGTATATATGTCCCTTGACTGACAGGACAATTTTAGCAAATGGGTCAAAGAAAAGTTTTTATTTGAGTGGAGATGTCACATTGTCTAATGAAACTGTAATACATTAACAAATGTAAAGATAGGAGCAGGGTGTTATATGGCTTCTTGTGTTCATCTCAAGATAATGGAGATAGACCGTGATGGACAAAATGTGTTTGGAGTGAAAGGGAGATCAGGCAGCTGCATAAATATGTGTGGAAAGGGACAGACAGAAGAAAAAAGACAAGGGTTTAGAGTAAGGAATGGTGTAAAAAATGGTAACGAAACACAATGATGACATAGCTTCCTTTTCCATCTCTCATAATTCATGTATGGTAAATTTACAAACTGACCACTGTATCACACAATGAAATATACCATGTCTCACTCTGTTTTTATTGTATTCTCATTAAAGGAGACTGGGTGAATGACCAGAGACACGGCTATGGAGTGTATACATACGCAAATGGAGACACCTATACTGGAGAATGGTTTAACCACAATAGGTTTGTTTCATTCTTGCAGTGATCTTTCAAGTCACCCAATGGCATCAAAATGCAAAGGTTATTTTCAAAGTATGCTGACTGGAGCAAACCAAGTGCTACTGGATGACCTTGGCAATTTAGGCCAACTTGAGTCATTTCAGCTACTTAGATAAGACAGTTGTAACACCTTAAGCATAACAATATTCTACATTCTTAATATTCAGTAATATAAAGCATAATTATTATTTTCTCCTTAGGCATGGACAAGGTACATATGCCTATAAAGACGCAGGAGCTATGTATGTTGGTGGTTGGGTAAATGGAAACCAGGAAGGAGAAGCTGAACTTATCTACCTAAACCATAAATTTAGGGGCCAGTTTTTGAATGGAAATGTAAGTGTGCTGGAAAACTCTGTATGCATCTGAACGGTTAGCATGGAATTGCCTTAACATGATCTGTTTCCACTTAAAATAAGAAGCTAGGCTCCCAATCTTTTGTAGTATTTCTGGTACCATAAGTGTGAAAGAAGAAATCGAATTAATCTGCAGCACAGAATGCCAAGTTTTTCTGCAACTTTGCTTTCAAACTATATTGCTATTGACTATTGTATGAATTCTGTAGTAAAGCATATTTTACATTTATATGCTTAGAATGTACTAACTTTATAGTTTTGCTGACTTTTTTGTATCTTTGTGCAGCCTGTAGGTTGTGGCAAATATGTCTTTGATATCGGATGTGAACAGCATGGCGAATACATACAATCAGACCAGGTAAAAGAAATAGTGCAAATTATACTGAATATCAGAGAATTCAGTAAATCAAATCTATTGTTGAGTAATCAATAAAATGCCGTATAGATACTGATGTTAAAGTAGATCTAACCAGTCAAAAAAGGGTAGAAACTCATGCATTCTTAAGAACTAAATGAGGTCTTGGTTTGCTTTTTTATTTAGCTTCTCTACTGTGTAAGTTTTGACAAGTACAATGTCTGATTTTTGCACTACTTGCAGACAGGAGTCCGTTCTGCTTAAAGTTTAGAAAAATCAGGACCTTCCTAGAACATTTGAAGTTTCAAACCACAGAAGAATGTAGATGTACTTGTCTGTACACTTAGCCTGTATGCCACTTTGTTCTGAACACCAGAAAACAATGAACAGTATTTCTTCTTATATTTCTGAATTGCTTGATGCTGTGCATACAAATAGTAATTTCCAGCAGATTCGTGTTTTGGAAATGTGTCCCATTGTTGTCCTGGCCCTGTTAGGAGCTTAATATCCACAGCTCCTAATAATTGTAGGGAGCAGCTGCGATCAGGACCTATTTTTCCTTCTCCTTCATGCATGAATGTTTTGAAACATTTCTGATTAATATGGTGCAAAATAGCTATATAAATAAGAAATATATCTTAATATTACTGTTTTGATTTCAAGAAAGTATGCCACATTTTAACTTATAGTTTACTGCCTCGGTTGTCTGGCATGTTAGTTCCCATTACACACTCTTTGAAAATTCTCCAATGCAGCAATTGTTTCTTAACACAAGGACAAAATAATAATAACAAAAAAAAACCTACCACTAGTGACAGAGATTTGGAAAACATGGAGAAAGTTTTGCTTTTTTGGCTAAAAGGAAGAGATCCTCAAATTAAGTATCACATTCATATGAGTATCCAAAGTGATGTGTATCTAGTATCCTCTGTTCAGTTGGGAATTGTTGGATGCGCTGGTTTTGGAATATTAGGCCATTGATGTGGGAGTTTAAATACGAATTTAAGAACCCAATGTTAAGCATTCAGCTTCTGAAAACCATTACTCTCAGGAACAATAATTGCTTCTCATATGAAGTGACTGTAGTGACTGTGAAAAGCAAGGGACAGTGCTGTCACTAAAGTAAATTTTGCCTCTTTGCTTTAGTTGAAGTAATTGCAGAACAAGGCCCATTTAAAAAAATTAAAATAAATTAGCTTGCAATACAGATAATGATTCCATTACTAAGACTCCTTCATATTTGGATAAAATAAAGCATGATTTTTTAGATAAAAAAAAAATTATCTTCTAATTTCAGAAACACAAGCTTTGTGCAATATACCTTACTGCTTCATAGATCCCTTCCAAGGTCTTCCTTAAGCAAAGATTGAGGCAGAAAGAGCTGTTTTACAACTCTGTTCCTGTGTGAGAGAGACAGTGTAGAATCTACCAGACAGAGCATTAGGTCTTATTTGCTGCTGTTATACTGTAGACAGGCATAGAAGAGGAGACATAGTTGACAGGCCCCTCACAGCCATTCTGTTCAAATTTTACCTTAAAGAAAGTAAGCTAGCAAGCATCGATCATTACTAATAGTCAACTGACTTCATCACGGTTCAAAGTGTAGCTCTCTTCCAAGAGTTGCAATTGCTGTTCCTCCACCTGTAAATACTTTAGAAGGCCATGTCATTGCCGTTCGGAGCCCAGATAAAGAGATTTTAGTACACAAAACCATCATCTTAGTTACTCCCTTAATACCTGTAAGATGAAATGCTGGATTTCGTGAGTTGTCTTCTAGGACAAAGGAGAGGTAGAAGAAGAGGAGGAATCCTCATTACTTGTTGCACCAAAATGGAAAGCATCAGAAATTACCAAATTAACACTGTGGACTCCCCGTGGGGAAAACCCACCTTCTCCCAGAGAAGTCTCCCTGGTGGCAGCAGCAGCAGCAGAAGTAGTGGAAGAAAGAGCAGCAGAAGCAGTAACTGAAAGGGAGAAAATGCCATCAATTACAGGTTTGTTCTTCTGGACAGCTGGAAACTCCGTGCTTTGACTATCCCCTGAAACTGTGCCTTTCAGGTTTAATATCAGTGGTGTGAGAGGTTTTTGGGTTTTTTTTCCTATAATTTACCACATACTGAATGTTGTGAACATCCAAGCCTGTTCATAAACTGCACTATATATATATATATATATGTCTCTTTTATCTCACATAGCATAATGAGATACAATTGTCGTGGGAAGCCTATGAATCATTTTAGTCTATATCATGGCCTGTTATACAAACTTGGTTACAAACAGTTACAGAAAATTTTGTCTAATTTCTTATGTGAGTAAAGACTGCAGATTTCAGTAAGTTATTATCTACTGCATGAAATGAATGGCTGAGTGCAAATTTATAAAAAATAATTTTCTTTGGTATTTCTAATTTCTCATATTTCAGTCAGTGATGAGTCTGCTGAGGGTAAGGATGATGAGCCTTCTCTTCAAGGAGTAACCAGTGAAGTTTTTAGCTCAGTAAGGGATTCAGGAGACGAAGATGAGGGAAGCAGAAAGGAAGAAGAAAATCAAGATCAGGAGGATCAAGGTGAGGAATGGAGCATGCATGCTCATTCTTCAATTAGCAATCAGGGTTCAGAATTATGTATGTCAATCAGCTGAAGGCATGCTGCTGCTGAGATGTCCATTATCAAGCTGAAGAGACCATGGGAATCTCAACCTTTCATAAGGGGGGCAGTCCTCTGTAGATGTAAACTGGTTTTGAGTAGTCAAGTTCATATACTGTTCAAAGTACAAATTAGAAGTGACAGTTCTGTGTAGCGTTATCTACGCTTGTACATTTGACAGCACTTGCAAAGCTGAGTTTATAAGTGATTGCATTTGCAAACTTTTTTTTTTTTTTTTTTTTTGTACAAAGAGGAGAGAGAAGATTTCAGACCCTGGGAAATTCAGGGGATTTTGAGCACTCCACTTTTCTCTCATGAATGGAACTGTGTGTTCTTATTCTCTCAACTGAAGCTAAAACTGAAGAAACAAATCTGAAGAAACAAATTTTAGTTGTTGTTATGCATTATGGTTTGAACAGTCTCTGGCTGATTTGTTTCTTTTCCAAACCAAAGAGCTTTGGAATTCAGATGCTCAGGTTTTCTTCCAGGCAGTTCAGAAGCCTGTTTTAAATACAAAATTACTAAGAAGCAACAAAAGGATGCATCTATGTTTACTCATATTTAGCCTATAGGCCTGCACCCAATTGTGTTGTTTGTATCTATTAAGTGTTGACATTTACAAGCTTACATATCTGATGTATGAAGACGTAAGATAAATTTATCCATTTGTAATGAGTGCATTTTACAGTAAATCAAAGCAAAGCACTATCCATAGCGATCAGAAAGACTATTAAATCATGTGAAAATGCCTGGAGATATACACTAAACATTTAGGTCAGCTCTCAGAATTTTCATAGTTTTATTTGCTCTCATTTTTTACCCATCACCTCTGAAGGTGCACTCCTGCTTCAGGGCAGACTAGCCAGCTAGCTTATCTGGTGTGTAGGACTGACATCTTACAGGATCCCTGGCCTTGGATCAGATCCAGCAGGAATCTAAGCAGGTTTCCTGCGTAGATCTGCTTTGGATTTGGCAAAAGTTCATTGATCCTGGTTTGTCTCAAAGTCTTTTGGACTCAAATAACAATTTTTGACTGAACTTCATTCTAACAAATTTTCTGGCCTACCATAATGAAGCGGTTCTGATATTCTCATTGGTTTTTTGTGGGTGTTTGTTTGTTTGTTTGTTTTTGTTTTTAAAGAACAAATGGACCCAAGTGTCTGTCAGAGACAGCATAGGTGCAGATTCTAATGCATGAAAACATAGGAATGTGATAGATATTCTCAAAGTTCCTTCCAGCTCTTTATTTCTAGAATCAAAGAGTTGGATCTTATATATTTTTCAGCATAGGTCTACATCCATAATTAATTAGGCAACATATTATTCCCATTGTCTTTATGTTTAGCAAGATTAAGTTATAGTAAGAGGAAATGATTTGAAGAAAATATGCATACTGTGAAGAGCAGATGTAACAAAATCTGGTTTCTTGCAGCCTTACATTCTCTGTCCCATTACCATCGTTTTTTTTCCACACAGGAATCCCATCCTTCTTGCTCCATGTTTCTTATGATACTTGTCTAAATAGGAAACATTCTTTGGCTATTCCAGAGTTACATATGGGCTGGCTGGCAGTCAACATGTGTGTACTGGGTCTGTCTGGCAGCTGACAAACAACGTATGACAGTTAAATTCAAGTATTGGCAGTGAAAGGCAATGGGAATGATGACTGAGGTAGACAGCATAGTCCTCGAATTATGTTTTAGGTTTCTAGTATTACTTTCCAGTATCTCATAATAAAATGCATCTCTATATCCTGTCTTTCCTTCACCTCCACAGGAGCTACTAGTTTAGAGGATAAGGAGGATGAATCAAAAGAAGCAGAGTAATTGGATACAACTAAAGACAGAGAGACAAAAAAAAGAAATTTCAGAGTGAATCATTATTATGGTAACCCTGCAATATTTTTATTCATAAAAGGCTGAGTTAACATACTTTGAATAAACATTTCTGTCACTGTTCTGTCTGGAATATGTATCTCTGAAACTTTTATGATGTCAGTGTGCAGTCTCACGACAACTTTATTCCATGTAGCAGGTAGTCAGTTGTTGAAATCAGTACGGGATTATTTGGGATTCATGATGTTGTGTCTTCACAAGTTTGCAGAAGCAAACTCAGTCTTCTCCCATTTCTGGTAGTTCTTATCTTCATGGAACCTTGCCTCTGGGCACAGAGACCTGGGGGTCTTGCTTGTGAAGACAAAGAAAAGGCAGCATTGGTCGTCCTAGCTCTATTTGTATCACCTGTCACTAGACCACCAATTACAGGCCTACGTTTTCCTTGCTTATTTTTTTATTGTTCATGTAGCTGTAGAAGCTCTTCTTGTTGCTCTAAATCTCGCCTTGCCAGTTTGAATTTAAACTGAATTTTGCTTTCTTAACACACCAGTGCAGTGTTTTTAAATTCTTCCTTTGTAGTCTGTTTTTGCTTCCACTTTCATAGAATCATCTAGGTTGGAAAGGACCTTTAAGATCATGAGTCGAACCATTAACCTAACACTGCCAAGTTCACCACTAAACTATGTCCCTAAGTGCCACATCTGCATGTCTTTTAAATACCTTCAGGGTTGGTGACTCAACCACTTCCCTGGGCAGCCTGTTCCAATGCTTGATAACCCTTTCAGTGAAGAAATTTTTCCTAATATCCAATCTAAACCTCCCCTGGCACAACTTGAGGCCATTTACTCTCGTCCTATCGCTTGTTACTTGGGAAAAGAGGCCGACCCCCAACTCTCTACAACCTCCTTTCAGGTAGTTGTAGAGAGCGATAAGGTCTCCCCTCAGCCTCCTTTTCTCCAGACTAAACAACCCCAATTCCCTCAGCTGCTCCTCATAAGACTTGTGCTCTAGACCCTTCACCAGCTTTGTTGCCCTTCTTTGGACACACTCCAGCACCTCAATGTCTTTCTTTTGGTGAGGAGCCCAAAACCAAACACAGTATTAAAGGTGTGGCCTCACCAGTTCTGAGTACAGGGGATGATCACTTCCCTAGTCCTGCTGGCCACAGTATTGCTGATACAAAGTTCAGTATATTCTGTATATTACTGTTTATTCAGTGTATTCTGTATATTACTACTTTTTTTGTGTGTGTGTTGCGACTCAGTCCCATGTTTCTTGTTTACCTTGTAGCCTTCCTTAAGCTGTTTAAAGGAGACTGTCAACCATCAGGATGAGGAAGTGGATCTGTAACAAATTCCCAACACTATGCCACAGTTAACACCCTTGCTGATCCACAGGCTCTCAACTAGCATGCTGTCCATAGTATAGAAGAGCTCCATGCATTCAAGCTGCTTCTTCACATAGAGGAAAACTCTCCCTCTCCTTTTCCCTTTCTGTCTTTACTAATGAGCCCTTCACTGGAGAGCTCCAGTTTTGTGAAATGTCCTACCACGTATCAGTTTTTCCAAGAACATTAACAGTTCTGCATCTGCACATAGAGCAGTTTCTAGTTCCTCCTTTTTGTTTCCCAGATTGGACCCATTTGTGTACATATACTTAAGGCAGGCTCCCTTTTGACTTATCTTGCCCAAGGGGTAGCTTGCTCCCACCACCCTGCCCCATTTACCATTCCTTCACTTAGTGTAAGCAGTTATTGCCACCCTCCAAGGTATCAAGTTTAAGTCTCTCCTCACCAGATTTACAAACCTGTTGGCAAAGATACCCTTACTCCACTTTGTTGGATCTCCTTGTTCCTCCAAGAGGGACCCATGATGATGAAAGCCAAAGCAGTACCTATGGCAACAGCCATGTGACCAGTTGTTACCTCTCAGGATTGTGTCCCCTCCTACCTGACCTCTTCCCATGGAGGATTAGGGGACATCCTGTGGGTTTCCATGTCCTTTGCCAACCAGAATCCTGCAGACAAAAACCAGTGCAGCACCCCCTAATCAGCAGGCAGCTAACTACTGAACATGCAGCTCCTTTTATATCAAGAACCTGTCAATCAGGAAGCAGCCAGCAGGAGACAGCAGCTGCAGAAGGCCCCTAGAAGCCACCAGAATCAAATGGCATTATATAAATAGTAAGTTAAAAGTACAGAGGAAGGCAGAGCTGCACTAAGTATTGTACAAGCACTAAATGCCATGGACAAAGCTTTTCTCCTCTTTTGCAAGTGAATAAAGCTGCTCTGAAACATTTTTTCCTGGTAATATGTAAGCAATACCTTAATTATTAGCTCATGTATCTGTCTGACTTTAATTGACTCTCTCATACTGTGAGAATATTGGTATGAATGTTGATGGGCCTGGAGCCCAAGGTAGAGAGTTGCCAGCCAATAGCACTTTGCTTTTGAAGTAAAGTAAGTGGTTTTGGCCCAGTTGGGATAAGAGATGTTGTACTGATATTGCTGAAACAAGACCTGCATTTTTTTATTCTTCACCTTAGAGCTGGAAATCTATACTAAAATTTTAGTTTAAGGGAAAAAGGGAAAACATTTTAATAAGTTCCTCTACTTGACAACTACAATTTCAGCAAAGATATGCCCAGAAGTTTGAAAGGTAGTGATAAAAATGGATTAACAGAAAGCAGAGATAAGAAAACGAGTCATATAAATAGCATTTATTACTTCTTCCTGCAGTTTTTCTCCTATCAGAAAGGTCATAGTGAGAAAATTCTCATGCAGTCTTTCCCCTCCTATCTTACATGTCATTTTGTTTGCAATTTCATGTCACACTGATTGTGACTTCAGTGAGCATTTTTAGAGGTGGTTATCTTTTCCTCTCTTTGCTTTCTTTGGCAAAGAGAAGTGCTGCATTTCCATTATTACTGTAGCTAGACCAAAGCAAACTTGGCTTGCTAATTTGGGGGTTTTTGTCTTTTTATAAAAAACTAAACATCATTAGTTTACTTGCTCATTCTAATATATTCTACTGTAAAGCTGAGAAATACCCACACAGCCTATTTCCCAACTCGTTTCCATTTTAAGGTAATCTTCAGTTCAAACTGAGTTCATTCTTGGGTGATTTATGAAATTACCTTCTCTCCTGCAGCAGCCAGTACTGTACTGTTTATTAGTACATGAGTGACCTCCAGTGGTATACCTGCAAAAAGTGCATCCTGTCCGGAATATAATCCAGAACAGCTAACGACATCTGGAAGTCTCTAATGTGCTAAAAAGTGCTCCCAAGAAGAGGGCTTGCTCCTTTTGGAAACCATCGGTGCTTTTGTCGGAGGAGACATTTCATTTCACTGTATTTTCCAGAAATACATTAAGGATAATTTAGAAACTAGTTAGTAGTACTTCGTTCATCCCTGTCCTGGAGAGGAGGAATCCCTGCCAAGCCTTGTTGCACAAAGGTATGCTAAACCTCTCTCATCCTTCTGCCTCTTCCCTTTTCAGTAATGAAGAAAGACCATTTTAGATAGTAGTAGAGCAGGCATTTTTCAGACTGCTTTCTAAATAAAGTAAAAAAACCAGATGTGCTGAATGCAAGGGTATGATGTTGAACTTAAGGCTTTGAAGCTTTCCCTCCAGCTTTTCATCCTTAGCTTATCAGTGTGGTGTCCAAAGTGTACTCCAAATTTGGTACAAGTATTATTTAAAAATATTAGACCATTTTAACTTATGCATCTAATATTGATTTAGGTGCCCAGCTTCTTGCCTTTAAATCATAGAATCACAGAATGGTTTGGGTTGGAAGGGACCTTTAAAGATCCTCTAGTTCACCTCCCCTGCCATGGGCAGGGATGTCTTTCAGTAGATCAAGTTGCTCACAGCCCCATCCAACCTGACCTTGGTATATTAATGACATATAAGACATTATGAGTTCAAGGTTAAAAGTCAGGTAATTCTCTCCCACATATAAAGCTGTCTATGAAAAATGGTGCTGAGACTATCTATGCTTCACGTGTCTTAGAAAAACATCAGGAGACCCTGTCACATTTGACTTGCAGAGCTACTTCTTCCCCAAAGGCGGGACTTTTTCCACTGTTGACAAGGAAGCTGGTCACAAGAGCTCATGGCAGCTAAGGGAGGCATCTGGGGTTCTCAAGTTCTTCTCACACCAAGAAGGTCTTGGAGCGCACCTATTTCCATCTGAAAATGCAAATGTTTTAAACACCTTTGGAGAAAGGTCCATTTTACATTCACAGATGATAAGGGAACAAAGACCTGTTTGAGCTGTTGCATAAAGCAGGCTTTTCCTTCTTTCATCCACTTCATGCTAAGGAAGCTAAGCCATTTTCCACAGCACTATGATCTATGCGTGCAAGATGTAGGAAACATCCTTCTGTCAAATTTTATGAGTCCTCACTTCCTGCAAGTTTGAGGAACTATAGGAGGGAAATCTTGCAGTATCAGGGCCTTTTCTCTCTTGAAAAGACTTCACATGCAGTGGAACACGAGTGAACATCGTTCCTCTTTTCTAGGATGATTGTGCTGGAAGGGTTCCAGCAGGCTGTCTTTCACTGCCCCCTTCCAAAGGCCAATAAATTTGTTACACAGTGTAAGGTAGTTTTATTTTAAACTGGCTATGTACTTTTCAAATGTGTTCAGCTTGGCATCTTTTACCATATTAGAAATAATATCAGAAAACAAATGTTAGGGGAAGAAAACAAGTCAAGGAGATGTGGAATTGCTTTTATACTTGAGTCAATGACTTCCTCACATATGTGCTTGTGTGGCTTAAGCCCAGTAGATGGCCTAGCCCCACATGGCTGCTCACTCATTCCCCCACAATGGGATGGGTGAGAAAACTGGAAGGTGTAAAAGTGAGAAAACTTGTGGGTTGAGATAAAGACAGTTTAATAAGTAAAGCAAAAGCTGTGGGTGCAGGCAAAGTAAAACAAGGAATTGATTCACTGCCTCCCATCAGCAGGCAGGTTTCATCCATCCCCAGGAAATCAGGGCTCCATCACACATGGTGGTTAGTTGGGAAGACAAACGCCATAACTCCAAAGCCCCCCACCCCTCCTTCCTCCTTCTTCCTCCAGCTTTTATTGCTGAGCACAACACCATATGGTCTGGGATATCCCTTTGGTCAGTTGGATGTGTGTCCCCTGTGTCCCCTCCCAACTTCTCATGCATCCCCAGCCTACTCGCTGGTGGGGTGGTGGTGTGAGAAGCAGAAAAGGCCTTGACACTGTTTAATCACTGTTGAGCAATAACTAAAACATCCCTGTGCTATCAACACTGTTTTGGTCATAAATCCAAAACATAGCACTGTGCAAGATACTATGAAGAAAATTAACTCCATCCCCGCCAAAACCAGTACAGTATCCCAAAAGATGACATCCCTTGAAAGGGTCTTTGGTAACCTGTCTTGTTCAGCCTGTAGGCCCAGCAAAGAGGTTATCTATAATTTGCTTCTCTGAGCCGAGAGCACCTCTCTAGGTGTGACCCAGACACAAAGATCTCTGCATGAAGTGCTGCTGAGCCGTGTGAGTAAGTGAAGGGAGAAACCACAGCGCAGATGCAGGTGTCTGTGATTTAAGCCCTGCAGAAGAGCACAGAAGTTTTATTATGTACATAAAGTGGGAAACAAAGCCGTAAAAGAGATTTACATGTGTGTTCCTTATTCTTCTGCCTGGAATACACAGCTTGGCTCCACTTGTGAAGGCGAGCAACTGTTTGTGATTCATTTGCCAACCCACATAATCACAGAGGTTTTCACTGGCAGAGTTATTTCCACAAAGGACTCTTTAGAGGTTTTTTTAAATGGCACAGTGACTCTCATGCGCTGGAGGAGTTTCTGAACCCTCCTCAAGTACAGTGATGTACCCCATGATTTTAAACCGAACACCACAGTTTGTCGTAAATTAACAACTTCCTGACACAAGTTCTGTGGGACCACAAAACCCCATTTCTTAAGTACATCTAGCTTGCTATTTTTCATAAAGACTGATGCTTTGGCAAGGTTCTTTTGCATAACTTGGTACTGGATAATAGGTTATATTGCATATCATTTCCATTCTGTGTATTATTTATTCAGCTTTCTAGCCCACAGGTGGCAAGAGAAACCTGGCAGAACACCTGGGAAATGATATCTTAGTATCAGACAAATTAGGGACAACTGAGCTTTAAAAGACAGAAATAAGGTCATTGTATTTTAAATGTGTTTTGTCAAAATCAGATTAATGAATTTTCATAAACAGATTTGCAGCAGAAATTCCTGCTGTGAATTAGAAAGCACATGTGTGTTAGTAGCATCTTTATTTGCTTCCCCCTGCCCTGCAGCCCAGCAGTATCTGAACACAAAAACGCTACAGATTTAGGGCCCGGTTTTCCAAACAATTACACAAATGGTTCCTTTAAGGAGGCATTTTCAGGTAGATCAGGTTAAATGCTTTTAACAATATGGTTTTGTTTTTATTCCTTGCACCCACAGAGGTAGGAGATTCTGCCTCCGGGGTATCCTCACCAAGAACCCGGGAAGCTCAGGGAGATCCCATTTGGAGGTTTTTCTCCAAGTTTTTCTTCTAACTAGGTGTTAGAATCAAGAAGCCTGTAGTGCTTTCCAGACCCTTTGTGATCCATACGAAAAAATGGACTGTAAACTTAAATCATTCACTAACTCCTTCCTATTCCCCATAGTACAATCTTTCATTTGTTCAAAACTTTTGTGCTGTTCTCAAGTTCAGAGTCATGAACATTTTAGTTTTTAATCACCCATTAAAGAAAGCACTAAAAGATCAAGATCAGACCCATACATCCTTCTGAACTCACAATAAACAGCTGCATAGTCTTTTAAAAAAATTTCCTTTTGTTTCAGAGCATTTCAATAACAAAGCTCTCCAGAGACAGCCAAAAATCTACTCAACTGCTTTACTCCCTGCCCGATGATTTAAACTTGTGCAAAGTGAATAGAAATAACTACTGCTCTGAGTCAGCAGAATTGCACATTCACTTTGCACCAGTATCAATGCTGACACAAGGAAAAAGCTTTGGAAAAATAAGGAACAAAACATTCATAGCATTTTTTAATCTTGCTTTTAAGAAGACCTGGACTCAAGTGTCTCTCCAAGCAGTTCTGCCTAAACGTAGTCCCATACATTATTATAAATTTATATGTTACTGTCCTTTTCAAGGTCTATGAAGGGAACATTCTCGTTTGAAACCAAAAAAATGCTGCTCCTCCTCCCCATCCCTCAATCACACCAGATCTTTTTTAATCATGTAAATCTGAGGTTGTGTTTTCCCACAAGGTGTCACCATAGATTAACTTCGCTGTAGGTCTTTATCAAAAGAATATATATTTTCAGTTTTTAAGATATAAACAAAACATTCAGATTCTCTAGGTATTACTAAAAGCATCTATTAAAGTACATAACTTTGTAATGAAATGGAACCATTTAAAGAAAATTGCAATGGAGTAAAGCAACATATATTTTTTGAAGTTGCATAAAAAATATCAAAACTGGAAAAGAATTTCCTATTTCTTTTGCTTATTACAAAAAGAACTTCAAAGCTTCCAAGGACATTTTCTTAATTTCACCTGTGTTCAGTGATTAGTTTCATATTATGAACACATCACATTAGGAATTCTCTCTTTCTCCTAAGCACTAGATTTTATAACTAAGAACCCTTGTACATTAAAGATGTAATTTCAGCTCTGATCCTAAAAAAAGTGTTCTTTAAAGCTGAACGTGTGCTCACATGGGGTCCCAGGAAAGCAAAAAGAAGGGTCCTTGTCAGTAGAAGAGTTTGTCCTTGCCCTCTCGTTATTAAGACTGAGATACAGTTTCAGTGCCTGGCTATTTCTGCTGCCAGTTCTTTCTGTTCAGTTGATTTGGATGGTAGAAATAGAGAAGTATTTATAAGTTAAAGAAAGTATTTTGCAACTAAGCTTTTGTCCTCACCTGCTCAGCACTGTCTGAATTAGAAACCACTGCAAGAGAAATATTTAAGTCCCCAAACCCTCTTTTCCACATGCTCTAAGGTTTAATTCATTGCATTCACCAAAGTTAAATTCATTGGAGTGCATCCATATTGAAAAAAAAAAAGCATAGGGGGATTTTGATTCAAGTGTCTTAGCGATCCGCCTATTAAGCATATTTAGTTTGCAAATAGTGTTGTTCATGCTCCGTGATTCTTTTGATTACATGCCAAGATTGGGTAAGCTGGTTGAATCCTTCCACCATGTCCCCCTGACCTGTAAGAAACGTCCTACCAGAGCAAGAGGCGCTTTGCCCAGCCGTGTCCATCTCCCCTCTCAACAACTTCCTTTAGGACAACCTGCACATACTTGTTTTGGATAGAAACTTGATGGGGAATAACAGGATTAGAGTGCCATATACTGGCTTTTAGTAACATTATTTCTGCAGACCAAAAGGAGTGAAAAGCAAAGAGAAGTATTTCATTGCTATGTTGCACAGAGCGGCAGCTGTGAAGGAAAGCTGTTCAAAGAAAGGAGAGGATGCCGTTCTTACAGGTTACTTTCACAACAGACCCACCCTGACAATGCTTCTGATGCCATTGGGTGAAGGGAGAGATGTCATTTGGCAGTTTATTTTGGTGTTTTAAAAGAAGACCCAGATTCTGGTATTTGCAGCACAATCTAGGATTAAAATATAAGAGTATTATGGAGAAAACCCCTTATTTCTAAAAATGTAGGGGGAAGTTTCTCATGAAAGCACTTGAAATTTTATGCCAATAATGCTTTAAATGTGACCAGACTTTTCAATGGCTTTGAAGACTCTTATTCCTGAAGGAAGTTTCCTTTTTCTCTTTCTTGTCAGTTGGTGCCAACTCCATACCCTGCAGGCAGGTGCGTCGTGTGACGAGGAGAGCACAGGTCTCACCGGCTTCTCCTTTACTGCTCCTGGTTCTGTTCCCGGGCCGGCAGTGCGCCATCATGCCCCACTCTCACAGGCTGCCATTTCAGCAGCAGGCATTTTCCCTTCCCACGTGAACCTGGAGCGCCACCTTTGCTCCCACCCATCCTTACCCTCACCTGGGCTTTTGTTTTGGCCCAACCAGCCTCTGTGCCTGGGCCACCGAGCGCAAGACCTCCCCTTATGCAATACAGTTGCATAGACATGTGTCCCACTGGAGAAGAAAGGCACTCCCCGTGACATGCCTGAGTTTTTTCTCACGTAAAGAGAAGGGATCAGTCCTGAGGCTGGAGCAACTTAGAAGATCGAAAGAACATAGGCTAAGGCCTGCAACACAGACTGCAAAGTCCTCTAGCTGTCTCTCTGGGGGCAAAAAGGCAACTTTTCAGAGGTGAAGGACAACAGTAGCATGCACTGTAACAAGTACAGCTGCTACCACAAATTAAAGCAGAGCCAAGTCCCTATCCAGAGGCTGTATCCCAAGCAAAAGATTGACACAGAAATGCACACCCCATTTCCTGTCCCCATTTCCTGCTCCTTTCCTGCTTTGATGGGTTCCTTGGCATGGAAATGGGGCAGCCAAAGACCCTTCACCCACAGAAAATGGCCTGAGCCCAGCCTGAGGAAGCAGGCGGCGTGGTGGGAGGCCCTTGCTGGTAGCTGTTAGCACGGCTGAATGCAACATGGAGATGTTGCTCCCTCCCTCATCAGTGTGCTCTTACCCTCCATGCTGTTTTTTTTGTATGGTAGGGCCCTTTCTCATCTAGATCTCTGATTTGCAGCCCTCCCTGAAGACCACAGAGGAGCCATGCCACTGCCTTCAGGGCTCAGTGCAAAATTGTCCCTCACCACGCCTGCCCCTCTCAGCTGACAACAAGCATGTGATGGGGTGAAATGCGGGGAAGTAACCAAGCCATGGTCTTCTCAGCACTGTAGTGGCATCCTGCTTCCCCAGAGCAAGAAGAGGCTGTGATGACACTTGGGGTTTTTACCTTTTTCTGGGGCTGCATCCGTAGCCACCCTTCTCATGCGCTCAGGCTGCAACAAGCAATGCAGTCCTATACCCTTTCTTGCATCGCTTGCAAGCTAAAGGGCTCCTGTCTTGGATCTGGGGCATTTGATTTTCACTTTAAAATTACAGCACTGTTGGAAAAGTGAGAGCGCGAACAACTTCACCAGAGATGCAAACTCAAAATTAAACTTCTCAGGCACAAGACTGATATGAAATCTCCACACTGTGACTGTTCACTCAACTCCTGCTTAGATTTTGGCTAATCCAGCTCATGCTAAGGCCTGATGTGTGCTGGGAGCAGCACCATTAGGTCAAAGTGAGAGCACCAGGTAGGCAGGACAGGTGGCCAGGAAGAGCTAAAGGGCCATTGTGCAGCCATGATCACATGCAAATTGCTGCCTCCTGCAGCTATTATCTTTTGTCTGGCAGTTTCCTCCAAATCCACTAACTTATGGAAATGGTATAGACCAAACCCCCAAGCTGGAGGGTATAAAACATCAGCTTACCCCAAAAAATTTTGAAGCAGATCCAACAGCATTTGGACTGCTGAGGCTTTCGTGCTTCTGGGTGGGTGTGATACAGGGTACGCCCACACTGTGATGGAGGAGGAAGGATGGGCACTCTCACCACCAGCTAGGTAACTAATTCTTTTCTTTTGCTCATAGGTGCACGATATTAAGAGTTATGGGTTATAAGTTCTGAAATCTTATGACTTGAATGGTGAATAAGTGAATTAATGTGATAGACTAATCTGGGCAAAAGGGGATCTGAACGGACCTTGACACACATCCACAGATAAGGGTGTTTGTCAGATGCCTCAGCCCCAAAGCCTGAATGTTGGATGGGCTCTACCTCAGGCCCTGATTGATGACTAATGGCATGCATGCAGGGATATGTCAAGAAGGAGCAGGGAGATGAAGACTGAAAATGAAAGTGGTTTTAGTCATGCTAAGAGAGAAAGAGAAACCTCGAATTTTCCTCTCATTGAAAGAAACACTTGTGCTTTCCCAGAGGTAGTTGTCTGAGAGGATAACTAGAAAGGAAAATTACAAAGGAAAACAGGCTGTGAAAAGGCATGTTCCTGTTTGTGCATAAAATTTCAGGGCTATGTTCCCTTGATCAAACAAATCACTAAGAGAAGAGCTACGGAGACCTTTTGGGCTACCTGTCTGGTAGGTGTCTCCTCATTTATGCAATTTGGCATGGAACAGCACAAAGCAAAGCTGTTGTCCTGCGCGTGCCATCTCAGGAAGTGTTCAGCAGTTAGAGTTGTTCACGTCATGGTTTCATCACCAGTACAGTAACACAGGACATCTTTCTTTGTCCCAGCAACCGTAAAGCAATCAGTTCAGTTTTCTTCAAAAAGGAACCATTTAGTCCCTTTTGCAATATGGATCACTCAGGAATCACTGAAGGAGGAGCTGTTGTGATAGAAAATGTACCCCTTTGTAGAAGAGGTAAATAAATAGTCACTGTGGTATTTGCTCTTGCAGAACTGGCGAGTGAACAGGAAGCCCAGTGTCTTTAGTTAGAGCTGGTCTCCTCTTTGAGTAGGAGATGATTTGTTTTCTGTCCCAGTTTCTCTGCTTTTCTGACAATATCCAAGTGCATGAAAATAAGCAATTCTTACTGGATGTATTTTGGTCTTAGAAAATGCAACATTGTCTACTTTAGTGCCTTTAGCTGTGGAATTTATAGTTCCGTATTTATTAAATGTTGGTACTCTCAGAAAAGGTTAAAAGGTACTTTCTTCACCACCAGAAGAGTTAATTGCTCACTTGCACACCAGTTCCTATGTTACTTCTTCTCAGCCACTGAAATAAAAACAAAATTCAGGCACCAAACTCGGAAGCGTTTTCCTGTGCTTTGACAACTCACAGAGGGTATTTCCCACCATCTGTAATTCTTCTGGATGAATCACTGGACTGTGCTGAACCATAACCTGTCTTTGGCTCATTTTTGACAACTGCAAAGGCAGAGCCGGCCTTCTAATCTTCCACGATACCATTTCTCCAGTTGAACGCCGCATTTGCTCCATGAGTTAATGTCTTCACTGGTGGGTTGACCATCTGCCATTTGTTCTCCTCTTTAATCTCTTCACAGAAACACATGCCCAGCGAAGGGATCTAGGAAAGAATTTACCAGTAGAGTTACTAGCAGGGTCATTACTTTGATATCAAAGAGGGGTCTTTGCTACAGAAGAGAGCAGACCCTGAGACTGTTCTGGGAGGAGAGACCAGGACATTTTGCCACTTCTGTAATGAACTAAAAACAGACTGGAGGCCTGCAGGGTGAAAGCTGAACTTGTGTCGTCACCCCACATTCATACTTGATGATCAAAATATGTTCACTCCTTATGCAGACAGTGGTAGTAAAAATATATCTAAAGATTGAATTCTCTGATTGGTCATACCAAGGCAGATGGTAAGAAAAACTGGGATGAAGAAGTCTGCCACCGGTGATAATACACAAATAAATATAAAACTTAGGCGACCAAGTCTCAAGCGAAGGCCCCACTTGTGAAGATGGCAAGAAAACCCTTCTCTACCTCATTCTGTAGCTGAGCACTGAAATTGTGAACTTTCAGTGAGTTGAAAAACACACAGCTTCTTAAAGAGTGACTCACTGATGTAGCCGCAGGTTACACTCACACCACCATGGGGAGGAGAGGGAAGGCTCTTAGCCCTCTTTCTAAAGGAAGGAGGCTAGCTCCAGATGGAGGGGTTTCCAAACGTGCCTCTTCTCCGTAGGTGTTACCTGACATTGACTTTCCAGGGGAGTTGGACAAAAGTCTTCTCCAAAGACTTAGCTGCTAGTCACATACTGTTCACCAGGAGAAAATTCTTCTCTTGACCTCTAGTGGTTTGCTAAAACTACATGAGATTCCCTTTGTAATGAGAAAGCTAATGTCATTGGTATTGGCATGCAATTACATGCATGTCTCACTGTGTAAGCAGGCTCCTTATTAAAAGTATAATAAAACAGAAAGGAAGCTTCCTGCTGAAAAAAATCTTCTTACCTTTCGTACCCCCTGGGCAAAGTCGCTGCTGTCTCTGGCAGGGAGCCCTATCAGAGGTCGAGTGAAAGATGCCAAGGAAGAGCCATGGCCCACAATGAGGATGACACCTGATATACCAGAAAAAGCAAAGCAAAATAGTAAGGGAGCTGCAGCACTGTCAGGTTACCCATCAGCAGATGAGTATGAGGCTCTTTTGGGGCTGTTCACCTTTGCAGACCTCTTTGATTATGGGCAGGATGTACCATGCTGGTCAGAAAAAGTCTGGTGTGTTGTAGGCACACCAGCTAGTGAGAGAAAGCATTTGCCAAAAAAAGAGGAAAGAAAAGCTTTCCAGAAAAGTATATTACCTTATGTTGAGCTACATCCTGACGTAGAAAGACCAAGCAAAAAGTATACTCTTGCAATTTAGTACTCTACTGTCTTCTGTTTAATTTTACTTTCTCATTTCTATCTCATAAATTGTATGTATTTTGATTTAGTGTAACCCAGGACAAGGACTAAGAGCCTACCTTAAGCTCTGTGCAATATCAATAACTCATGTTAGATATGCTTCTGTTTGCAAATCTCTGCCTGTTCTTGTTACTGAAAGTGTCTGACAGAATATACAAAAATCTGAAACCTTTACCTTTGCTGGGGCAGGCAGTGATGATCTGTTTTATAACAGCAGAGCTTCTGCTTACATATTCTTCATAACTTTCTGATGGCACCAGAGAAGAGAGTGGGAAGTTACTCCTGACAAAAAAATAACAAATATATGTTAATCTAGATGAATTCGGGGACACTGTTAGCACTATTGAATGACTACACCAGAGAAAAGGCACTTAGATAAAAGGATATAGGTTTGCTTACTGACTCGGCTTCAGCTTGCATGGAGAATTAGCTTCCCCCACAGTAAGTTCTATTAAATCTTATGGCTAAATATCATAACTCATAAAGCACCCAATGCAGGGAAAACAATACTTTAATAAAACTTGTAGTTTACAGTGGAGATTATTTAAAGTAGGATTCATGCCTAAGAAAAGCTTGTGCTTTGAGCAATTCTGTCAGCAAGGACCACTGCCCCGGTATGGACTGCAGATTTGCAGAGTAGCCCAGCTCTAGCAATCCTGACTGAGTTCAAACCAAGGTGAGACACTGATGATATGAATGCTTTCAAGATCTGGCACCTTAGTGGTACTCTCCTTAATAAAGCAAGCAAATCAAAATCAACAACAAATAAGGCATAACTGCATTAGCTGGACAAATGGATGGTAAAGACTTTCACTCCTAGAGTTAAAAAAAAAATAAATTTCCAAGGACATTAATCACAATGCACCACTCCTAAGTATCTAAGCACTTCTTCTATTTTTCATGTCATCCTCTTAATCTATCTTCTTCCGGAATGGGAGGTGTTCACTGCTTCAGCTGGCAAATATTGTTAGCCATGTGTTGTGATACAATACAGGGTGTTAAGTTTTTCTCTACAAACAAGTGCCCCCCTCGCCCCAATTTGATTGTCTTCTTATTCAGTGAATAGGCAGGAGTGAGATTAGATTAATATATTGTAGTAAGGCACAGTATCACAGTGTACTTTCACAGGTGAGTCCTCGGTACATTAAGTTAGCACAAATGGCAGAAGTAGAAAATAGGTGGTAAAACCGTGTGAAAGGCTCATGCTGGATAGTTAATCATAGCTAATATGAATCCTGGCTAGGCTGGACAAGTCTGTATTGGAGTACTGAAAACTAGCCTACCTTTTGGCAGAGCTGCAACTTTTTTTTAATGTACTGTCCTGTTGGCACCTCAGTCCCTTCAGTATTAGCCCTGTTGTTAACCAGTCGTCCTGCAGCAGAACTGAGCAGCCCCAGCACTGGCCCAGGTGGCTTCCAGGCCAAATAACAACAGGAGTGCTCAGCCCAGGCTAAGGTCTCGGTGGGACTGCTGTGTCCAGCTGTGAGGGCTACAGGGCAAGTGAGATGAGGACCAACAAGCAAAAATCCAGAAAGGAGCAGTGAACAGGGACCCAGAAAGCACAGCCTATAAGGAAGGATGGGAAGAGTCCAGCTCAGAGGAAAGGCTGAAGAAGGATGTGATAACAGTCTGCAAAAGGCTGTTGTGAAGAGGAAAGAAAGGCTCTGTTCTCCACGCAAAGGGTGAAGAGCAAAGAAATAAGCAGCTTA